>JAFJYI010000162.1:1200000-1776140 GCA_019022655.1 Acacia acuminata
TTTTTGGGCGGGAAGCTATTTTATTGAAGTTGGAGCCAAAACTAGTAGTAGTTAGGTAAACGACACAAAAATGGTGGTAGAAAATTTGAATTTTGGCGCCTTAAGGTTTATAGCGGTTACAAAACTACTACAAAATTTAAAATGAAATTTATTTTTTTGATGTGTCACTACTACAAAAAAGCCAAAAAAAAAAAGTCCTAAATAAGACCCAATTAACGTCCATTTTCAGAGGGACGTCTCGACAGGGAAAGTTAAAAGTGCACACTTTTGGCGTCCTACATAATATTCAGGTTGCCTTATTTAAGGCGTCCTAAAACCCAATAAGGACGCCAAAAATCACGCATCAGGGGTAAATTGGCATGATTTGTGGTGTCCTGATTTTAGAATGAGATTTTTGGAAAAGCAACAACCTTGCTGATATAATAAAACAAAAAAAAAAATGCAGCCATAAAATAATTTGGACATTAGCATATGAAAGATACCTTAAAGAACATATCAAAGTGCTGCTGCTGTATCGTATATAATCCATGAAATAGAAAGTAATTTTCCTAGTTAATTACAATAGCACTATACGCACTAAAATGTGAAAAATAATAAACCTCATCCGCTTGAGTTCTTCAGCTTCTTCTTCAGTGCAACCATGAGTACAGCCTGAGAAAGCCAACATGTCCATCTCCTATCTCAGATGCAAAGCAACAAAAGGTCCTCTCGAAGCATCCTAATCAAATTGCGCCCCAAGCTCTCAATTTGAGGGGTGAATCTAAGGGCCTGGAAATTGACACGACACCTGAGTTTCTACAGATCAAGTGGAAGACCATTGTTTGCTAATCAAGCATCTGTTTTTTTTTTTTTTTTTTAAAACGTAACGCCTTGTGCTTGCCAAGAAGTGGCAGAATCTGCAGTGAAGGAAATACTTTTGAATCAAGCTAAAAAGGTAATGAGTGTTACTGTTGGAAAAGCAATTGAAAAACAAAATTATCTCTACAGTTACATTCAATTAAGTGCTTGAGACCTACTTTGGATGTTGCCATATCAGTAGTAAGCCATTCAAAAATTATTAATTATTAAAATATGTATAACATCAAACAACCATCTCTTAAAGGTAACACACTAATAGCTATACTTCCAATTGAATTTAGAAGGACTCCATTGGTGGCATTTGTAATTCACCTTACCGTCACACGATAGCCAAAATTAAATGATAGTTACAATATTTATAAGAAAAACAACTCTAGGACCACTTTCCTTTCATAATAAAAAACAATTTAGGGGAAGTTACCCTCTCAAAAAATCCAAGCACAAAAACATCATGGCCTTCTCCTAGACTACAAAAGGGAAACTACAAACTTCAAAATGACAATGCAGTCAAAGTAGAGGGTACTCAGAATTTCATAGAACAAAGGACAAACCTTGAGTCTGCCCAAAAGGATGTCTTATCAAGCTCTGGAACAACCAATGTGAGATTCAAGAATCGAGCAACAGTGATCATGTAAAGAAAGAATGAACTTCAATCTGAAATTAAATGCATGTACTCTATAACTGACTAATATTCATAGAGAATCAACCATGCTTGCCTATCATAACAATTAACCACCCCACAAAACAAACAAAGAGTGAAGGTCATTTTTGTTGTCCATAAAAGTACAGAGAAACCTGCAGGGTCAATCCATGGCTCCAACTCACCCACCTCCAAACACACAAAATATGGAAGTAAAGTGAAACGGGTATCTAAATAATAACAACAGAAAAATGGGTAGGTTTCAATTTTCACACACATATATGCACACCAAATATATAGCCACACAAATTGAATGAAATCAAAGCCACAAAATATACCTGACGAGGGTGCTTTTTGAAAGCAAATAATATCCCCATCTTCTAGCTGTAACATGAAAATCAAGTAAAACAGAGAACAAGAAATTAACTTGGAGAATCAAGATTGAAGAAATTTATTCACCTGGCTTGTTCGAAATGTGAGTTTCTTGTCAATAGGCTCACACATGAAATTTGGTTCAAACTTAATTTCCTGGACAAAACAGGCATAGGAAATGTCAATTCTCTAATGCAACAAAAAAAGCCCATCCATATGTTATCAAAACTAAAGATCTTCCATCCTAAATTGAACTGCACAAGCAACATTAGAATTTATTTGTTATGAACCAAGAGCAAGTTTAATTGCTAAGAAACTAAACCAGGATTGCCTACCTATCCTCAAGAAGGTTACAGATGCTAATATCATGTGGCTTTTGAGACCATTATACTTTTGGATTAATATATACAGTGACAAGAAAGACAACTGAAAGTTTAAGCTAAAATAAGACAACTACAACATTGATCAAGGGGCTAGGCTACGCAATTTTATCTGAAAGCATTTGTAACAGAAAATAATAATAATAATAACATAAGCCATTGCTTCTTAATAGAAAATGGGCCATAAAGCAATAATCACATTGCCAAGGGCATGAAGGGTAGTATTGTTTGCAAACAATGTGGGGTGTACTAGGCAACCTAAACTTCTTTTAGGTGTACAAATTTTAAGGCTGTGTGGAAATAAATAAGAATTAGATAGGAAAGATCCTAACTATACAGGATTGGGAAAGTAGCCATTTGAAGCGATCACAAGGCGGTGTATCCGTAAGATATGAAGTGAAATATATAGGAGGTGGTTATACTGGATGGAGCAACAAATTTGCGTGACTTTTTTTATATATAGCAGAGAGTACTATCAAAAACAAAAAATCAAAGACGCTATTGAAGCTGAAGAACAAATCATGTATCAAAGTTCATAATCAATTTAGTAAAGCACCTATAATCATGCTGAGAATCATTGGAGGAGTAACACCGGTAACTTAAGTGAAGACTAAAAGAGAGCTCAGGGCACAAAGCACGGGCTCGTTCGTATGCGCTTCGTCATCGGATAAGTAGAGTGAGGGTGAGTGATTAGGGCTTTCGGTGGTAGGGAAGGAGCCGTGAATGAGAGAGCAGGGGAGTGTGAGTCGATTAGGGCTTTCAGAAGTAGGCATAAATGAGAGAGCAGGGGGTGTGAGTGTGAAATGGGCACAAAATAAGATTCACCAATTGGGAAAATGGGTGGTGAGTAAATGGGCAATTTTGGAGTCCTGAAATAAGATTCAGGACGACAAAAAATTGATTAAGTCGTCCTTATATCTATTCAAGACACCACAAAATTAATTAAATTGTCCTTATAGCTATTCAGGACGCCAAAAAGCAAAAATCAGCTGGGCGAAAAAAAAAACCTTTAAGGCGTCTTGAAATATATTTTAGGACGCCAATAATAATAATAATAAGGTGTCCTTAACCTCATTCAATGCCAAAAATAAAAAATTATTAGCTCCCGCCTAAAAAAACCCGAAATGGCACTATGGTGCTAATTTTTGGCACTAAGCAATTAATGTTAGGCATCCTGAAATTATTTTAGGATGCCTTAATTAATTTTAGGTGTCCTAAAACATATTTTAGGACGCCAAATTTTTAGAATTCAAGTATATATTTTAGGACACCAAATTCTTAGAATTCAAGTATATAATTACAAGAATGCAATTGTGTTCACTTTTAGCTTCCTTTTTAAAAATAAGGACGTCTTTTAAGGAAGTAGTAAGCATTTTTTGTAGTAGTGTGTCCTTAGTTTGGCGTCCAAATTTAGTAACTGCTACTAATTTGTTTTTGATTAAAGTACTTATTTTTTCAAGAAATTATAGTTAAAGCGAAATCATATTAAATTTTGAAACCAGATGAAGTAAGTAATTAGCTAGATACGAGACAAGATAAATGACATTTTTGAATCCATACGCAACACAAGAATTTTATTTGGTTAAAATGAAAAATGAGATATATTTAATAGAGAATTAAAATGTATAATTCATTATGATTGAAGAGGGACAAAGAAAGAAAGAAAAGCAGTATTTGAAATGATTTTGGTATATAACCTTTGCCAAAGCACCTGTAAGTAAAGAGAAAAAAATAAGATTAGTAAAACAAATCAATAATATGAGATATATAAGTACATAAAACAAGAGAGAGAGAAAATGTAGAGAAAGTTCTAATTTAATAAGCATGGGACCATATGGTGATGAGGAACTAACAAAAAAAAAAATATGCAGAAGAAAATAGAGGAGGACGAGAAGGAGTAAAAAATGAAGGGGGTAGGGGTGAAGAATTTCATGTCACCATCACCTTGCCTAAAGGAAAATGAAAATAAAGACATAACTAGAAAATACACGTACATATATAATATGTGTGTGTGTTAACCAGGACATGAAGAAGTTAAAAAAGACTAACTGGATAAGGGGTAAATTTCCATCTCCTTGAGGGAATAAGTTTTTAAAAGTATTTGACTAGAATGACACAATGTTGTGAGATATGTTGTTACCATCATCCATACACTACTGAAAATGCATGCCTTTTATAACGGTTATTATCTGTCATATATAATGGTTCCAAACTATCATATATATGGGCTATATATATATATGTATACACCGAGAAAATAAATTACTGTTTTGAACCATTTTTTATTCTAGACTTATTATAACGGTTATAACACAACATCCATTATGTATTGAGCCTTGGTGAGGCTATAATATGCGCAATGTTGTGATAATAATTAACGGGCACATATAAACAACCGTCATAATATATGGTAATGCTTGCATAATGCATAACATTTTTACACACACACACAAATAGTTCTTTCAAAACAATCATTACATATTTATAGTTTGCTAATGGATTTATTTAAACAAATATTATATATAGTTGAGATAAATAATGGTTATTAGCAAGGTTCTGGAAGCCGGACCGGACCGGCCAGTTCAGACCAGAAACCGTCGAATCGGCCGAAAAACCGGTCCGAGTTAGGCACAAAATCGTGGTCCCGAGTTGACCGAAGTCAACTCGATCAACTTGGCTCGAACCAGTGAGTTGGTAGGGTCAAAGTAAAAAATATTAGTTTTTTTTTTTTTAAAAAAAAAATCAGGCGAACGAGAAGGAAGGGAGAGTGTCGGCGGTGGGCGATAGAGATCTCGATCTGGCTTCATCAAGGGTCGAAGAACGGAGCTTCTTGGTTGAAAGATGGAAGACGGAGATGGCAATATGGGCCCGTTGAAGGTCGGACTGTTGGAGCTTCTTTGGTCGAAAAATGGAAGACGGAGAAAGCCTGAAGTCCTGAACCAGAGACAAGGGAGGGTCCAAAAATCCATTGATGGTTTGAGGGAGGACTGGAGATGAGAAGATGAAGAAGCTAAGTGAAGAAAAGAGAGAGATTGAGAGAGTGAAATAAACCGACGCCGAGAGATTGAAGGTGAGAGACTTTCTCGTTATTCATATTTTACACAAGATATCTTTTGTTCTTGTTTCGTGCATTCTCCCATGTTATTAATTGATTTAATTCGAGACATTCATAGGCATAAATTTGGATAGGCGTACGACGGAGTTCAATGAGACAATCTTCAATGATCTCTTTTTTTTAAAAAAAAATATTAATATAATATTATATATACTCCTATATTGTCCATTACAAGACACATCACATCCTCTCATATTTAAACCACAAAATATTTTTTATTATTAAAATATGAAGATTTGTATCTATTTTAATTAAATTATTGTTTAATTAATATCAGTTTGACTCCGATCGACTAATCGACTTTTGACCCAATACCCCCACCAGTTCACCGACTGGGTCCGAGTTTGAGAACCTTGGTTATTAGGTAAAAACCATGATGTATCGAAGTTTGAGAACCTTGGTTATTACCTTCAATATCTGCTCCATATGTATATTTTTATAAAACAAAAAGAATACATATTTACAAGCATTTATATATAGAGCAATACAACAAATTAGAATATATTTATAGTCATTCATGTATATCTCTAAACACTATTAAAACTAAAAAAATTAAAACAAACAAATCAGTATCTTTAAATTTGTAGTCATTCGAAGATTTCCCTCCCCACTGATGTTGCAAAGATATTGCCAACTCTTTAGCCACTAATCTTCTATTTGTGAGTGGCTAAACCTCGTGCAGGAGGCATTAAAATACTGTGTGCAAAAGGAAACAATAAATGGAAGTTAGATATTGCAATATATAGTTGACTGAATGTATATATAAATGTATTGAACATATAATATACCATATTTGGATCAATATTTTCAGGACCATATGTGAATGTATCCTTAATGAACTACATCACGCAGTACCCACAATCGTTATTCTGTTTTGGTTGCTTGGACACCATAAAGAAATAAGAATAAAAATTTGTCAGTCAATCATATATAAATTATATTATGCTTCAATTCAATATTATACTCATTGGTGAATATTATATATACATTCTGGCTCAGCCATTAGAAGGAATATTTGTAGCGGTCATCAATGAGGTTGTATTTGATGTAGTGTTTGTATATTGTCCCTGAGAAGATACAACAAAAATTAGGGTAAAGGTGCAAAAATGCACATGTTCTTTACTCTCAAGAGTGCCCAACACCAAATGTTTTTTTTTACATGCAAAAATATATATGTGCTTACAAATTAGGTGGAAAAGTCACTACCGTTCCCTTTGGAAAATGTTTACCAGCTATAGTCTTCAGAGTGACTTGAGTCTACAAGTCTGAAAAATTCCGATTGGTTCTCTCTCTATTTTTCCTATTTCTGTTTGGTGAATGAAATAATATGTGCGATTGTCTTGTTTCTCTCCTAGATTCTTAACTTTGGTGGTCTCTGTGTTTTTACAGGGTGGTTATGAGTGCTTTGGATCGTTGAAGAAAGAGGAAAGCAAGAAACTTTGACTTGAAAATATCAGGCAGAGAAACTTTGTGTTTTTGTGTGTGTAATAAGTAGTAGATTACTTGCTTCCTGCAATCAGATGATATCTCAGATCAAGAAGGAGCCAAATCTCGGATCTACGTTTGATGAGTTCTACTTTCTGATCTCTCTGTTTTTTTATACTTTATATAAAATCTGCATTTGAAGCTCTACAAATTTTTGGCTCGTAAGATGGAAATCAAACAAATTTCCTTATAATGGATCCTCGGAAGGAAACTAAATGAGGATAAAAACCCCGAGGAATTCAAACTTGAAATATAAAAGAATTTAGAATAGACGCATTAATTTATATATAATTTATAATTTTGACATAAATGGTGGCTTGAACGATTAAAGCCAATATTGTATATTATTTATATAGAGGCTGAAAACAAGAGTAGAATGAGTTTAACTCCAAAAAGAATATCCCATCTTGATGCACCGTAAGGAAATAAGAGATAGGGGAATAACCAACCTGAGTTGACGACGAAGATCGAGAAAGAAATTTCCCTCTGCCGCGCCTGCGAGCGAACTCGTGAGACACCAGGTTTTTGGCATAGAGCTCAGTAGACAAAAAGGATGGAGATCTGAGAACCTGTGATTTTAGTTTTAGGGAAGGAAATCTCTTCACAGAGCATGTAACACCAGAATCATAGCTAAAAATCTTTGGATATAGAGAAATTTTGTGAAGATGTTGTTCCACATTGTCATGCCAGGTTGAAATCAAACCAATATGGTTCGAAAACCTTTGCCATCGAATCGAATGGAGATACAGAATCTAACTTTCAGTTTGACAGAAGGTCACAAGAGTATAAAGATGGAGGCTCAACCCAGTCGGTGAAGGATCGAGATGTTTGTGCTTGTTTAACGGCGTCAGTATTAATTTAACGGCAGTTATCTAATGCTATTAACATATGTGACTTTTGCACCTAATTTGTAAGCACATGTGTATTTTTACATCTAAAAAAAACACTTGGTGTTGGGTACTCTTGAAGGCAAAGCACATGTGCATTTTTGCACCCTTACCCTCAACATTATATATATAGGAAAATGCAAGCTGAACTCAATTACAAGAGACTATGAATGAATCACTTATTGGTTAAATGCCTCCTGCATATATAATCTTGTGTCTAAAATCCCAGTCATAGAGTCATAGTACCAAATCTTTTTTGTGCAATGGATATACGGAGGGAGATCCTCTCATTATTCATTTTTCTCATTATCCCTCATAAGCCCATCTAAGCTGTTGATTGGGAAGAAGAGATAAAAGTCAAGCTAGCTAGTATTGTAACATTTAAGATTGATTGGACTGACGTGATTTAGAGATGATGAGAAAAGGACAATGAGAGAAACCTGGCCCTAGATATACCACTATTAGCATCAAGTGTCCCCTAAATACAATAATATATCACATTATCAGGACAATTACAAAATGAATAAAAATTAATTTGAGTACAGTTAATGATGTAATTCCCTTGAATGTAAGGCACCAATAAGTAAGTGCTTTGACTGGCTCATGACAGCCTCCTGAGAAACAACCTATAGAAAACACAAATCTCAATTAATTTATTAAAATAAATTATATTTAAGTTTAATATAAATATAAATTACCCTCTGCTCAGACGTTCTCTTCCACTGCACAAATCTAAGCTAGCTATTCGTTGGGACCCCACCTAGCACGTCCCTCTCCAGCTCTTGCAGCGGCCTCGTCCCATCTCTGCACAAATTAATAAATTCAGATTAAATAAAAATTACCTTCATAGGATTCTACCATGCGCGATCCTTATTTTCTTAGGGCATCTTCTTTTAACTTCAAAATGAATTGGGAAGCGTATGAAGTACTCCCCAATTTCGTGAGGAAGCAATTGAACAACTGACCCCCTTTCTTTGCAAGCTACTGTGAACTCTTGTTCCACAGCACCCTAATGCGAAACCGTCCTTGGGGTTTGCCGTGTAAATCATAGTTAGCCTTCTCTTGTGGATTCTCACATCAAGTCCTGTACAATGAAAAATTAACCATTAATATAATTAATTAAATAATTTGAATAAATGAATTACAATAAAATATATTTTACTGATGATAAATTTAATTCATAATTATATAATTTGGGAAATTATTAATATAATTAATTAGTAATTCCTCATTAATTAATTATAAATTAAAATAAAAATATAATAGTAAAAAATTTAATTATTACACACATCAAATCTGGATTAACTCTAATTAAAACCTAACTTAAATAACAGTTAAAACATTAACTAATATATACTAAATATAATTAAACTCAAACTATATTTAACTCTTCTTTCCTTGAATATCACCTCGAACTTCGTCTGCATAGAGGAAGAGCGACGCAGGTTCCCTCTGTCTGTCACTCTCTTCTCGTCCTTGAAGAGCTCTGCCTCAGAGATGGATAATATGGATAACTTCTCCCTCCAGTTCTCTTCTCTCTCCATAATGCATCTTCTATATAACGTGATCTAAGTCTGAATCATTGCTTTGATCTCATGTGGGTACTCAATAAGTCAATGGATTTCAAGTATGCCCAAAATCCTACAGTGGTATCAGAGCTTAGATGACCCCGAAGCTATTTATGGCTCATGTAGTTTCATTCTTCCGCTGATATATCTACTATGTGTGTTTGTATTTTTGCTATGTACCTCTACCATTAATAAATAATTATGGGCATATATTTATGGCTCATGTAGTTTCATTCTTCCGCTGATATATCTACTATGTGTGTTTGTATTTTTGCTATGTACCTCTACCATTAATAAATAATTATGGGCATATAACTGATCTCCTATTTGTGATCTTCGAGTAGGCCATTTGCTTCAAATATATTTGTATGTATGCAAATCAATAATAACTGTTTGATTCCATTAAGTTTTTTCGGCATTGCTGCTGTCAATGATTTTTCTTGTGCAAATCATGTTCGAAGTGATATTATGTTGTTGGATGAAGTTTTGATGGGCAGAAAATATTATCTATTTTGAACCCATTAAAGCTGTGAGAATCTTGAAAACAAGAACATTAAAAAGGTTTCAAAAGTTTTGACAAAGGGTTACGAGAAATCCTAATTTTTAGGCTATGAAATCATCATAAATGGGTAGAAAGTTAAAGGATCGACGGAGGAAAAAAAAGTAGAACAAAGTCAAAAATAGTAGAGAACGCCTCACGTTGGCAAACTAGTTGCAATTTCTAGATTTCTAATTTGGGTTCAAGGAAAACTAGCGTTTCAAGACACAATTTATATGAACGTGTAGAGCAAAGAAACGAGTTCAATGACGCCAAGGACATTAAATTCCATCGTTAAAACGGAAAGTAAACCGTGAAGAACCTTCAATCGGAGAAATGGACCATTCCTAAATTTTTCTCTAGAAATGTAACTTAAATTATGTAATATCTCGGTTTACGCTTTTCCAAAAATCTTATACATTGTGAAATATTTAATAAAATGTCAAGATTAAATATCTATTGTGATATTGATAATTTATTGAAATGTAACTTAAATTATGTAATATCTCGGTTTACGCTTTTCCAAAATTTTTGTACATTGTGAAATATTCAATAAAATGTCAAGATTAAATATCTATTGTGATATTGATAATTTATTGAATATTTATCACTTGAATAAATTCAGTGAAATCAAAAGCCAAAGAGGAAAGAAGAAACTTTTTTTTTTTTTTTTTTTTTTGCTGAATAAAAGTTTTGGAGGGGTTCGACATCAGTCCCCCACCAAGGCCAGAGCACGGCCCCGGGCTCTATGAGCACTTACTGGGGACTTACGAGATCGCCTACCAAAGGAGTCCCAGCGACGGCAGAGGGGATCGAACTCATGACCATTTAGGCCTAGTCCTGGATCCCTTACCATCTATGCCAACTCTCATTGGCAGAAAGAAGAAACTTGTGGCAATGGACCATGAAAGACAACTATGATTAGCCTCAAAGCAAGGCCATCATTGGCCTAATTACAAGAAGGTTGGAAAGGTAATTTGGGCTCTTAATTGGGCTAAGGAGTAAGAAAGGCAAATTAGACCCTTAAGAAGGCCTAAGAATCATGTCCCAAAGACATCTAAGAGAGAAAAGCATGGATCATGGGTAATGACTCTCTCCGAAGGCCATTTTGTGGAGCAAATCAAGCCCACATTTTTGGCCCAAATGAGTGAAAGAAAAGACAAACACACATGTTCTCAAGCATGTGATAACACATGGCAACCAAGCAAGCAACCACCTCACATACTCTTTTCACGAATACACATATGCACTCACTTCACAATATCACTTCACTTACTTCCTCTCTTCATTCCATAGGGCTTCCCCTCTCTCTCACTCATATGTCATTTTTTTTCTTTCAAGCCACATGTCACAACCATACATTAACAACACAAAAGCAGATTTGAACACTCCCTCCCTCCTCAATTAAGCATGGCACACACTCACACATAATAACCAAATCCCAACCTCATTCACTTCTCTTATTCCTACGGTTATACACACTCACACCATACACAAAACTGATCCACTCTCTCTTCTCTCAATTGCTACGCACAGGCCGCCAGCACTTATACCATTCCTCATTCACTCCCTTCACGATACACACACACTATACACTCCTCCACCACGTCCTCCCTCTTAACATCGACACCATCTTCACTCATACACTCCCTTTCTCGATCAGCACTTCTTTCAGCCAAGGAAGAAGAGCCACGGTTAGATAGGAAGAAGAAGAATGACAAGAGATTCAAGGTAAGATGACAATCTCTTCTGCGTTTCCTTCTTGCATGTTGGTTTGGATGAGTTTAAATCTACATGCATGAGCTTTTCTAGATTTTAGGCTAAAGCAAGAAGAAGAAAAAGTGAAGTAGGAGAACCCAGAATAGGTAGATCAAGACTTGTGGTAAAGTATAAGCTCTCTTTTGAAATTTTGGAGTTTTAATCAAACATTGGCTGAACCAAAACTTTGGAAATCAAAGGGATTTTTGAAATTCTAAGCACACCAACGTATTCTCTACTGAAAATAGTGTGGGAATGTCACATCCCAATTTTCGGAAGCGTTTTCAGAAATATTTGATCAGAGTAGAGCATCGGAAGTAAATAGTATTTAGAAAAGTAACTGATAAACATCCACTGTAGTGTAAGAGTTGGCTGTTAACAACGGTACAAAATTTTTCAAATGTTATCATTGTTCAGTACAAATAAAAAAGGCTTCCTCCGCCGTCTCCTACATCGGCCGCTTACCTCGTCCTCGATCCCGTTAACTCCGGAACACGAAGCTAAGGTGAGAGCCGAGGTTCAATACCCATTGAACCTCGAGTAACGGTTAACCTCATGTTCATGTACGGTTATGTATGACAGTTATCTTATGACATCATAGCTATATTTACATATAAAAATCAATAACAACACAGCCACCGCATATGAATGTTATTATAGTCTGCACTATTCACCAGTGCCACGGTGTACATCCGTGTCCTCAGCGCTAGAAAAAACTCAATGGCGTTATCATGACTATAACCCATATAAAGCTGTATGTGTATGAAGAATTCTTTTAAAAATAGAGTCACAGTCTATGAACATATCTATCACATATAGGTATACAGTAAACATCAGAGTTAGTGTTACAAAGACGCGTCCGTACCTTAGTCGTTGATGTTGGTACGTTGGCTCCGTATCTTTGTGATCACGTTTGTCCTATAATGGTAATATCGCATTTATTAATTCAACAATAATATTCTAGAGGATATCCTAGTCACTAGAGACCCTTTTTCCCTTGGTAGGTTGATTTTTCACTTATCTCATTCAATTTTCTCAAAAACGCAGGCCCAGCAATTCTGATCAGATTTTAATCGATCTTTGAAAATTCATAACTAATTCTAAAAATATCGAAACAAGGATCCGTAAAATTCCTTAGAATCCTTAGGATGTCTATTTTCAAGTAAAAATAACCACCCTTGCCCAGATTTCATGTATCATTCCCAGATTTAAAGTTTTGAGTATCTACCCAGAATTTTCCAGAAATTCGTAGCCTAACTTTGAGGATTTTTATCTCACTGTACAAAAATCATTTTGACATGTTCTTGACATATTTAAAAATCCCTATGTGTCTAATTTAACCATGAATTGTCCCAGAATTTTTTGATCATGTTTTCAATATGAAATTCTGGCGTTTTCATCACCGACTCCAGAAATTCGAAACCGATGAAATTTCGCCTTTAACTTCGTTACTTTGATGATTTTCTTCCCGACATTTTGCTATAACTTCTTCTTTATCAATTTTTTGAAATAAAGCCAATTTTAACCATAAAACATCTAACTAAAATTATTCTAGCATATTTAAGATCTAAGCTACTTCTATCTAAGAATTTAAGAACTAAAACTTAAAGAACTTAAAGCTAGAACTAGAAAACTTACCAAGAACTTTGATCCTTCTTTCTTCAGGGCTCTCACTCTCACTTTCTCTCTAGATTTCAGATGTTGTTGCTTTGTGAATTGGTGAAGAATTATGAAGCCCAACTATCGCACCTTTTAAATAATATATCACATATCGAGTATTATAGTGTAGCATAGTGGCAAAACTATTTGGGCATAGTATATTGATAATAAATTAAAAATCTTGGTTACAAAATTTAAAACAATAATTACATAAACTTTGTCCAACAATTCTCCGAATAATTTGGAATTGATCTAATACCTCCATTTGCTAACATCTGCCTGGGAGCTATATCCAATAAATTGTGCAACATACAAATAGCAATAGAGACTAGAATACTAAAGGATCCCAGAGTAACCGTTAATCTCATACACAAAGTATATTCAAAGCATATAAGAAAATCATAAGCACAAACCATAAAGCATTCGGTAAATCACACACAGCGAGACACGAAGCCTAATCTAGAATAAGTAGTCTTAATGGCACACAACACAGACTACAAAGCACGGCACACAGCAAGGCCCTAGTCACACACACCGGGTTCCGATACCGAAGCGCTTGGAAAATAACAACACCGAATCCATATACAATCATGATAAAACTTACATACAGCGACATACAAGGCATCTGAGATTAGGGTTACTACTTGGTAGATTCTTAGATTGACAATCAACTCCCAAAATTACTTAAAGCTTCAGACAACAATACTCATTGTCCTTGATCTTAGCTTTTCTTTGAAATTTTTCCTCCTTGAGCTCTTTTTTATTTTTAGTCAAGACTTTAAAACACCATGCAAGAATCATTTATCAAGATCTTAGGAATGTCTATGAAGATTGAAGGAAGTAGAGTAAGAATCCAAGTCATACTTACCTTGATTATGCAATTGGTTTGGAAATTTGCAACACCTCCACTATGTAGACAGCACTAAACAACTCAGATTAAGATTCCAAAACCATACAAATGTTGCTCTTATCGAGAGGAACAACTTTATATAAGGCCTCGAGAGCTAGAAACACTAAATCGGAGGCGAAATCGGTCTCATACTCTTTCTCTCTCCTCTAGCTCCTTCTTCCTCTTTTCTTTCTCTCTCTATTTCATTTTTCTATCTCTCTTTCTCTTCTCTTTTCCATGTTTTGGCCAAGAATGACCTAAAGATAAATGAGGGAAAAGGGTATATATAGAACATGGGTGCGGTCCAGAATGCGCCATGTGTCTGGTCCAGAATACGCTATGTGCATGATCCAAAACGCGCCACGTGTCCTTTTTCCTTTGGACCAACATAAAAGTAGCTTTATGCCTTGTCATGATGATAGAACATGATAAGTAGATATTTTATGATTAAATAAGTATAGATTCTGAGATATATTGGATTAGATTTATTAATATTTTATACTTATTTAATGATCTTTTATATATTTATCCATCTTTTAATTAAATATAGGATAAAATAATAACATAACAAAAAATCTATTGATATCCTATTTATTTGTGTGGAGATATTTTGTGATCTAAGAGGGGAGAAAATATAAGAAAGAGCAACAAATTAAATTTGAGAAGGATATAATATATTGTTATATTATATATCATATTATATAGTATAGTATTATGTTATATTAAAATTGATCAAGACGAGATGCAAACGGAAAGATATGATATATCATATCTTTGGAGATTTGGAGTTAACGTGTGGGACCCATGGCAAAAAGGAACCTAAGGAATATATATTAGGACCACGCGTACAAGGAGAAGGAAAAAAAAGAATTCAGTGACGCATTGGAGCACGCAAGTGGCAATTCAATAAGGAGAAAAAGAACCATCAGGGAGACGACTCACATCAGCGATGAGCATTGAGACTGAGGGATTCTTTAAGAGTCTTTATTTCTCTTTTCTTTTCCTGTCTTATCTGAATCTGATTTTCATCTTTTCATGGATTTTAGTATAGCCATGCTTGGCTAGTTTTCTTTTGTAGTTAGGGCGAGGATGAACCCTATGCGAATTTAAAATATTTGGTTGGATTCTTTATTGATCTTTATTTTCTTGATTGAATGAATTATCTTTGCTTAAAGCTTTCTTGAAGATTGATCACCTTTTAGATTGTTCTTAGGTTGGTGCATGACAATAGAGATGTTGGTGCATTTAATTGAACCGTTAATTCATCATAGAGTTGCATGACCTAGACATAGGCTTACGAGTTTATGCGATCTCATAATTCTGGTTTAAAATATGATCTTTCCAAACAATACTAAGACATTAGGTTGTTTTCAAAGATAACGGACTAAGGTAGCATCAAGACATTGGGACTTAGTCTAACTTTAGAGAATTGATCGTCAATTATGAGAATAATAATCAATTAGAGATTCAATTCAAATTATTAGAGGAACATAGGGGGATTCTCATCCCTAGCTGCGTATTTCTTAATTACTCATCTTTTCTCTCGTTGTTCTTGAAGGTCTTAATTTTGGATTACTCATCTTTTCTCTCGGTTGTTCTTGGAATTTTTGATTTTGGATTCTGGTTCTTTATTTAATTCTTTAAATTCTGTTTGGTTACAACTCACCACATCTTACTCGATTCATCCAACTAAAGCAAAAATAGCAAATTAGTGATTCGAGTACTATTCCTCGTGGGACGATCTTTTTCTCACTACTTTATTACTTATAACGACCGGTGCACTTTCCGAAGTCGCTATCAGAACACGTGTCATAATCTTGTGTCGATGACTCAAAAGCTATGTCATAATGAGAGGATGCGTGTCACATTTCTATTTGACCAATAAAAGTAGCTTTTTACTTGTAATGATGGTGGACGCGTGTCATGTTTCTATTGGACCAATGTAAAAGTGTGTCATAATGAGAGGACATGTGTCATGTTCTCATTGCGTCAACATAAAGGTAGCTTTTTCTTTGTAATCATGACGAGACACGTGTCATCTACCCATTTGAACAACACAAAAGTACGTTTATACTTGTCGCGATGAGTTGACACGTGTCATCTTTTGTTTGACCAACACAAAAGCATGTCATCAGGGATCATCATGACTTACTTTATTAAAGTTGCTTCATCGGTGTTTGCTTCAGATCCTGCTCGGTTTTGCCTTGGATTACGACACGAATGCCGAGACCTAACAAATGATGCCACATACTGATGTTTTCTAAAAAACGCAGGGCATACCCGACTACTCTGAAAATTCCATATACTTACTTATATCATCATATTTTTGCTCAACTAATCATCCTATACCTCAGGACATAGTTGGGTGGCCTCTACCTACCAACCAAATGACACCGTATAAGCGTTATGTGCCAATCTGCATCGATAATGTATTCCTACGGCCCACACAATCTAGGTCCTCTACCCAATATGGCTATACCACATAGTCTTTGATAGGCTTTCTATCTCTCGAGATTCTTAGGACTCTTCTCAAACTGGGATTAGTTGTCTGCCTGATACAGGCTTATCCTCAAGTCTCTAGGCCCAAAAATTGAGATATTAGAGGCAGAGGTTGGACAAAGATTTAATTTGATATAAAATGGGAAATGTTTGGAGTTCTGTGCTAAGAGGAATCAATTTTTAAAGCTAAATAACGTTTCAGGAAAAAAAATTGGACAAAGTGAAGGGAAAATTTAAAACTGGTATTATTTTGACGTGTTCTGATTAGGGATCATTTTTATATGAAAATAGACTTATCAAGGAACATGTGAGTGTTGGAGACATATCATTTTGAGCAATTAATTAGGAATTATTTAAGTTACTGCATTTTCAGGCCAGTTAAGAGATTACTTCAGAAATGAAAAACTAAAGGCCAGGAGTAATGTGCTTTTTTCAAAAAAGGTTTTTAAGTAATTTCACACACACACACACACACATATATATATATATAATGACAACCCTTTTAACCTCCCCAAATATCGTGAATAATAATAAAGTATAATGGTACTATTATAGGGATTTCTGGGAGCGCACACATTATGAAGTATTTGGACAATATTGAAGCTAATACACGGATAGGTGGTAACTTGATCTTCTATGGTTTGTGTATGTTATATATGTTTAATTACCATGATTGTGGGGTCGTGTCTTGTACATAGGCTATTTACATATAGTGTTTATGTTTTTTGGCCAATAGCAATTTTCTTCCTAAGTGTTGAGGACTCGGAACTAGTAAGGTTATGCATTTATATTTTCCTGTGTACTAAGGAACTCAAGATTAAATAAGTCCTGCATTTATTTTTTCTTGGATGAGAAATTCATAACCCACAAGGTTCTACGTTTCCTTTTCCAAGCACTATGCAATTCGAGACTCGTAGGGTCCTACATTTATTTTCCTAGCATTGTGGAATTTGGGACTTGTCCGGTCCTGTGTTATTTAGACTTGTAGAGTCCATTCGTAGTCAACATGATTAAGTGATGGATTAACTGAAGATTAATCAAAAAGAAAGTGATTACGTTAGATGCATTAAATGTTGGCTTAGAAAATGAAGCACAAATTTGGTCGATCATTCTCTGTACATTCCTAAGGCATTAATGGTTTATTTCCTCATTTGAACGCCAGATCATCCAATGGGAAGAGCATAAGGAATGTCAACGAAGAATTTCTGCGAATGAATCAAGCATCAACTAACAAACGAGACTCAAGTCCAATGGCTATATTCATTACTCTCAACAGTGCATTGTAGGCTTCCAACAGTCATTAATTTCCTTCACCATATGTAAGTTGAAGCATTCAATTCGTTCCAACCACCGGAAACACAAACATTCAAACGATCAAAACACATTTACTATTTCATACTCTTGTGTAATATCTTCAGATATTTATAATCTTTAGTGTTTATCTATCTGCTCTTTTAGAAAGTTCATTTCTAATTATAAAATCATTGTAAGAATCTCAAAGTATTGTGACTTTGAGATTGAGACATTTGATTATAACTTGGAAAGGGGAGTGGATCCAAGTGAGAGGATTACTTTCAAGGAAAGAGTGTGTAATCAGTTAAAGTGATAGTGAAAATCCCAAAGAATCTGGGGACTGGATATAGGTCAAGAGTTAAGACCGAACTAGTATAAATCTCTTGTGTTCATCTTTCTCTTACTCTCTCTCTATTAAGCTCTGTTACTGTGAGTAAATTCTAGAGGAGATCGAAAAGTTTTAAATCACCCAATTCACCCCCTCTTAGTGATATTCTGTCTTTCTCATATAATTCCCAGAATTTCACAATGAAAGTACAACTTAAATCTGGAAAAAGAATTTTCCAGATTTTCTGACCAAACTTTGAAAACTCATAACTTAATGTAAAAATGTCCAAATAATAAGGTAGTTCCAAAACCTGTGTGGTCATTGTTGAATTCATGTTCAAGGAAAAATACTTACAAAAGTCATTTCCTCATTAACAAATTCAGAATCAACAATAATCACATACTATCCAGAATTTTGTTCTAGATTCATAGGTCATTTTCAAAAATTCATATCTCTTTGAGTTCTGATCCAAATTAAATGTATGACCTATCAACTTAAAGCTCATTATGTCTATTTTAATTCTGAAAACTTTCATGACAATTGGACACTATTTACCTAGTCAAAACGCTACACAAATATGGACATCACTTTTAGAAACACAGAATTCGTACAGTTTTTATTTATTTTTATTTTTTGTCAGAATTCGGAAAATCATAACTCTATTTCTACACATCCAATTAAAGCGTTCTTGGGCTTGTTTTAAAGCGTATCATGTTGACTATAATCTGGCCAAATTTCACCAAAAAACTCAAACGTTTACTTGGTTAGAATCAAGCCCAAAAATGGTCAGACAATTCTTGAAACAGAAATGTTCCAGTGTGCATGGTCTAACTTTGGAAAATCATAACTCCCATTGTACATATCCGACTTGGGTGTTCTTTGGCTCATTTTAAGGCTCAAAAGAGGTTGTTTACCCTGATTTTAGCTTACTCAAAAATTACTATTCCAGTAGCAAGTTTAGTTTTCTAGAAACAAAGCCGCATACATTCATATACACACATGCATGTAACATCATTTAAGCATCCTTTTCTATTTTATAATGATTTGTGTGGTTGTTAGACATAAATAGGACATTTCCAACGTTAGAAACATGTTGAAACTTCCTCTGTTTTAGCTCCCAAAGACAAAGTAACATGCAAAACTGAAACCTGTAATATTTAAGCTTCAAACGTTAACCAATTCAGAACCTCATACATGCAACTTAAACTTCAAATGTTATCTATTTTAGCACCCATAAAACAGAGTAACCAACATGCAAAACTAGAAGGAAGAAGTCCAAAGACTCACCTTGGTTTGTTTCTAAGTTTGCATGCATTGGCCGAAACTCCTTCCCACATTCATCATCTCTGTTCTCGGCTTCCTTGTCTCTCTCTCCGTTTATGTTTTTTTAATCTATAAATGGGTGTTGATCGAAATGATAGTTGGAGAAAAGAGGAAATATTCTTCAACTCCTTCGACTTCTTTGCTCTAGGATTAACTCTCACGTTCTCAGTCTCGGCTTTAGCTTTTATTTTCTGTCTCGCCCTCCTTCAGTGTTTTGTGGAAAGGCCGATGAAGAAATGAAAATGAAAAATAGAAATATGATTCTATCCAAACGTTTAAGCTGCTAAGCTAAAGAGAAATAGTGGAGCATGGATGCTGCTAAAAATGCAGAAAACAGTGGAGTACGGGTTCTGTCGTGCTGAGGTAAAGAGAAGTAATGGAGCATGGATTCTTTCATTTTGAATTCCAAGAGAAATGGTGGAGCATACGACAGACATGAGAGGAGTATGGGACTTTGCACGAACGGTTGAGCAGTTCTAAGTCGCATGAAACAGCTGTGATCTCACACTGTCTCTCATTCCTTGTGTGTTTTCGGTGTTAGGCTGAAGAAAAGTAATGGACAGAGGGAGTATATGTGTCGGTTTGCATGAGAATATGGATATTAGAGTAATGGGCTTTATTGTCCGTGTGTATAAAACATGTGCTGGTTTTGTTTCGTTAGCATATGGGCTGAATGAATAATGACTAATGAATTGAAGTGTTGATACATAAAAGAGGCATGTAACTTCTTTATCCAAATTGCATAAGATGTGTGTATCAAAATTTGACAAATTGATACAGTAGGTTGCATGTATTATTCAACCTATAATACCACTAATTCCATATTCTCCCTTTTCTCTCTAATATTGAGCCATTAGACTTCAACAATTCTCTTCTCTAGGCCATAAATTATCTATTACAAATATTCTTTGAATTTATTCTTTTACCCAAATTTCAAGAAAAATAGGACTTAAATTCCAATAATTATTTTTGGCCACATTTTCATAATGAATTTCCACCATAATATTTCTAATTGCAAAATCCCAAAACTTGGGATGTTACATTACTCCCCCGTTCAATAAATTTGTCCTCGAAATTTGAACATTTATACTTCGGGGAATAATTCTAGACACTTAGTTTGTCCCTTTCTTATGCATGCTCACTAAGCACACATCATAGTCATACAACATTATCATTCATCCTGTACCTAGTGCGCAGTACTCAAAAACATAACCCACTGGTCCATTCTTAAGCGTTTGGTTACAAAGGCCTCACTACCTGATACATTCTACCTTTTGGCTTATTTCATTCGGCCTTCTAAGCACATTTACAACACTAGTTATTCTTGCCTTATTGCTCGGGAAATCACCCTCGGGCCATAGACATATCAACTACAACCTGGTACAGTTTGAATGTTTTGGTAGCCTGAAGATGCTTTCTAGACACATGGTCTAATGTCACCATGCTAGGTAACAAACACAGTGCTAAGCACATGTCTTATGGCCTAAGGACACTGGTGTTAGTTCTCTATGTGTTTTGATGATAGTGACAATTGTAAACAAAATGTGAAGTTTTCCTATGGTAAGTTGAAAAACTTACTATCAAAGGAAAACTCGAGTTTTGGTTTCAAAACTCGAGTTTTGACCTTACGAGAATAGCTCAATTTTCTTGAACTAAGCAAAACAGTTGGTTTTCGAGAAAACTCCGAGTTTTCACCATACCGAGACTTCTCAATATTTTTTCGGAAAAGACAAAACTCCATTTTTCATTTGGAAACTCGAGTTTTGGTCATACGAGAGTCTCCAACATTTTAAGCTTGTGAAAACTCCAATTTTGATATGAAACCACCAGTTTTCGGTTTGCCATGAGTTTTCTAAGTTTTTTCCTAAGTTTTTGTGGAAACTTGAGTTTTGACCAAGCCAAGAGCTTTGGTTTTTTCAATGTTTTGAAACCTCCAGTTTTGGATGAAAGATCAAGTTTTGATGTTTTGGACTAAAATGGATTTAACATGTCAAAAGTCCAAAACTCGAGTTTGGAAATGGAAACTCGAGTTTTGAGCTCTATTCAAAACTATGGTTCAAAGCTCAAATCACAACGTTCCTCTCGGAAGAAGGAAACTCGAGTTTTGCTATTAGTGACAAACTCGAGTTCGATGGACAAACTCGAGTTTGCGTCGCAGAGTTTGAAATTCAAATCTGACGAATTTGTGAAATCTTCTTGTTTGATCTTAATACTTCCCATTATCATTCATTAATATTCTTAGCTGTGTTTAACCACTTTGTTAGTGAGTTTCAGATGATTTAGAGGATATTAAATGAAGATTTGAATTAAAGCAAAAAGTGATGTCAGCACATTAAATGCAAAGTTCAGAAAACTTGCATCCTTTTGGACAATCATTCTACACACACTGCAAAGGGATTAATGTTTCCTTTCCACATCCAGTAGCTGCTCTTCCAATGGATTAAAAGTCAAGAAGTCAAGCATAAACATCTGTGCAACTGGATTAAGCAAAGTGTAGTGAGAGAAGAAGACCTATGTTCACCCTAATCCTTGCTGAATGTCTCCAACGGTTACATTAGGAATTTCAACGGTCATTTAATTCTCTCTTTGTATAAATAGAGTTGCATTCAATTCTTCTCAACAACCAATTTACTGAAAACGAATTGCATTCAAGTTTTCCAACTTCTCTTTCGGTTTTCACTTGTAAAGTATCTTTTAATACATTGATCTTTAGTGTTCATCTTTATCTACTCTTAGAGAGAGTTTCTTTATTGAAAATCATTTATTGTACGAATCTCAAGTCAGGGGACTTGGAGATTGGGATATTGATTGCAACTTGTAAGGAGGAGTAAGTTCTAGTGAGAGAATTACTCTTGAGTTACGAGTGTGTAATCAATTGAGATAGTGAAATCTCGAGTGTCCGGGGGTGGATGTAGGTCAAGAGATTGGACTGAACTAGCATAAATTCCTTGTGTCTTGCTCTCCTCTCTAATTCTCTATTCAGCTCTGTTTTAATATTCGAAAACAGAGCAACTCGAAAAGAATTTTAAAATCCCCAATTCATCCCCCTCTTGGTGATTTGCTCCACTTTCAACCGGCACATGCAAACTTGCACACAAGGTCTTACCACCTTGCGCCTCCTCTATCACGTGTCCGGGTTTCTTCAATTCAAGCTCTTAGATGACTTTCCTCTTGACTAGCTTTGTAGCCAGCAAGTATTATCTAACTTAATTAGTTTAGATTTCTAGACCATTCTATTAGTTTATGTTCCTGTATCAACATGGTCACCAATTGCACCGCTTTTCAATTCAACACATAGTGATTTCTAATTCAAATATTCAGCACTTCTGATTTTCTAATTCAAATATTCAAAATTTTTGTGGTCACAATACATTTTCAAAATAGCACTATACAAAAATAGTTTTTCACATTTTCAATGAAACATAATTGTTGCTAGCTAGTTCAAATTCAAAAATCACATTTACTGTCGACTAAAATTCATGAGTAGGATAATTCATCTTACGAGGTTCAACGACTAAGAGGCACATGCCACATTTCGTCCCGTTTCACCAGGACATAACCCAATTCATTCTTTCATTCTCATTCTATTGCAAACCATATTGGTTGCTTCATTACAAATTGTAATGATTCCCTCATCGGACTACCACCCCCAGCATCAACCGTGATAGCATCCAGGGTTACCCCACATTCTAGGGCACTTCCTCCTGGTTCAACAATGACAATAAGGTTACGACATTAAAATGATTCCCTCATCAAACAACCACCCCTGGCCTCAACCATGACGGTAGCTAGGGTTGCCCCACATTCTTGGGCACTACCTCCCGGCCTCAACCGGCGATAAGGTTACGGCCCCGTTGTTTAGGTATTGTTCTCTGCCCTAGAGGATTTGTTCCCTCAACTAAATTCTAGCTGAGAAATGCTTCCCCAAGTGCTCAAATCTTGGACCTAAGGATAAGTCCAAAGACTAAGAGCTACTTGGTATTCATTACACCACACAGGTCGTATTCTCGGAATAGGAATATTCAAATCTGGTATGAGTTTCAACCTCTCTTACAGCTCTTTATAATCCTCTCGCAGACATATCCCTTCAAAACAATTCATTTTTTCAATTCTCAGTTCAAATGAGCTTTATCAATGGCAAGCGTTTCAAAAACATTCTGAACACATAATCAAGCAAGATCTAGCAAATTGAGTGTTTGCTGAATGCTATATTATTTTCCAAATTATGATTATCTATCATATATTGCTTATGCTTCCATATGAGGTTAATCTGTTAGTTTGAGATTCAAAAAAATTGAATCTTAGACTTGTCTAAAGCTTTAGGATCTAGATCTGGAGAAAAAAGGTAATTTGCATTAGTAGAGCCGTGGAATTAAATATTTTGTTGGACTGTATAATACTAATGACTATTTAGCTAACTATATGTTTGGATGACTATATTGTTATTATCCCAGTAAGGATCAACCTCGAGTGGTATTTTAATTATAATCATGTACTATCAGTTACTCATTCGCTCAAACCATTTTAAATGCTTTGTTGCGACGTAAACTCTGGTGATAAACCTAATTACTACATGCTAATGGACATAATAAGTAGTATAAAATTAGGGGTGTTACATGCATAAAGATTAGAATCTCGCCAATATATAACAACCTAATCGAAGAGTAATTTATAAAAAAACTCTATAAGCATTCTTTCACTAGTCATGTTTCTTGATCTTTTTGACACCTGAAACCGAACTTAGTTAATTAAACTTATAGTGTCATTCAGAAAAAGGCCCATTGGACATCTTTTTTTTTTTTTTTCCTTTTATGGTCCTTGTTCTACTCCTCATATGTACGTGACATCCACCATTTATATTACTCCCTCTTATCTCAGATGTAGGAACTGGTCAAATGTAAAATATCTACTCAGTCTACTATGCCTTTTATTTTATTTTTTTATTTGTTTTCCTAAACCTATCTATGTGATTGCAAATATTAATGGTGTTTCCATCAATGAGGGCAATGATTAAATAGGGTATTTTAAAAAAAAAAAAAAAAAAATCCACCTATTTTTTTTACAAACAACTAACTTAATTAGCTTTCTTAATATCTATAAATTTGTTATTTAAATCTTTCATTTAGAACCAAAGAGATTGTGTTGTAAAGATTATGAAGCATATTCCTCTTTTGAACAATAACATTAATTCCGCAACACGAATGCTCCCTGGCGTCCTAATTGTTGATTCTAATTTCTTGTTCTCAATATGATAACTAGATAACTAGTTTACCAAAACTAAGGAAATTAATTTAATTATTTGTTACAATTATGTGTAGGTTTTCATAAATGCCCTTTTTAATCTTGTGCATCATAACTATCTATTGATGGAAATCCACATTACTATGTGTGATCAATAAGGATCTTTTAGGAAACAAAATAAAAAATTTGCAAGGCAACTTAGATTGAGATATTATATTTAGAACCAAAGGAAACTACTTATCTAGATCCTATAGAGGTAGTAAAGATGACACACACAAATATAAGGGAATGATAATTCTCGAGAGTCAAAAACTTACATTTTTTATACTATAATCGATCCATAATCAAAGTCATTATTTTATTATTATTATTATTTTGTACTTGGTCAAGGGTAACAATTCTCGAGAGTCAAAAACTTACATTTTTCTTTTATGGTGTGAGTCCGCTCACCACATCAACTAAAAGCTTTTTAGTGGACACATCAACTAAAAGCTTTTTAGTGGACACGTAAATGTTATGGATTTGGAAGCAAATTTTTTATTACAATTCCTAAGGTACATATCTTAGCTATTTCAAATTTCAGTTATCATTTTTCGTTACAGTATGGCTATATATTAGAGTGGATTTTTTTATACAACCCAAATGTAGAATTTTAAAATACATGTATTTTTAATTGGAGATTTTAAATCCAAATCGTTCAATCCAAACTCCACCTTAATGTATTCTGTGTTTTTTTTTGTTACAATATGGCTATTCTTTTTTTCCTTTTTCGTCCGTGAAGAGATTGGGCAACACAACTCAGTAACTAACTCAGCAGAGACGCGTTCTACCAATACCCCAAGAGTCCTCCTGCAATAGACGCAACAAGTCTTCCGGTGGTTTCTCCAAGTAGTGATGGCCCCTGGCTATTGTTGGGTTAATGTGCTCTTTAGTCACTTAAGCCCAATAAGGCTTAATTGAGACTACAGCCCAAGAACTCTATGGCCTATGTGGTTTAGGGTTAGGTCTTGGGTGTAGTAGCATATAAACCTACTTTCACCTCTTGTGATGATAAAAAAAAAAAAGATAGACGCATAAGGAGGCTCTCATCAGAAACAAACTTAGAGGCAAACGTCCATCATCTGAACGGTTGCCCACACAACCATCTCATTCCCCTCGAGAGATAGTCTGGAAGATCGATCATAGAGCGGACGACGACTGTTCGTGGAGAGGCTTTCGATCATTTGCATCTTTCCGGGTAATCAAAACGATGAAGGTTTTAACTTTTCCTATATCGCGTGGTACGATACGCTTCCGTGTTTCGATTAGTTTCCTACAATTGGTATCAGAGCCAATAGCGGTGAGGAAAAGAACCGAGTTTTGATATTAATTTATATTTCATGTGATTATTTTCGAAAATTATTTTTGAAAATATGGCATCTTTTTCTATGTTTGTTATTTATTTCTTGGTAGTTATTCGTTTATAATTCATCTTTGATATTAGTTTTAATTTCAATCGGTTAATCGCTTTAATCCATGGTTAGATTCTCTCGTGTATTTCTTGATTTGTAACAAGGAGGCTAATCCCATATGATTAGGTTTCCTCCTTGCTGTTTTTTTAATTTTTTATGGAATTTCTATGTATTTTTTGAATTTCGTAAAAGTTGGAGATGAAGAAACTGCGAAGAAGATGACTTCGGGCGATCCATATGATGGCGTGGCGAGAAGTGGTGGCTAGGGTTCCTCTTTTTTGTGTCCTAGGGTTTCTAGCCAAGGATTGGGTTTTTGGGCTTTTGGGCTTTTGGGCCCATAGGTACCCTAAAGGGGCTTGAGACAGATGTTATGGGCTGCACGAAAGAGAAATTCCAAAGTTGTAAATTTTATTTTTAAAATTTTATAGGAAAGCCATGGATTAAAGTTATTTGTTTAATTATTTAATGCTTTTATTGAATTGTATGAATTATATTTACGATTAACATGATGTTTGTAATAACATGCCATATAGAATAGGAAGATGCCATATTTTTGCATAATCACATGTTATAATAGCATAATAACTATTATGTTTTCAATCGACTAGTATGATAGTTATTATGCGAGATTATTTAGATTGTCCACTACATTAATTATCATTTATTATGATTTTGAAATCTAGAATAATAATTGGATTAATTAATTGTGGAATTAAAATCTCTACATTAATTATCATTTATTATGATTTTGAAATCTAGAATAATAATTGGATTAATTAATTGTGGAATTAAAATCTCTACATTAATTATCATTTATTATGATTTTGAAATCTAGAATAATAATTGGATTAATTAATTGTGGAATTAAAATCTATGCATTAATTATCATTTATTATGATTTTGAAATCTATAATAATAATTGGATTAATTAATTGTGGAATTAAAATCTAGACAATTAATTATCATTTATTATGATTTTGAAATCTAGAATAATAATTGGATTAATTAATTGTGGGATTAAAATATCTACATTAATTATTATTTATTATGATTTTTAAATCTAGAATAATAATTGGATTAATTAATTGTGGAATTAGAATCTCTACATTAATTATCATTTATTATGATTTTGAAATCTAGAATAATAATTGGATTAATTAATTGTGGAATTAGAATCTCTACATTAATTATCATTTATTATGTTTTTGAAATCTAGAATAATAATTGGATTAATTAATTGTGGAATTAAAATCTAGACATTAATTATCAATTATTATGATTTTAAATTAAAATCTAGAATAATAATTGTGGAATTAAGATCTAGACAAATAATCCAGGAAAGTTCCTAAGAGAATTGTACCTTTTAGAGTAATTTGTGGGTTATTTAAAATGGTCATGTGACGCACACTCGCCAATCATTACTAGATTTTAGATAACTAATAATTTACTCTGAATTGAACAAATTCTTGGAAATTGAAAATTCTAAATTTAAAATATTGAATGGGTGAAGGTTTTAAATTAAGCATTTAATTTTAAAACCTACGGGCCTCAATTGTGGGTTTATTAGTGAAATGGTTATCGCTAAAGCCCCATCGGATAAGGATAATCGGATTTCGCTAGATTAAACCCTAATATTTTCAAAATTTTAGTAAAGTTATGCACGGCCCATCATCGGCAACACTTAGACACTAAAGATAATTTTGAAAGTAAATAATGGTTAAATACATTCAACTTTGGTAAAATTGTTAACCCTCCCATCGAGGCTCGCAATGGGCGAAGGCCCAGATTAACAATATTAGTTTTACAAGAATCTTGCCCATCGTAAGCCTTATAAAGATAACTAATGGATTGTTAAATAATAAATGAATAGTAGTTATTAGAATCTACTAGCAAAATATCTGTTTGTTGTTAATTATAAGTTTGTAATTAGTGTGTTTTTTCTTTATCCTTTTTGCAGAAAAATGTCTTCATTCAATCCTTTAGCTATAATCTTAAGCCAAAAACCTATGGATGGCACAAACTACAAACAATGGAAAACTAATTTGGATATTGTTCTTCAATATGAAAAGCTCAACTTTGTTCTCACTACCCCTATGCCAGTACTACTTGCTGCAGATGCGTCTGATGCAATTCGGACTCGATTTTAGCAGGAGAAGGAAAGATGGGAGAAGGCGAATGTGTCGGTTCGGCTGCTACATTTTAGCTTGATCTCGCCAATCACCTTCGGGGAGCAAGTGAGCATGATTGAGAGTGGAGCAACATTGCTCCAGACTCTTGATGGCATGTTTGCTACGCCTAGAACGGCTCCGCTAGGCAAAATGCTATGAGTAATTTAAATATGATTGAGGCTTGTTTAGTGGAGAATCACGATGATAAATGGATTGTTGATTCAGGAGCCACTAACCATGTTTGTTACTCTTTGTAGTGGTTCAAACATAGCTTGCCTGTAAGTAAAGGACAAAGAGATTTGAAGGTTGGAACTGGGGAGCTTGTGTCTGCACTAGCAGTGGGACAAGTTATTTTATCTTTTGATAATTACAAAACTTTGGTTTTAGAAGACTGTTTATTTATTTCAGATTTTAATAGGAATTTAATTTCTGTTAGTTGTTTGGATAAACATGGTTTGACGGTTCAGTTTAATTCCTCAGTTTCAATAGGTGTTCATCTTCTTTTATTTGTTCTCTTTGGTTTTAAAGACCGCTTATTTGTAAAGTTTAATGGTCTTTATTTCCTTAGTCAGTTTCCTGTGAAGTTAATCATGTTGAATTAAAAGATGTTGAGCATATTAATTCATCAAAGAAAAGAAAAGTTTCCAATGAAACTTATCTTTGGCATTTGAGATTGGGTCATATTAACTCTAACAGGATACAAGGTTTGGTCAAAAGTGGGATTTTAAAATCCCTGAACTTTGAAACGATACAAGTATGTGAATCCTATTTAGAGGGTACAATGACCAAGAGATCTTTCAAGGCCAAGGGAAAACGTGCCACACACTGGAATTGGTACACACCGATGTATGTGGACCGATAAATGTCCAAGCCGAAGTGGGTATCGTATTTCATCACATTTCTTGATGATTACTCTAGATTTGGACATGTGTACTTGATGCGTCACAAGTCCGAAGCTTTTGGAAAATTCCAAGAGTTCAAGGCCGAGTGCGTAAAAACATCTTGGTGTTCAAATTAAGACTCTTCGATCCGATTGAGGGGGTGAATACCTATCTGGAGAGTTCAGGTCTTACCTGACCAAAGAGGGGATAGTTTCACAATTATCTTCTCCAAGGACACCCCAGCAGAATGAAGTTGCTGAAAGGAGAAATAGAACCCTTTTAGAAATGACAAGATCTATGCTCAGTTATTCATCTCTTTCTGATTCATTCTGGGGATATGCCTTAGAAACAGCTATGTATCTATTGAACTTAGTTCCGTCCAAGTCAGTTTCAAAGACACCAATAGAATTGTGGAAAGGGTGTAAGCCCACCATGAACCATATTCGGATTTGGGGTGCTCCGGCACATGTCTTGCAACAGAAACCAGATAAGATGGACTCGTGTACTGAAGTATACATATTTATATGCTATCCTAAAGGAACCAGAGGTTAGTTGTTTTATAGTCCAAAAGAAAAGAATGTCATAGTGAGCACTCACACAACTTTCTTAGAGGAGGACTATATGGCAAATCATAAGCCAAGGAGTAAGGTTATTCTTGATGAGCTAGTCTCAGATCAAGTTTCACCACAACCTCAGGCGGTCCCAGCTTTTATTCCTGTGGTTGTTCAAAGAGGGGAAAATGTACCTGAACATACACAGGAACTAGAGACAGAACCAGAAGTTTAGCATGATGATGAACTTAATGAAGAACAAAATCATGAATTGGTTGAACCACTTAATGAGGGTCCTCATCTAGAAATTGTTAACCCACAAAATGTGGACCCCCCTGTAGATGCACAACATCAAGTGCGACAAAGTCGTAGTGGGAGATTGATTCGTATACCTGCAAGATATCTCTTGTTGGGTGAGTCAAATCAAGATGGCATCATTGCAGAAGATGGTGATCCCACAAGTTATGATGAAGCACTAGGAGATGTTGATGCTCTGGAATGGCTTGAGGCTATGAATCGTGAAATGGATTCTATGTATACCAACTCAGTTTGGTCTCTTATAGATGCACCTAAAGGGGTAAGACCCATTAGGTGTAAGTGGATTTACAAGAGAAAGAGAGGATCGGACGGGAAGGTTGAAACCTTCAAAGCTAGATTGGTGGCGAAAGGGTACTCCCAAAAAGAAGGTGTGGATTATGATAAAACTTTTTCACCGGTTTCCATGCTCAAGTCCATTCAGATTCTCTTAGTTACTTTGTAAAGCAAATCTTGATTATGAGATTTGGCAAATGGATGTCAAAACTGCTTTTCTAAATGGAAATTTGGAAGAGGAAATCTATATGCAGCAACCAAAAGGTTTTATAGCCAAAGGGCAAGAAGAAATGGTATGCAAGTTGCAAAGGTCCATTTGTGGACTTAAGCAAGCGTCCAGATCATGGAACATCAGATTTGATCAAGTCATTGAGTCTTATGGCTTTGAGAAAAGTCCTGATGAGCTGTGTGTGTATAAAAGGATCCAAGGTAATGCGGTATCTTTTCTGGTACTTTATGTGGATGATATACTCCTTATTGGAAATGATACAGAGGTATTGTTAGGCATAAAGACCTGGCTGAGCAAGCATTTTGATATGAAGGACCTGGGGGAAGCCAATTATATTCTTGGTATTAAACTCTTGCGAGACCAAAAGAATAGGGTTTTGGCATTATCTCAGGCTAAATACATTGACAAAATACTTGCCAGGTTTAGCATAGAGAATTCCAAGAGGGGAATTATACCCTTTAGGCATGGAATTCATCTCTCTAAGAAGCAATCTCCTAAAACTCCTGAGCAGAGAGAATGCATGAGTAGGATACCGTATGCTTCAGCAGTAAGTAGTCTCATGTATGCTATGCTATGTACCAGACCAGATATCTACTATTCAGTGCGAGTAGTAAGCCGGTACCAATCTGATCCTGGAGAGAAACACTGGGTAGCGGTTAAACATATACTTAAGTACCTACAGAGAACGAGAGATTATATGTTGGTCTACTCAAGTGGGAGTCTTGAAACCATTGGTTATACAGACTCAGATTTCTAAGGAGATATTGACTCAAGAAAATCCACCTCGGGATATGTGTACACCCTTAATGGCGGTGCCATTTGTTGTAGAAGTGTAAAACAAATCATGTGTGGTTGACTTTGCCACAGAGGCTGAGTATGTAGCTGCTTCTGAGGCTGCAAAGGAAGCTGCATGGTTAAAGAAGTTCCTAACGGACCTTCAGGTGATACCAGTGTTAATTGTCCTATCACACTTTATCGTGACAATAGTGGAGCGTAGTACAGTCCATGGAACCAAGGTGTCACAAGAGACAAAAACACATAGAGAGGAAGTACCACTTGATCGAGAAATAATTAAAAGAGGAGATACATTGGTAGCAAAGATAGCATCGACGAGAACCTTGCGACCCTTTTACTAAGAGTTTGCACGAACGTGTGTTCGAGAGGCATGTTTCATCTATGGGTCTTAGGAGGATTCAGATTTGCTATAGCTTTAGGTAGTTGTTATTTCATTTTGTTATTTTGTGTCTTTTGAGCAAGACATTATGACATTGCATTTTTCTGAATGTTAATAAATGAGGTGTTTTTCATTTATTTTGCACACTATTTACAAACTCTAAGGTCCGGATCAATTGTGGAGTATATGATCATATGAATACGTTCATAGAGGACATGGTCATAAGTTCTCACAATTGATGAATTGGTTCACAGCTATTAAATTAAGTTGGGCACTTTATTTAGACTGCAATATTTTATGAAATGGTTTTGTCCGAATCATTATAAAATATTGGTGTGAGTTAATACTTACATTGAATGGATCAAGGAGAGATTTGATTAAGGTTGTTCTTTCTATCATAAGGAATCAAATCTCCAGATAACTATAGTCATGTAGTTGCTCTTAATCCTGAGTTTATTTTAAATAGGTAGTCGAATAGTTTTCATTCTTTGATTTACCAACGGGTGAGGTTTGATCTATATGACGGCCAACAACTCGGTATTTTGGGATTGAGACTGTTTGGTTATCGGTATTTATGAGATAAACAACATGAAATTTATAGGAAATGTCCCCTTGATATCTTTCGGTACCTGGATATTGAAGACACTGGCTAGTGCATGTAATCCATTAGAGAAACTATTAAAGTCAAGGGAATAAATAATTGATTGGGTTACAGAAAACTAGTCAATCAAGTTATAGACATTCTATAAAGGGGTAATGCATATTCTTGTTATAAGTGTCATTATTATTGGAGATCACGTTCGGGCTTTTAGTGGAGTAGCACCGAACTAGATAATCTTGTGTAGATTATCATGAGCCTTGATGAATGACAAATGGTAGATCCCCGGTGCTAGCTCGAGACAAGGGATGGGGTATATTATCAGATGATGATGGCTTATGGGTTACATGGTCTTGGGTTTACGAACTCAAGTTTGTATCTTAAAGAGCAAGTGAGAGATTGTTGGGTTAATGTGCTCTTTAGTCACTTAGGCCCAATAAGGCTTAATTGAGACTACAGCCCAAGAACTCTATGGCCCATGTGGTTTAGGGTTAGGTTTTGGGTGTAGTAGCATATAAACCTACTTTCACCTCTTGTGACGATAAAAAAAAAAAAAGATAGACGCATAAGGAGGCTCTCATCAGAAACAAACTTAGAGGCAGACGTTCATCATCTGAATGGTTGCCCGCACAACCATCTCATTCCCCTCGAGAGATAGTCTGGAAGATCGATCATAGAGCGGACGACGACTGTTCGTGGAGAGGCTTTCAGATCGCTGCATCTTTCCAGGTAATCAAAACGTTGAAGGTTTTAACTTTTCCTATATCGTGTGGTACGATACGCTTCTGCGTTTCTGATTAGTTTCCTACAACTAAGCTCATAGCATAAGTAGCTAAGAAATCTCCTCATTGGTTTCCCTCCCGATAGACATGAGAGATCGTGACCTGCCAATCTTGGTGCAGCAATCGGTGGATTTTCTTGATAAAGCTCATACTATCATTTGGCCTTGCATCAGCACTCTGGATCAGGGTCAGAATGACCAGACAGTCGACTTGTAATACTACTTCTCTGAAACCAGCCTCCCACGCCAACTCGAGCCCATCCATTAGTGCTCATAACTCTGCCTGAAGAGAGGTGCAGGCACCAATGTTCCGGCAACAGCCTATTACCCACTTTCCTTCATGATCCCATATTAGACTTCCAGCACCAGCACGTAAGGAAGCAGTCTTCAGTGCCCCATCACAGTTCAAAGAGACTGTCGTTGATGGTGGTCTGAGCCACCTAATGATCTGTTCACATTTTCTTCGCCCCCCATTGACAAACTCCGTACTTGGCACCACTCCTTGTTCCTGAATTTCCGCCTCCCAGCTAAGGCTGAAAGGTTGAGGTTGCTTATTCTGAAACAGGGCCTTATTTCTAGCTTCCCAAAGCTTCCAGCAAGTTAAGACAAAGATGGAAATCCCCATTACTATGTGTGATCAATAAGGATATGTTAGGAAACAAAATTAAAAATTTGGAAGGCAACTTAAATTGGGATATTGTATTTAGAACTAAAGTAAACTCCTTATTTAGATCCTATATACTCATCATGTCCTAAATATAGGACATAGTTTGTCACACAATTTGTACTACAAACTATGTCCTATATTTAGGACTGGAAGTAGTATTTGTGACCAGATGTGGTGAAAGACGACACGGGGAATTATAAGGGCATGATAATAAGGAATATTTAAAGAGTATGTTTGGTTTGAGGGGAGGGGGTGAGAGACCTAGAAAAACTTAATTATTAGTCTCCAAGTTTAAACCCCATCCCCTCCTCTCCTATCAAACCAAACACACTTTACAAAAATTGTTCCAAATCAGAGCTCTATATCTACTTCATTACATGCTCTCCTAACTGCAGCATCAACACCCCCAACCCAACAAATTTGGTCCCACCGTCTCTCTCTTCCATCTCAAAAAAAATGTATTAATCAGATACATGAAATATTTACATACTCTCGGAGTATCATGTCATCTCAATTTTGTCCAATGAAAAGCATAATAACTCAAATCATTTTAATCTTGGTCAGTTGATGATTCATTTGAAAAAATTCAAATTATATCTGTTTTAAAAGAAAAAAACATCTTTAACTAAAACAAAATGATCAACTAATATTTTTCTTAAAAACAAGATAAAATTTGAATTTTTTCATGAGTCATCAGCCAACTAAGATTAAAATGATAAATTTTTAACTTTTCATTGGATAGAGTTTAGATGACTTGATACTCTTAAAGTATGTAAGTATTTTCTTCAAATACTACTTTGTAGCGAGAAAGAAAACAATTTATTTATTTTCTTGTATTGATAAATGTATTAAAAAATGGTTATATATATATATATATATATATATATATATATATATTCCTTTTATAATACACACGCCAATAACTTTTGGTAGTTATATACGTCCTGTCTACCAAGGTGCTGTAATTGAGTTGTGCAAAATTTGCTTCCCGTTCACTGTGTAACATCCCAATTTTCGGAAACGTTTTCAGAAATATTTGATCAGAGTAGAGCATCGGAAGTAAATAGTATTGAAAAGTAACTGATAAATATCCACTGTAATGTATGTGCTTTTAACAGCGTTACAATTTTTTCGGAATGTCGATATCGTAAAGTACATGTCAATAGGACTTTCTCCAGCCGGTTCCTACATCTGCTGCTTACCCTTGTCTTCGATCCTGTTTACTCCGGATCCTGAAGCTATGGTAAGAGCTGAGGTTCAATACCCATTGAACCTCGTGTAACGGTTAACCTCATGTTCATGTACGTTATGTATGACGGTTATCTCATGACATCACAGCTATATTCACATATATAAAAACAAGTAATAACAACACAGCCACCGCATATGAATGTTATTACGGTACCGCACTATTCACCGGTGCCACGGTGTACATCCGTGTCCTCAGCGCTAGGAAAACTCAACGGCGTTATCATGACTATAACCCGTATAAAGCTGTATGTGTATGAACAATTCTTTTTAAAAATAGAGTCACAGTCTATGAACGTATCTATCACATATAGGTATACAGTAAACATCAGAGTTAGTGTTACAAAGACGTCCGTCCGTACCTTCGTCGGCAATTTCGGTACGTCGTTGGTCGGATGGTGATCACGTTTATCCTATAATGGTAATATCGCATTTATTAATTTAAAAATAATATCCTAGAAGATATCCTAGTCCCTAATAACCTTTTTACCCTTGCTGTATTTATTTTTCACCTTATTTCCTCAAAATTCGTAGAACAACGTTGGTGCCAATTTGGCAGATTTCTGTCTAACTTTGAAAAATCATAACTAATTCTAGAAAAATCGAAACGAGGATCCGTAAAATTCCTTGGAATCCTTAGGATGTCTATTTTCAATTAAAAATAATCACTCTTGCCCAGATTGCACGAATCACTCCCAGTTTTAAAGTTTTGAGCTTCTGCCCAGAAATTTTCCAGAAATTCGTAGCCCAACTTTGAGAAATTTTATCTCCTTGTACAGAACTCATTTTGACATGTTCTTGACATATTTAAAAATCCCTATATGTCTATTTTAACCATGAATTTTCTCAGAATATTTTGACTATAGTTTCATTATGAAATTCTGGCGTTTTCATCACTGCCTCCAGAAATTCCGAAACCGATGAAATTTTGCCGAACTTCGTTACTTTGATGATTTTCTTCCAGAAATTTTGCTACAACTTCCTCTTTATCAATTTTTCGAAATAAATCCAATTTTAACCATAAAAACATCTAAATAAAATTATCCTAGCATATTTAAGATCTAAGCTACTTCTATCTAAGAATTTAAGAACTAGAACTTAAAGAACTTAAAGCTAGAACTAGAAAACTTACCAAGAACCTTGCTCCTTCTTCTCCAAGACTCTCACTCTCACTCTCACTCTTTAGAACCAGATGTTATAGCTTTCTTTGGTGTGAGAATTTATGAAGGGGTTGATGGCCTATTTATAGGAAAAATTTAAGGACACCATGGGCAATTAAATATGACCAATTTTCACCCCAACCCTTGGATTAAAAGAGCTTTATGAAACCTCATCTTAGCCCCTCATGCCTTTGGTCGACATACCCAACCAATTGGCTAATTAGTGAATGTTTCAATTTAATATATAGTCAAATTCTCAAATTGGAGAGTTTGAATTGATTTCTCACTCCTACTTTATGCTTTATGCTTTATTCAATCTCTTCCAATATGTGTGTGTACCGACATCCCACTCCCCCCATAGCTATTTATTGTAGTTTTTTATTATTATTATTAACTAGTTACTTTATTCATTCACTTGAAATCCCATATCTGATTCACATGCGCCACTTCTTCTTCTTTTTCTTTTCTTTTGACTTTTCAACTCCATGATATAATGCTTTATTAATCTCTTCACTTTTGTGTTTTGTTGCTTTTACAATTCTCATGTGGGAGATATATTATTGGTGGTTCCCTTATTCACAAGGATTAAGTTTTACTATTAATATTAATTGTAAAGAATTACCTAAATATTCCATTAGTGTAATTTTAATTGCTCATTAATTGTTAGTAATTGCCCTTTAATTGTTCAAGTGTTTTGATAATTCTTCATGGCCCTTTATGATTTAAATATGCACTAGATGTTAATTATAGGGTATTAGAAACTTTAGTCTCTTAATAAATTATAACAATTGGTGTTTAAGGTCCTTTGATTAATTATGAAGCCTTGTGCAATTTATTTACTTTAATGAAGACTTAGTTGATCATTAATTATCATTGATTTCTATAAATTTACTTAGGTATTGTCATAACACTTTCTTGCTCTTTTTAATTCTACATGAACCATAGCTTAATATGGTATTTATTGTATTTTATGGTATTTTATGATGCCTAACAAAATTTATTAAACCTTTGATTATCCTAATCCTAAGGAAAAATTCCCTAGAAATTAGAATAAACACATCTCCAAGTTTGAGACCACATATTTACCTATTTTCAATAGGTATTATTTGTCAAAATATGACATTTATAATAAGTGAGATCTTTAGGGTATTACATTTCTCCCCCTGTTGAATAAAATTTCACCCTCGAAATTTGCTCTATACTAACTAGACTTTGAACCATAAATTCTAGAAATGTACCCTATTAGAATGTTTTCACATCTAAGACGCTTCTCTCGGTGATCGAGAATTCGCCTCGATTTAATTAAGATGATATTGCTATGTCGTACCTTGACATCCTCATATAAAAAATGTCTTCGCGTCGTCTATACGCCGTGTTAACATAAGATACCTTATATTCAATGATACTATCGTGGTTTGGTTGGTATAACGGAGGAATACCAAAAACATCATGGAGATTAATCAAATTCGGGGTAAGGCTATTTGGTAAGTAATCGGTTCATGTTTAGCCAAGATTTCGAATGGTCTTACGTAATGCGGACTAAATTTTCGCCCGAAGTGTTTGATCGACACCGGTTCTGGGAATATCGTAGAACATATGATCGTCGATGTAGCTCTTTTTTGTCTCGCTTTGTGTTGCTAGGAGTCGTCTCTTGATTATAGTGATTCGTTCGAAGGTCTAGTCAATCAGTTCGGCCCAATCAATTTCTTCTCGATAAGGGTGACTAATACGTTCGCCCTTGATATTTGATCGTATGAACTCGGAAAGCTCTAGACATCTCGCCTATTTTCTTATTATGCATGCCTACTTTGCACGCACTCTAATATTCAAATAATAATCTCGGTCATTTTGTACCCGGTATAGTATTCAAACTCGGGACGTTCTCATCCATCCTCATCGTGCTTGGTTACGCGGGCCTTACCGCGACCCATTCAAAGCCTCTCGGCTTAACACATATTGGCCTTCTCGCTCAATCCATTACCACAAAGCACTAGGGATCTCGGCCTTAGTACCTAGGAGATTATTCTCGGGCTTTAGGTATTTCAACTACTACCCGGTACAAGTAAATGTTTTGCCGACTCAAGGTTTACTCGTAGACATACTAGTTTAAGGTCACTATAACAATTCGCATTTCATACGGTGAGAAGTACTACTGTCTTAAGGCCTAGGGACACGCCCGTGTACATTCGACGCGCCTAGATTTCGAGCATCTGCTCGTCTATTTTATCTAAACCTCTCCCAAGTCTAACTCTTAGACTATATTAGAAGCTTGATACTAATTTCTATACAAGAATTAATGATTACAACGGCAAATCATTTCTTTGCTAAGGTAATTACTACGCCAAATTCCTAACATAAAATGAGGATTTTATATTCCATATTTTTATCAGGAGTGAGGAGAAGTCAACATACGAAGTAATCGGAAAATAGTTTCAACGAAACCCAAAACAACTTGTAAGTACTATTTAGTTTCTATGAAATTCACATGTTACCACAAATTTCATGTTTAATACTTATCAACAGATGCAAATAATAAGAAGGCAAAAATTCAACTTCAATTACTACAGTAACCTACACATTCCAATTTATGTTTTTATATATCTGAAACCTAATGGTTCGGACAGGAGTTCAACACAACATATTAGTACGGTGGTGTACTAAAGTAGGATTTCAGGAGTATCAACAACAACAATACTAACTCTTAATTAATCCAGATTTACTAGAGTGTACACTCAAAATTTCATTTTTAGAGCTTTATCTCTTTAGAATCCAGGAATATAATCCTTATGGTTCCTGTTCTTACCAAGCACCAAAGATAAATTCAAATTTGCCGAGCCAAATAGTTCATGTATGTTAACTTGAAGACGCTCATCAAAATTTCAAAATGAAACAAGGATATATGATGCATGGTTATCTCATTATGTTACGGTGATAAGAAATCTTAATTTCAATGGATCAAAAGTACAATGTATTTCAAAACAGGGGTCCCTATATAATGCATGTCACAAAATTCAACTAAGTGCCCTTTTAATGGTTAAGACTAGTTTATTCATCGGGCTTCATTTGATTTTAACATGCATCCTTTTGAACTAATCCCGTTTTAACACACCAATAACTAACAATCGACTTACGACGGAAGAGATTACTAAAACAAAGTTAATGGATGGTCAAGTAATTTGAGAAAAATGATATCAACAATATTTATTGGTTCAGATCTTCACAAGTGTGATAGCAAAATTCAAAGAGTGGTAGTGCACATATAAAATGGAACTTAATATAGTATACTCCAAGCCACTTTCATGAATTTGATCCGTTAAAGATTTTCTTATATAATGAAGTAAAATTTCCAAACTCAGATTTGCCAATATAATTAAATGAAGCAAGTAATATCACAAGGATGTACAAGTCATAACATCATTAGACATGCAAACTCTTTTTAGAGTAGGTTAACCCAAAATACTTAGATTTTCAACTAACTATTTAAGTGTTACTTCCTAACATATGACTAACACCCTATGCAAGCGTCACCATTTAGAGTTCTTACGGCTAGCTGGGTTGGACTATAATAATTACATGCATAAACTTTAATGAAATACTCTAGCAATGTTCACTTAACAAGATTTAATAAATTTAAAGAAGAATCACTTTCAAAAACATAGTTTCAAACTAGCTTAGTTGGGAAAATTTAAGTAGAATGCTCAGGTTAGAGTTCTAAGTGAACAAACAACATGCTGTCTATGAGTTATATTTGGTTGAAAATTTTCAGACATAAAGTAGGCGTTTAGGCATATGTGTAACATACTTAATGTATTAACTCTTACAAGTTTCAAGTCTTAACAACAACCTTAAAGCGCAATCATCCAATGCAAACTCATGTAAAACATGTTTAGCAGTAAGCATATGATCACAAAAGGTTTTTAATGTCAACTAGAGAACACCAGATTCTAATTATGCAAATGGTCCAAATGATAAGAGAGAGTTCATACAAGGCATTGCTTGATTTTTCATAAACTTCATGATGATGCTTAAATTCTATTCAATAAGACATATTTCTTCACAACAACATAAAGAAAGGGATTTTTGAGTTTTATCAAGATATATCTAAAACATGTAAAACAAACACAATCGTGCATATAAGGAAACCAAACTTAGTATTATATACCACATAATCCTCACTCCCCTTCTTATGTACTTTCAAGTTTTTATTCAAACACTAGTATGGATGCCAACAAAGTTAACGAGAACTAACTGTTTTCTAGACTTGTCTCTTAGGCATTAGTCCACTAATACTTTGTCTTCCTTGAGTACATACTCCATAAAGAGTCTTTCAATACTAGCTAACTTGTTCCTTCGTTTAAGATATTTCGCATCGTCTACGGAGTCAAACGGCCTAGAGGGTAGAGCAAGATGGACCACCTATACGGCCCTCAAAGATGCCTTGATTATGATTATGCCCGGGTTCATAACGATAATCAGGACCCCAATGAAAACATTGCTCTAGGTACTGGAATTGGTTTTATTTGCGGTTGTCTATTTCTACCTCTACACCTATTTTTATCTCTGCTTTGTAATTGTGGGAAAGATATCTTCTCATTACTACCATTGATCATTTGCATGGCTCGCCGTTAGTTAATCAAAATCAAGAATGACATCAATGTCATGAAAGGGTAATCAGATAAGGTCTATAATATACGTTTGTTCATATACGTAATTCGATTCAGACATGTTTTAAAAACAAAAGATGTCACACCTAGTGGTGTAACTACTTTAGGATAATCTATAGGCATACGCGCCCTAAAAGTCTTATACATAAATATGAAATAAACGAGCGATTAGCACTCGAATCATATATTGCCTAGCGTAGATTCCTATTGAGAGATAGTCCCTTGGACTTCCTTTGGAGATTTCCCAGCCTCTACATTGAGTAGTGCTAACACCTGGCCCGAATTCTGTGGCTCCATCTCTGCAGCTTTTTGGGGGCAGTTCTTGCTAATGTGTCCCAGCTTCCGACAATTGTAGCAGATTCGCTTCCCACCACAGCTAATCTTTGGAGGGTATTTCTTGCATTTTGGAACTGGTCTGGGTTCCTAGTATCCCGGATAGTTCTTGCCCAGAGTTTGGAATGATTCTTTGCCTTTTTCTTGGTACTCGATCCAAAGAGCCTTCCTCTTCGTGAGGAGTTTCGCAACTAAACCCGCCATGACTTGCTCTACGTTATGGTAGTTTTTGTCTTTACGCATCTCCCTTAAGTTACGATTGATCAACCGGCAAGATTCTTCTTGCCTTTCAATTTGTCTCTCCTGTCTTTCGGTCAAGAGTTTGTTGATAAAAGTCTCTTGTTCTTGCAGCCTTCTCTGCATTGTCTGCAACTCACCCTGCTTTGTTTGTGGTTTCCGTTGTTTGTGTATTGGTATCGTTCGTAGTTGTCTAACTCTATTACTACCTCCACCTCGGCCTCTAGGAACTCCAGTTCCTTGCAAATTTGCCATCTTATCTTTAAGACTGACACACATTAATGACACACATTAAGGAATAATTTAATTTTCTAAACAAACATATACTCCACATAAGATAATATACCCGCCATAATGACTAACCGGTTTTAATACCGTAGTCATTTCTAACATTTCCGTATTGTCGTACTAATGGCCACTCGTTTATATGTTGCCTAAAATGTTCTACCTTTAGAAAGTTCGTTCGTAGAGCGCTTATCGCTCTTTGTGTGTACTCAAGACACGTCGCAGGTATTTGGGTTTATAACAAGATTGACTTCCGAATCATCTTGGTAGCTTAATAGCTGGAAATACGCACGGTTATCATTGACGGATGAATGATCTCGATCCTATAGGTCTTTCTCGCTCGGAGGGTATACTAGCCATTGGTTCTCGGGTCCACTACGTTCAGGGATACTGAATGAAAAGGTCCTTGGTCATATATGGTTTCGTAAGGATATTCCAGATCGGGGGTATTCAGGTTCGGGATCAATTATCGGAGCAATATCATATTCGGGAGCGTAAAGATGTATTAGCTCAAGGTTAAGTTCCACGGTGGGGTATAGCGATCGGGTTGAAGTACGGGTTCGGATTGTACACTAGCTTAGGATGATATATTTCGAGGGTTTATGGTTATGAATGGGTACAAGGGGTTTTTCGGGGCTTGGGTGATCTACCGACTCAAGGTGGTACACTCGGTTCGGATTAATATACCAGTTCAAAATGATACACGGGTCTAGGGTTGTAGGATTCGTCAAAATACTCTAGTTTGAAATGATACTCGGGTTCCGGATCAGCTACAGGTTCGGGCTCATTTATTGGGGCAGCATTCTGTTCAGGGTGATATTCTGGGACAGGGAAATTCGGTTCTGGGTTTAATCTGACTCTTATGTTTCCAGGGACGGCTGTCCGACGTGCTACACGTCTCCTCCTCCCACAATAATCTACGTAGGGAAACTCGTCTGTTTACCACCACAACAACACCAGGGTTTTATCAGTACTTGTTTTCAAAAGATGCTCTAAGATAATGGCTTAGAGCCTTACTTAGTTAATCAACCGATTGGCCAGGTAGGTGTCTATCATGGGAGTCTCACCGAGACTTTACGGCGACTAAATGACTGACCCACATAGACTAGCCCTGCCTTCGGCACCAATGGTTTATTATAACTGAGCCAGGTTCTTGCCAGATAAAAATGCTCTTAGTTGAAAAACTCCAAACCTAACTCCGTTCCTCAAATAATGCGCCGGCCGGTGTATATCATGGGAGCCTCACCGTGCTAGGGTGACTGATTGGCTGATCCACAAAAACCCTTTCTAGACACCGAGACTATTTGGAGTAGCATACTTAAATTCGTGCCAGAATGTCTGCTCTGATACCAAAATGTAACATCCCAATTTTCGGAAACGTTTTCGAAATATTTGATCGAGTAGAGCATCGGAAGTAAATAGTATTGAAAAGTAACCGATAAATATCCCTTGTAATGTATGTGCTTTTAACAGCGTTACAATTTTTTCGGAATGTCGATATCGTAAAGTACATGTCAATAGGACTTTCTCCGGCCCGGTTCCTACATCCGCCGCTTACCCTTGTCTTCGATCCCGTTTACTCCGGATCCCGAAGCTATGGTAAGAGCCGAGGTTCAATACCCATTGAACCTCGTAACGGTTAACCTCATGTTCATGTACGTTATGTATGACAGGTTATCTCATGACATCACAGCTATATTCACATATATAAAAACAAGTAATAACAACACAGCCACCGCATATGAATGTTATTACGTCGCACTATTCACCGGTGCCACGGTGTACATCCGTGTCCTCGGCGCTAGGAAAACTCAACGGCGTTATCATGACTATAACCCGTATAAAGCTGTATGTGTATGAACAATTCTTTTTAAAAATAGAGTCACAGTCTATGAACGTATCTATCACATATAGGTATACAGTAAACATCAGAGTTAGTGTTACAGTACGCGTCCGTACCTTCGTCGGCAATTTCGGTACGTCGTTGGTCGGATGGTGATCACGTTTATCCTATAATGGTAATATCGCATTTATTAATTTAAAAATAATATCCTAGAAGATATCCTAGTCCCTAATAACCTTTTTACCCTTGCTGTATTTATTTTTCACCTTATTTCCTCAAAATTCGTAGAACAACGTTGGTGCCAATTTGGCAGATTTCTGTCTAACTTTGAAAAATCATAACTAATTCTAGAAAAATCGAAACGAGGATCCGTAAAATTCCTTGGAATCATTAGGATGTCTATTTTCAATTAAAAATAATCACTCTTGCCCAGATTGCACGAATAACTCCCAGTTTTAAAGTTTTGAGCTTCTGCCCAGAAATTTTCCAGAAATTCGTAGCCCAACTTTGAGAAATTTTATCTCCTTGTACAGAACTCATTTTGACATGTTCTTGACATATTTAAAAATCCCTATATGTCTATTTTAACCATGAATTTTCTCAGAATATTTTGACTATAGTTTCATTATGAAATTCTGGCGTTTTCATCACTGCCTCCAGAAATTCCGAAACCGATGAAATTTTGCCGAACTTCGTTACTTTGATGATTTTCTTCCAGAAATTTTGCTACAACTTCCTCTTTATCAATTTTTCGAAATAAATCCAATTTTAACCATAAAAACATCTAAATAAAATTATCCTAGCATATTTAAGATCTAAGCTACTTCTATCTAAGAATTTAAGAACTAGAACTTAAAGAACTTAAAGCTAGAACTAGAAAACTTACCAAGAACCTTGCTCCTTCTTCTCCAAGACTCTCACTCTCACTCTCACTCTTTAGAACCAGATGTTATAGCTTTCTTTGGTGTGAGAATTTATGAAGGGGTTGATGGCCTATTTATAGGAAAAATTTAAGGACACCATGGGCAATTAAATATGACCAATTTTCACCCCAACCCTTGGATTAAAAGAGCTTTATGAAACCTCATCTTAGCCCCTCATGCCTTTGGTCGACATACCCAACCAATTGGCTAATTAGTGAATGTTTCAATTTAATATATAGTCAAATTCTCAAATTGGAGAGTTTGAATTGATTTCTCACTCCTACTTTATGCTTTATGCTTTATTCAATCTCTTCCAATATGTGTGTGTACCGACATCCCACTCCCCCCATAGCTATTTATTGTAGTTTTTTATTATTATTATTAACTAGTTACTTTATTCATTCACTTGAAATCCCATATCTGATTCACATGCGCCACTTCTTCTTCTTTTTCTTTTCTTTTGACTTTTCAACTCCATGATATAATGCTTTATTAATCTCTTCACTTTTGTGTTTTGTTGCTTTTACAATTCTCATGTGGGAGATATATTATTGGTGGTTCCCTTATTCACAAGGATTAAGTTTTACTATTAATATTAATTGTAAAGAATTACCTAAATATTCCATTAGTGTAATTTTAATTGCTCATTAATTGTTAGTAATTTCCCTTTAATTGTTCAAGTGTTTTGATAATTCTTCATGGCCCTTTATGATTTAAATATGCACTAGATGTTAATTATAGGGTATTAGAAACTTTAGTCTCTTAATAAATTATAACAATTGGTGTTTAAGGTCCTTTGATTAATTATGAAGCCTTGTGCAATTTATTTACTTTAATGAAGACTTAGTTGATCATTAATTATCATTGATTTCTATAAATTTACTTAGGTATTGTCATAACACTTTCTTGCTCTTTTAATTCTACATGAACCATAGCTTAATATGGTATTTATTGTATTTTATGGTATTTTATGATGCCTAACAAAATTTATTAAACCTTTGATTATCCTAATCCTAAGGAAAAATTCCCTAGAAATTAGAATAAACACATCTCCAAATTTGAGACCACATATTTACCTATTTTCAATAGGTATTATTTGTCAAAATATGACATTTATAATAAGTGAGATTTTTAGGGTATTACACACTGTGACCTTCAAATTTCCCCTTTGATTATGAAATATATATTCGGTCAGATTTTTAAAGTTCTTTCCTTTTTCCAAATATACTTTTCGTTTATCACATGTCCACCAATTTCCTATCCGCAAGATAAAGAATATAATGTTTTGATTGACAACTACTTTTCTCGTTTTGTTCCACTTCTGTGATCCTCATTGCAAATCCTCATTGTCTTTAATTAGTACCGGTTCTATGAAGTTAGTTAGAACTTAGAATAAAATATTTTATCTTATCCCATTAATTGTCCATTGTCTTGTATTTCTTAGTTATTTCAAATTTCAAATATCTTTTTTCGTTACAATATGGCTATATATTAGTGTGGATTTTTTTATACAACCCAAATGAAGAATTGTAAAATACATGTGTTCTTAATTGGAGATTTTAAATCCAAATCATTCTATCCAAACTCCACCTTAATGTATTCTTTGTGTTTTTTCGTTACAATATGGCTATATATTTGAGGGTAATTTAGATGGTAAGTATAAGCAACAAAAAATTTCACAGCTGGCTTCGTTATATGTAGGTTTCCTTCCTCTTAACACCCTTCTTATTTTCACTTAACACCTTTTTAATGGCTATTGTCCTTTTGAGGGAGAATACGCTTTTCTCATGTGACATAAAATTTTGGAAATGAATCACACTAATGACGCTTTATCAACATTGCAATTTATTTATATATTTTATTGTTTGAATGTATTTATTCATTTTATAGCATGAACAACATATTTTCTCAAACCCTCCCTAGGAGGTAAAAAGGGTGAAAATACACGCCATAAAAAGGAAAATTTCAATTGTGTCTCCTACAAAAAAGTTATATTTCCCTGTGTAACTTTATAAAGGGTTAAGGTGCGATTTGCCAACGAACTATTACCGGAAGAGCATCTGGCACAAAAAACAATTGAAGGGACCAAATTGGCCAACGAACTATTAAAAAGTGAAAAAATAAAACCAAATAACTATTAAGAAAAACAACTATCACTACTACGTTAAAATATGAGGCACTGGCATAGGGCGGTGGCAGAGACGCGGGAGAAAAGAGCAGTTAAGCCTTCTTGTTGGATAAGGCAAACACCAACAGAGATGAGACCCATGCGAGCAAGCGTTGTGGTAGCGACGGTTGCTGCTTGTGGCATCGGAGGGACACAATCAGGGTGCAAGATGTTTGCCGGTCGAAAGTTGTGGACTGCTGGATGAGTTCAAGAGGGAGAGTGGAACACCTAGCAACAATGGAAGCTTTGGAGATGCCGACGTCACCGACTTTGTGATGATCAATGAAAGACGGAGACACCAAGACAGTGACGAGGTAATAGTTCGTTGGCGAATCTGCTCAAAATTGTGTGTGTTTTTTTTTCACTTTTTAATAGTTCGTTGGCCAATTTGGTCCCTTCAATTGTTTTTTGGGCTAGACGCTCCTCGAGTAATAGTTCGTTGGCAAATCTGCACCTTAACCCCTTTATAAACTATACATCAAACACGTATACGATATATATAAACATAATTTTCTTGTACATTGAATATGAAGCTGAATTTTATAAATATTACAAAATAGAATCAAATAAAATTAAGGTTTTCTAACTAATTTAATATGAGAAGATCAGTGGTACTTCTTGTCTTAGCCATAGTGATTCATTCTTTAATTTATATATTTTTCTCCGATAATATTAATTTTAAATTCTCCAACATTTACCTCACTTATAACTGAATCCCTCATCATCATTTAACTTTTTATAACTTAATTCTGAGTCATCTTGCAAAACTGGCTTCTAGCTCAGCTCCACACGGCAAAAATCCTTCCATATCTTCCTCCTCGCATGCTCTCCATCTCCAACAAATTTATTAATCAAACACAATAAATACTTACATAATCTAAGAGTACTATGTCATCCGAACTTTGTCCAATGAAAAACATAACAACTCAAATTATTTTAAACCTAGTTGGCTGATGACTCATATGAAAAAATTCAAATTTTATCTTGATTTAAAGAAAAAACATCTTTATTAAAAAAAGCAAGGAAACAAAATGATCAACCAATATTTTTGTTAAAAACAAGATTGAATTTTAACTTTTTTCACATGAGTCATCGGTCAACTCATATTAAAATGATATAAATTGTTATGTTTTCATTGAATAGAGTTCATATGATGTGATACTCTTGGGATATGTAAGTATTTCTCATCAAATACTACTTTATAACGAGAAAGAAAAGAATTTATTTATTTTCTTTTACTCGTCAATTTATTAAAAAGATAGTTTCACAGCTTATAAAAGAAGTGAATTAATAAAAACTTACATTTATATACATACACACAAATATATATTCCTTTTATAATACAGATGTTACACCCTCCCACCGGCCTCGCTCTTTTGGGTGGTGGGTTAGAGGGATTTCTTTACTTAGTTACCTTTCCTTCATTATTAGGTCCATTTCAACTTGTGTCGGAGTAAAGCGCATGAGCATTTAACCGGTTTGGACAATCCCATGTCTTTGGTAAAAGTAAAATAAACAAAAAATAAAAGTCCCCAGAAGGGTTAAGGGTGCATTATCCAACATTAACACCAAAATAACAAATATAGTCATCCAAAAGTAAAATACAAAATAATAAGGCATTCCCTATTCTTCTCGCACCGCTGGGCCTTACCTTTCCAAAAAGGTCCTTCTATCTCAGGCACGACCCCCTATGTCTACAAAACTGTCTGGAGTCCGAAAAATGGCCCCCAGAGTAACCATCAATACTCATGCACTAAATGTGTGATGTGTATATATGCAACCATGTAAGTACGTAACATAGATAAAAATGTCAAATACCATAATATGCAAACAAGTAACACACACATAAATATGTCTCGCTTCGTTGGACTGCCTTACCAAGACAGGCCCTGGAAGCACAAACTTGTCTCCGTTGAGTCGCCCCACAGGCAGACCCCGGTAGACACCACTTGTTTCCGTTGAGTCGCCATGTAAGCAGACCCCAGCAGGCACCCTTAGCAATAGGGACACATCACAAACATGTTCTGTATGCATATTTGGTAAAACAATACAAAAACAACACATATGGCAAGCAGCACAGAATTTATACATCAAACACATAAAAGTGCCGGAGTAAAGTGGTTACTACCTGGTGTACAATGTACCGTCCTTAATATTTATTATGTCCAATGAAATTTCCAGAAATGCCCCTGACCTAATAACACCAAAATACACCATTTTTAGTATTTCTAAAAATACACTTGCATTTACTTGTTAAATTCGAGCTTAACACAGAATTTCAGTGTTTCTGGTCCAACTTCCAGGATTTTAAATAAATTCCAAGAAAACCATTTTGACATGAAACCAGCACTATTTGAACCGTTGAAAAGTATAGTTCAGGAAACATATACCCAGACCCTGAAAGTACACATATTTTGGTGTGTAGCAATTTTTCTTTCCTCTGGTCCAGATTCGCACCCCTGACTCTAGCCCCTCTTTCACCCATTTATTTCACCCAGTAAATGTTATCCAAAGTTATCATATTATATATCTAAACTCATGCCCCAGGTGTCTAGTTTCTCCCTGTAAAATTTCAGCTTAAAAAGAGTTTTTTTACACCTTCAAAAACGCGTTAGAAGCTTCGCTGCTCAGAACCCCTGAAACTGGTAGCAAGCCCTAACTTAGTGTTTTCGGTGTTTTCGACTTTGGAAACTCAAACCATGACTATACCCTACACAAAATCACGTTCTAGAGCCCTTGGTGACCTTCAAAATGAAAAAATCCAACCCTAACATCAAGTCCCAAACTTTTGCACGAAAATATTCAATCAAGAACATAAGAAGATGAGGTTGTCGGTGTTACCTATAATCGGAGATTCGATAGATGAGCTTGGGATCTTGGCCTTGGAGCTTAGCTATGGTGGCTGACTGGTCTCCCTCCTTGCTTCTGGAAATTTTTGTCCTAAGGGTGAAAAAGAAAGGCTAATTCACTTTTTAATAAAGGTGAAATTGATCCAGTAGAAATTGGAATTAACAGGTGTAAATTTCTAGTCACTGTGTAATAAATGGGATCTGCTTTTTGACTTAATCCCCAAGTCTTTCTAGAGTTTTCCAGGGCCTCCTAGGGTGCTGCCAAGTGGCGCATCCCTCACCAAAAATATCTGGATATTTTCTGCTTTTGAGGGGAAATTACCTGTTTGGCCCGAAACTTTTAAAAATTACAATTGTGGCTCAGAACTTTTTAATAATTACCAAATTTTTCCCACATGTCTTGTCTGCCCAGGGACACATGTGGCACCATTTTGGGCCCACATGTCTTCCCAAATCAATTTTTACCCATTTAGCCCTTTTTCTCCGATCGTGGGACTCGCGGTTTGACTTTTACACTGATTTTTCTTCCATTTTCTCTAAACAAATATTTTTAATAACTAGAGGGGATATGTGGTGCCTAAGGGGCCCCACACACCTGATCCTTTGTATTTAATTCCCGTTTTCCCACTTTATCAGTCCAATTCTCGGTTTATCAGTCCGTGTGGGTCCCGCTGGTTACAAAGGTGCTTCTTTTTGCACTTTTCTTCAACTTTTTCAGATATTTTTCCTTTGAATAGACACTCACATGTGGCGCCTCTAAACTTCCTAGAGTGGCCCCACACTTGTCCTACTCAGTCCAAAGGAACCCCTAACTGATCCCTATCGGTCCCTTTTCTACTGGTCAATCGCCTATGGGACCCGCATTTCAATTTTGGGCCTGAATATGACTTAAATCACCTAGTTTTCTCTTCTTTCTCATGAGGGACGAAATGCAACATTAGAAGGACAAGGAATCTACTATTTTTCCCCTACTTTTCCTCTTTTACCCCTGTGGCAACACGTGTCCCAATGTGATTATTACTCTGTCTCTTGCTTTTTGCCCGGATGACCTTTCGGTGTTTCTTTCTCTTCTTATTTCCTCAAAACATAGGGAATCTTTATCTGTCTAGAAAATGTCACACTTCCTGAACTGGGCTTAGTAGCATGCCTAACTTAGGCTTATTCTTAAGTCTCCATACCCGAAATTCAGGATATTACAACAGACGCCAATAACTTTCATATATATGTATTTCTACACACACACATATATTCCTTTTATAATACACACGCCAATAACTTTTGGTAGTTATATATTTCCGCTCACGTGAGCTTCATCTTTTCGCTTTGATTATGAAATATATATTCGCTCAGATTTTTAATGTCCTTACCTTTTTTTCAAATCTACTTTTCGTTTATCACATGCCCACCAATTTCCTATCTGCAAGATAAAGACGAATGTCATAGAGCATATGTGTAACATTCCAATTTTTTAAAGTGTTTTAAAAATAGTTTGGTCGAGTAGAGCGAGTAGAGCATCGAATAATTTAAAAGAGCGAGTATCGATAAACCTTCACTGCGGTGTGTCCTGGGTTCTTATTACAGGGGTACAATTATTCGAATATTTAATAATACGGTGATACAATAATTCATAACAGTCTTCTCCGCCCGTGTCCTCACGCGTGCTGTTTACCCTCGTCCTTGGTCCTGGTTCCTCCGGACCCTGAAGCTATAGTGAGGGCTGAGGTTCAATTACCATTGAACCTCAAGTAACGGTTAACCTCATGCTCATGTAAAACAATATATGTATGACGGATATTCATGACATTACAGCAGTAATCAATACATAAGCACATAGCAGATGCAAGATTAACATATCCACAGTACATAGCACACAGCACATGTAAAGGCATCCCTGTTTGCACTAACTAGTGTCACGATAGCATGTCGTGTCCTCATCGCTAGGAAAACTCAACGGCATTATCAAGACTATAACCCGTGTAAAGCTGAATGTATAAACAGTGATCTAAGACTGAGTCTTAGTCTATGAAATCATCCATCACATATAAGCATGCCATAAGCATCAGAGTTAGTGTTACAGTACGCGTCCGTACCTTAGTCCATTTGGATGGCGGTACACTTGCCTGGTCGGTACGTCTCCCGATTTTTCCCGGATATCCTATAATAGTATTATCGCATTATTACCTCGTAAATAATATCTTAGGGAACATTTCAGCCACTACCGACCCTTTTTACCCCTGGTGGATTTGTTAATCCAATTATATCCCTTTATTTTCTCAAAAACGCTGCTGTAATATTTCTGGGCAGAATTTTCTGTTTAACTTTGAAAAATCATAATTAATTCCAAAAAAATCGAAACGCGGTTCCGTAAAATTTCCCAGAGACCTTAGCATGTATATTTTTGAGAAAAAATATTGGTTTTCACCCAGAATTCGTGAGTCACTCCCAGTTTAATGATCTTCAACCTCTGCCCAGAATTTTTCCAGAAAAACGTAGCCTTATTTCCAGAATTTTTATCTCCCACTACAGACCCCTAATTGATTCATATTTTATATCAATGGAAAGCTATACATGTCTACTATGACCATGATTTATTTCAGAATTTTTGAATATAAATGTACATATCAAACAGTGCCCTCTATCTGACTGATCCCAACAAGCCCAGCAAAACCCCACAATTCCCTATCTTACTCTAACTTGTTTTATTAATCCTAGAAGTCACTCCCCAACATGTTTCCACCTTGTCAGGCATCTTTCGATGCAATAAAGCTTGAAAACAATTATGGGAAATTACCTTACCTATTTCCTAGATTAAAACTAACAATTCTACTAAAGCTACTAAGAACTTATAAGAACTAAAGACTATAAACTAAAAACTAAAGACAAGCTTACCTCTTGAAGCCTCTTGCTTGCTACCTCCTTCTTGCTTCTACTCTATTAGAAATCAACTCTTGAAGTTTGATTTGGTGTGAAGAATTATGAAGGGCAAGGCCCCTATTTATAGTAAAAGCTTATGAATTTTATCCCTTGGATCAACTTTTCTTATCAAGGGCTAATATTAATTTGTGCTTCCATGATACAATTTGTGAGAAAAATGCTTCCCATTGGTTAAAAACAATTACATTGGATTTAGCTAATTATCTTAATTTCAAAATTAAATCCCACATGTGCTGTAATAAAAATCATATTTTAATCACTCTCTCTCTCTCTCTCTCTTTCATCGTCTTTTTCCTTGCTTTAAAGAAATTCATTTTTGGTTGCCGATCAATCACTAATACTTTAAAATTCTGAGTATGCTTTTTGATTAGTAGTTGGATATCCAGATTTATGGTCTAATTAGATTCCTCTGGTTGTACTAAGCTTATTCTTCAACGTTTGCAAAAATAGCATTTACTAGCTTACTTTCAAGGTTAAATTACGTGGGTTCAAGATGAGTCCTTTCAAGATGAGTCCTTATATTTTCTCCAGGGTTCCTACTTCTTCACAACTATTTAAATTTGTATAAATTCTCACTTTATTCGTTGTTTTGAGTTTTTCGTGTACATCGGATATTTCTTTGGATTTCAAACCATTATCCAATTTACTCTAGGATTTCAAACTTTATCAAATTTGCTTTAATTTTCTTTTTCTCTTATATACTAGACACACACACACTCACACACTCACAACTCTTTTTTCTTATTGGTGGATTTAATTTCACATGGATTATGCTTTATTAAATTAATTGTAAAACCCTTAGATTAGCTTTATGAGGTTTAATCTTGACCTTTAATTTATGCTAATCTCTTATTGGTCCAATTAGTTTCATGAGGATTAAGAATATTTTCTTGATTTATCATTGGCCAATTCAATTTCACAAGGATTGATATTAATTATTGGTTTAATCACAACCATTGGATTTCATTGTGTTTGTTTAGATTAAATGTTCTCCCTTGATTAATTGATTTAACTAATCATGAAAATTAGTGCTTAATTAGGAAAGTATTATTTCACCCTCATTTTATACTTTTATTTTGCCTCTTGATTATTTTGCAACTAATCCCAATTAGTGCAAGCTAACTTGTTCATTTACTATTGCTAATTCTCATTAATTAGCTTAAGTGTTTTCATAATATTTTCTTGCTCATTTGTTCATATGAGAACTATAGTTTAATATGGTATTTACATCATATTTTATAATCCTTAAATATAATTTCAAAATTGGCCCTTGATTCTTCATTAAGTTAAAATATCCCTAATTGATGACTTTTAATTTCCACTAAATTTATTATGGACATTTATAAAATTATTAACGTAAATTTAATTGTCATTTATTTATTGGTAATTTCCTTTAATTGATTTAGGTATTTTCATAACATAAAACTATATTGTAATATAATAATCTTAGGGTATTTTATGATATCTAAACCAAATTAGAAAATTTGGATCTTTGGTTTATTTACTTCTAGAACAAAATTCCCTAAATTAAGTTACTAAATGTTGAGACCACATATTCACCTATTTCTAATAGGTATTATTTGCCCAAAAAATAGTATTTATGAGAATTATAAATTCTTGGGTATTACAATATGAATTTATGTCTTAATTGACAACTACTTCTCTCATTTTGTTCCACTCCTGTGATCCTCATTGCAAATCCTCCTTGTCTTTAAGTAGTACTGGTTCTATTAAGTTAGTTAGAACTTAGAATAAAATATTTTATCTTGTCCCATTAATTGTGAACTGTGTTATATTTTTATTACAAAAAATATTCAGTACATATGTATCCCTGTCGAATTTCATTTTAGTTGATAATTATAATTTACGACTCATATTCCATAAGGACATAGAGATTAGAACCTCGCCAATGTATAACAACCTAACTGAAGAGTAATTTATAAGAGACTCTCTAAGCATTCTTTCAGTAGTCATGTTTCTTGATCCTTTTGACACCTGAAACACAACGTAGTTAATTAAGCTTTTAGTGTCATTAAGAGAAGCCCCATTAGATAGCTAACTTTGTTTTTCATGATCCTTGTTCTACTCTTCATGTGACATCCACCATTTATATTACTCCCTCTGATCTCAAATGTAGGAACTAGTTAGATGTAAAATATCTACCAAGTGTACTATACCTTTTAGATTTCTTTTTCCTCAACCTATCTACGTGATTGCAAATATTAATGGGGTTTCCATTAATGAGGCTAACGATTAAATAAGGTATTTTAAGAAAACCAACAATAGTTTTTTTTTTTTTTTTAACAAATAAGTAACTTAATTAGTTTTCTTAATATTTATAAATTCGTTATTTAATTCTTTCATTTAGAACCAAAGTGAGTGTATTGTAAAGATTATTAATCAGATTTAAAGCCTGATTTTAAGTTTTAAAGAGCAACCTCTTTTGAACAATAACATGAATACCGCACCCGAAATGCTCCCTCACGTCCTAATTGTCCATTCTAATTTCATAGTGCCTATTCTTCTCAATATAATGACTAGATAACTTATTTACAAAAGTTAATGAAATTAATTCAATTATTTGTTACAATTATGTGTAGGTTTTCATAAATGCCCTTTTTAATCTTGTGCATCATAACTATCTCTTGATGGAAATCCCTATTACTAAGTGTGATCAATAAGTATACTTTAGGAAACAAAACTAAAAATCTGGAAGGAAACTTAAATTGGGATATTATATTTAGAACTAATGTAAACTCCTTATCTAGATCATATGCAGATGTAGTGAAAGACGACACACACAATTATAAGGGAATGATAATAAGGAATCTTTACAACTCAACATATTATCTGAGGGATGTTACAGTAATGATTTTATTACACTTCAAGCTAATTGATCGATCACAATTATTTATTTATATAATGATTCATTCTCTGGCTAATCCCATGAAAAGAAATATTCCACGAAGCTTGGAAATCATCAAATTGATGAATATAAATTTAGTGATGGATTCCATGCTACATAAATAATGGTGAAAATGAAGCTTCTCCAAAAGCGTGGAAAAGAATAAAGCCTACTTTTAATTTTATTCAAAAAAAAAAAAAAAATTAAAAGTGAATCTTAGTACTTACGTTGAATAATAAACATACATACAAGCAAACTAAGAAAGGTTTCGAATCCAATGGACAGAGCTCCTTTCACATGCAACATGAATACGTGTCTACATAGAATTGATTCATAATCAAAGTTGAAAATTTGTTTCAATAATTAATTTTAGAAATAATTTATGTTTAAGAATCACTAATGGTAAATACTCGTTTCACTTGCAAATTTGTCCAGTTTGAGTGGTAGACACTGATAGATATTTTATAGTTATAAAATTGTGCTAGTGAATGCTAAATACTCACAGTTTGATTGATTAAAAAAGGGAAAATGACAACCAGGTTCCTAAAAACAAAGATAATCAAACTAGCTAGGTCCCTTGAAATAATCACACTGGAATGAAGTCCCATGGGACTTGGGTGATATTAATTTGCAATGCGAAAATGGCTGCTCATGCACTTATTAATTGTTGCTCACATGTTATTGGATGCTCACGCACTTGTCAATAGCTGCTAATTAAATAGACTTGTTTAAACATATCACATATTGTTATCATGATTTAAATATGGTTATTCTTATCCTTATTGGGTTGAGCCAGCACGCAAGGTTGGGAGGAAGAGGACAATTGATGACAATGAGTGTTTATTTCATGATAAGAGTAACCATATTTTAATCATGATAATGATATGTGATACGTCTAAATAAGTCTACTTAATCAGCGGCTGTTAATAAGTGTGTGAACAACCATTAATTAACCATTAACAATAACAATTACATTAGAATTATCCAGGATTAAAACACCAACATTTATTATATGACATTATATGCAGGTATATAATAAGAATAACCATATTTAATCACCAAGAAAAAAAATAGGGCTTACAACCACCAAGAAACTCTACTCAAACAAACCCAAACTTAAAGACCCAAAAAAAAAAAAAAACACACACACACACACACAGGCACATGCACACACCTTGCAATTAACAAACTACAAGAAAAAAGTCGTAAGTTATGTCATGAGTCATGACGCTCAAATTGAGAGCTGCAACTTTTTGAGATTCATTAAGCACTGTGAAAAGAGGAATAAGATTCTGTCCTGGTCATACTAGACTGTAGTGGGATTCCATAAATAATTGAGCTGAGAAGATTCTCAAATTTGTTAGGCAAGAATGCGAAATCATGCAATTTATGTAATTTAAGAGTTATTTTGGTATTAGATTTAGTCTTAAATATAAATCTCAACCCATTTTTTTCTAACAAATTGTTAATTTTCCCCCATATTACCCATATTAATTGCAAACACTAAGGTGTAGTTCTCATTCACACGATGAAAGAGGATATTTTCTAGAAACTAACGTACTTTTATTACAAATAACTAATTTCATTAATTTCCATAAACTCTATAAATTAATTTTCTAACTTTTATATATTTAAAAGACAGTGGGAGCAAGATATATGGATTATATTCCACCCGCTGATCGAAGCTTGCCCAACTTTCAACGGGTTCGGGTGACATCCGCGACCTGACTTCAAATCATAGGGCTATAAATATATGTCTATCATATACATCTTCCTCGTGCTAGCCGGGCAAAGAGGAAGAGAGAAAAAATCAAGTAAATTGAGATAAAGCAAACCATTACAGAATGCCAGTATACCGAATGAAAGAGGGTCCCTTAAATGAAAAAAGTGTGAGAGCGAGATTGGAGAAAGCAGACACTAACGGGGACGGAAGTCTGAGCGTGAAGGAGCTGAAGAAAGTATTCAAGGAAATGGGTTCAAACTGGCCAGGAGTCAGAACCTGGCATTCTATGCGAAACTCCGATGCCGACGGTGACGGAGAGATCAGTGCCTCCGAAATGAATAAGCTTGTTGCTTATATCATGAACTGGTCCGGTACCTAAGTAAATGCTAATATACCTCTAGATATGGCAGCATTGCAGTCAAAGCTTAACACCATACAGGGAATATATATATGTGTGTGTGTGTAGCTGAATACCTTGCCTGTGTAATGAGATTGGTTTTGTCATAAAGACTTTTATGTGATTTAAGTAATGGCAAATCACTTGAGGCTAGCCTAGGGTGATGTAGAAAAAATAAATATCATAATATTATGGTTTGGTCATAAGTTTCCTTTCTTTAACTTCTCTTTATATGTAATTTTATTTTTTGGGAAAGTCACTAAGAGCTCCCAAGACGGAAATGTGATGACCAAAAAGTCATGCAATAAGTTATATATGGCTAATCGCATGAGACTAGCTTTAGAAGTCCAGATTATTCAAATCTTGTTATGTAATAAGGGGGGCAAAATCTGTAATTGCTTATTATGATTACGTGATATGTTTCCTTTCTTTAACATCTTATCGAGTGTTCATCTTTTTTCTGTCTTCTGGTTATCATTGACTTTCTCTATAATTTGCTTTGTTGTTTCAAATAGTAAATATGCTTTCTCGTGTGTTATACAAGACAACACGTTCAGAATTTTCCTTTGCAATTATATCACCTTTTTTCCCTTAAAACACATTGAAATGTTTTCTTACTTTCATGTGCGAACTGTTGTGTAGTCTGTGGACTCTTATATGTATGTTATTGTGAAATCCAGCGTTAGGATTCAATTTTTTCCCCGATTTGGAAGCAAACTTTTTTATTTCAATTCGTAAATGTCTTGTATATCCTAGTTATTTCATATTTAAATATTACCCAAACATGAACAACTCACTCTTATTAGTGTGGATTTTCTAATAATACCCAAATAAATAATTTAAAATTACATGTGGTTTTAATTTGAGATTCCAAATCCAAACTCGACCTTAATGTATTCCTGGTGTTTTATGCATTACAATATGGCTGATGATTTGAGGGTAATTTAGATGGTAAGTATATATGTGGTGGGATGCAACAAAAAAAAAAAAAAATCGCAGTAATGGTCTCGTCATCCTACGTTTCCTTTCTTTTAAGACCTATGGTTATTGTTTTAAACACTAATGGCCTGGAATTGATTTTAATTGAATTTGAATTAGAGACGAATATGGATATGGATATGAAAATAATGTTTACAAGTACGTTTGGTATGTCATGAAAATGAGACCTAATTTTTATGTGAAAAGACCAAAAGGCCCTTCTAAATTACAAGGGGGAAAAAAACTTCCTCCAGCTTCATCCCCTTCCTCCTTCAAAGCTCCTGCATCGGTCACATTTTTTCAGGCCAGATTTTAGATCTATGAACACAAAACACCACAGGACATACGGAAGATTTATAAACTTCAATCTTGAGGTCAGGAAAAATGTAATATCCCTAATTTTGGGTCTAAAGACTTGAAAATTAGCCTATTATTGGAAGACTACTAGGCCCTATTTTTGAAAGTGGCAAATTTGGAATCGGTATTTTATGGGGCATGAATAATATTTACTATTCACAAATATATATTTACTATTTATAAATAAGGTATGGGACCCACGGACAATATTTTCTTCCTTCAGCCGCCCCCGTGAAGTGTTTGAATTTGGCTTGTGGAAAATTACGTAGAATGATCCAGAGGTGAAAATTACACTTAAGGACCCATTTTCCTTCTCTTTATAAATGCACAACGCGTTCAACGATGGAGAAGAGAGAGGAAGAGAAAGAGGGAAAGAAAGCAAAGAGGAAAGAAAGAAAGAGAGAGGCGAGATAGTGAGAGGTCGTAATAAGGATTGGTAAAGCATTCAACATATATTTTTGACTTAGCTAATTTGCAGTTTGGGAAGAAGCTCAAAAATGAACAAGGTGATCATGGACGGGCAGACCAAGAGGGAGAAATATTTTTAATTTCGTCAGATTTATACTTTGAAGTATAATTGTACGTACAAGTGAATAGTATTGTATACGTGAATAGTATCGTATACATGAATAGTAATGTTGTACATTTTAAGAATGCTTCCGTGTACGCAATAAATAAAGTATTTAAGGCGGATGCCACATTTTGGTATCGAGCGGAGGTTCGGCATTTAGTTAGAATGCTCGATGATGAGAATAGTATCTAATTGATACTAGGATTAAGAAATAAGAGTAATAGACAACCCAGAAAAAATAGAACTTTTCCCCGATCACTAGTTGATATGCGGGTATATTGAAGGGGCCGACAAATCGAGTGTGCGGTGGGGACAAAGTGGTAAGCACTATAAGAATAGTTGTCGGTTCCTGGTTATATTTGAAAACTAAAATATTGAATTTTACAATGCACTTGCTGAGTTTGAGAAAAATTTTCGAAATAGAGTTTTCGAAAGAAATGTTTTTCAATAGAATTTGAGACCAGTTTGAATGGTCAGTTTGTGAAACATGTTGTCTCATAAAAAGGTTTTTGTTAGAACCCAGAATTTGAAACTGAGTTTTCAACTTTGTTGTGGTAGAGGCAGTAAGGAACTGGAAGAGGTCAGAAACTCTGGTAGATGTACACGGTTTCTTTGGTTTTTGCCATTTGTGTTTAAAATATTTTCAAATCATTGGCCAGTGGAAAAGGTTTTGAGGGGATATGTTTTGAGACTCGCACCAGCAATGATTATACCCAATTTGAAATATTTTGCCTTGTAGGGGCGTGTATTTTTGTGGGGCCTGATTGTCTATTGTAGTGCTGAGGTGCTGGTAGATAGGGTCACTACTTTATGTGCCATTGCGGTGGTTTATGTATGAAAAGATTGGGATATATGCCGCTATACCGAAAGGTTGAAGTGGTGGAGTGTGCTCTCAATTGTGAAAGTTTTGTGAAATAAGTTATCCCGCTCATTGATGTGTGCCGGTAATAATGTTTTCTGAAAATAGTCCGGCAGTGAATTGTTTTCATAAATTGGTAATGGCAGCGATTAGGTTTGAAAATAATAGCACTAATACTTTTTGATAAAGTGTGAATTGTGAAAAATACTGCGACCACAGAAATTTTCATGTGTGAAAATTTGAAATTGAGACAACATAGTTGAAATGAAAAGCAGCGGTTGGTTATTGTAAATGATACCGAAGAAACTATTAGAATGGTCTAGATGATTTTTTCAAAGGGTATGGATGTTCAAATTTTGAGGACGAAATTTATTGAACGGGGGGAGAAATGTAATATCCCTAATTTTGGGTCTAAAGACTTGAAAATTAGCGTATTTTTGGAAGACTACTAGGCCCTATTTTTGAAAGTGGCAAATTTGGAATCGGTATTTTATGGGACATGAATAGTATTTACTATTCACAAATACGTATTTACTATTTATAAATATGGTATTTACTATTCATGTGGGACCCACATTTTACTATTTAAATAATAATATAATATTTAAAGGTATGGGACCCACGAACAATATTTTCTTCCTTCAGCCGCCCTCGTGAAGTGTTTGAATTTGGCTTGGGGAAAATTATGTAGAATGACCTAGAGGTGAAAATTACACTTAAGGACCCATTTTCCTTCTCTTTATAAACGCACGACGTGTTCTGTAACACCCCATTTTTCAAAAGCGAAATAATATGATTTTATCAGAGTGGCGCATCGGAGCAATTCAAAAGAGCGAGTACTGATGTGTATATTAAAGTATCAATCATGGTTTGTTATAGTAGTGGTACATTCATCCCTATAATTCAAAATATTATACAATCCAAAAACAGAAAGAAACTCCGGCCGGGTCCTCAAGCGGGCTGCTTACCCTTGTCAACGACCTTTGGTCCTCCGCACTCTGATGCTACAGTAAGAGCTGAGGTCCAATGCCCATCGGACCTCAAGTAACGGTTAACCTCATGCTTAAGTAATACAGTATATGTATGACAGATATTCATGACATTTCAGCAGTAATCAATATATAAGCACAAAGCAGATGCAAGATTAACCATATCAACAGTACATAGCACACAACACATGTAAAGTCACCCACGTTTGCACTAACCAGTGCCACGATAGCATGTCGTGTCCTCAGCGCTAGGAAAACAATCCTACGACGTTATCAAGACTATAACCCGTGTAAAGCTGAATCTATAAACAGTGATCTAAGACCAAGTCTTAGTCTATGAAATCATCTATCACATATAAGCATACAATAAGCATCAGAGTAAGTGTTACAGTACGCGTCCGTACTTTCGCTGGTGATATCGGTACGTTCGTCGGTCGGAGTATGATCACGTATATCCTATAATGGTAATATCGCATTTATTAATTCAAAAATAATATTCTAGTAGATATCTTAGTCCCTAAAGACCTTTTTACTCTTGGTGGGTTTATTTTTCAACTTATTTCCAAAATTTCGTAGAAAAACGCTGGGACAGTATTTCTGGACAGATTTTTCATCTATTTTTGAAAAATCATAATTAATTCTAGAAAAACCGAAACGAGGATCCGTAAAATTTTCCAGAAACCTCAGCATGTCTATTTTTGAGAAAAAATATTGGTTTTCAGCCAGAATTTGTGATTCATTCCCAGTTTGATGATGTTCATCCTCTGCCCAGAATTTTTCCAGAAAAACGTAGCCTTATTTCCAGAATTTTTATCTCCCTCTACAGACCTCTAATTGATGCATATTTTATATCAATAGAAAGCTATACATGTCTACTACATTTATGAATTATTTCAGAATTTATGAAGATGATTTTGCATATAAAATATCACTATCTAACTTCCTGACTCCCATTGCCCAGCAACACCCCACAATTCCCATCTTACTCTAACTTGTTTTATTAATCCTAGAACTCACTCCCAACATGTTTCCACCTTGTCAGGCATCTTTCGATGCAATAAGGCCTGAAAAAAATTATGGGAAATTACTTTTCCTATTCTCTAGATTAAAACTAACAATTCTACTAAAAGCTACTAAGAACTATAAGAACTAAAAACTAGAAACTAAAAACTAAAGAGAAGCTTACCTCTTGAAGTCTCTTACTTGCCTCCTTCTTCTTGCTTCTACTCTATTAGAAATCAACTCTTGAAGTTTGATTTGGGGTGAAGAATTATGAAGGGCAAGGCCCCTATTTATAGTAAAAGCTCATGAATTTTATCCCTTGGATCAACTTTTCTTATCAATGGCTAATATTAATTTGTGCTTCTATGATGATACAATTTGTGAGCAAATGATTCTCATTGGTTAAAATCAATTACATTGGATTTAGCTAATTATCTTAATTTCAAAATTAAATTCAACATATGTTGAAAAAAATATTATATCTTAATCACTCTCTCACTCTCTCTCTTTCTCTCTCTTCCTTTCCTTTCTGTTTCTTCCTTTCCCTTTCTCTCTCTTTCTCTCTCTTTTTCTTCCTCTCCTTTTTCCTCCTCCCATCCGTGCTCCCTCTCCCTCTCTCTTGTCTCCTTGCATTTTTTTGCACAAGTGGTCCCATGTGCTTGTGTATTTATCCTATTTTAAGTATTATCCTAAATTCTTATATTATCCTCTTCCAATTTGCATTTATGAGCCCATGTGATTTATTTAATTATGCTATTATTTAATTTTGTTAAATAATCTGTTATCCTCTCATCTTGAACCCTATCCATTGGATTAGATTTTGTGTTGTTTAAATTAAATCTTGGCCCTTTACTATAAAACATGATGTCATCCTTGTGATGTCATTTTGATGACCTCATAAAAGCTTAAGTGTCATTAGTAAAATCTAATTAACTCTTAATTGTATTTGTTAGCTAACCATGGAGACTTAGTGTAAAATCAAGCTTTATGCACCATAATTAATCATGAAGGTTTACACCATTATTAAGTGGAAACTTAATTTCTTATCAATCCTTAAAAATCTCTAAGTATCTTCATAACATTATCTTCCTCTTTTTGATTATTCAAGACCATAGTTTATTATAATAATCATTTGTATTTTAGGATCCTTAAGTGTGGCCTAAAGATTTGCCTTTGGTTGTTTTAAATTTCCAAGAGAAAATTGCCTAGAATATAGTTAACAAATTTTCAAAATTTAGAGACAACATTCTCTCCTTTATTAAACAAGTAGTATTTATCAAAACATAGTTTTCACTAGAAATAGGGATTTTTTAGGGTTTTACACGTTCAACGATGGAGAAGAGAGAGGAAGAGAAAGAGGGAAAGAAAGCAAAGAGGAAAGAAAGAAAGAGAGAGGCAGACAGTGAGAGGCTGTAATAAGGATTGGTAAAGCATTCAGCATATATTTTTGAGTTAGCTAATTTGCAGTTTGGTAATAAGCTCAAAAATGAACAAGGTGATCATGGACGGGTAGACCAAGAGGGAGAAAGATTTTTAATTCCATCAGATTTATACTTTGAAGTATAATTGTACGTACAAGTGAATAGTATTGTATATGTGAATAGTGTCGTATACATGAATAGTAATATTGTACATTTTAAGAATGCTTCTGTGTATGCAATAAATAGAGTATTTAAGGTGGATGCCACAGAGCAGTTATAAGAAAATTCAAAATAACAATAATAATAGTATTACTTAAGTTTGAACTTCACATTGAGTTTCAAGACTACGCTTCAACTCCAATTTAGCCTAAAAGCCCCTCAACGATTTGTAAGAGTATAAGGTCAACACTATCTGAGACCAAAATATTTTTTTGATGAATAAGGTCCCATTAGTAGAAGTAAATAAAATACTCAAGGGATAAATTAAGCAAGTAAAATTCCATAATAATGGGATGACAATTATATTCAGCTTCCAAGTATGAAATTATAAACGTCGATGAAATTATATAAAAGGTTATTAATAAGAAAATACTATGTAGTCAAATAATTCATTGATGAAGCTAAGTACTAATTAATATGGGAAACCCATTCTGAATGAGGACTTAAACAGAACGATAAACAAGAGTGGACACACAGTCCACTAGAATAACTAACAAAGCACAGATCGAGGCCATACAAACAAGTGGGAACACACAGTCCATGAGGGTAAGTAACCAATCAAACACAACATGAGGCTACGAAACAAGCATATGTAAAAGACCCACAAATAAGCAGCGTGAAAATGAATCCCATGAATATACAAGTGTGAGTAATGTGCCCACAAATGTTAAGCGAGTTTGAGATTAACCATGGCGTGCCAAGGACTAACAATACTGATGTTAGTAACCAGTATTTTGTATTCAATCCTCTCGAAACATTTTCAAGCATGCTTGGGGCCAATTTCTCAAAGCAATGAAAAGTTCTTCTTTCAATAACATGATAGCTTATATCAAACACGACATAATAGAATACCCCAATATGAAAGTTCACATGCAACATATCAAAACTTTCCTTCAAATTCAATCTGTCAAAAAAATCCTTTTCAAACATCAAGAACTCAAGTACAAACATTTCAAATTGTAGGATTATTTCAATATGAAAACTTGTAAAGATATTTCAAAAGTTTCCTTAACATTTCAGTGCATAATCATGAACAAAATTGTCCATAATAAGAAAGAGGAACAAATCCAATAAACTTTCATTCACAAAATCATATTTATAAATATGGTAATTAACATAAAAGTATGGAAATTAGTAAAAATATCATCTATAAAAATAATAATGGGGCACTATTTACTGACGTGATACACTCTCAATCATATAATGACTTACTCCCACCTAGCCACTTTCGCAATTTTATCCACCCTTTAATATCCTAATTTTCAAACCAATGCCATTGTCAAGGTCTTTTCAGAAACTCTATATGACTAATATAATTCATCTTAAAAAAAAAAAAAAAAAAAAAAAAACATTCTCAGCAACATAACAACATCAAACTCATAATAGATTATTATTTGATTTAATCGAATTATTCTCATTATGATGTTAGGATTAGTTCTGGATTTTTTCTGATTATTATTTGATTTAATCGAATTATTCCCATTATAATGTTAGGATTAGTTGCTAGGATTAGTTCCGGATATTTTGCTGATTATTATTTGATTTAATCGAATTATTCCTATTATAATGTTTGGATTAGCTGCTAGGATTAGTTCTAGATATTTTGCTGATTATTATTTGATTTAATCGAATTTTGCTTATTCATTTAAAGAAATTTTTTATGCATGGAAGTCTGCGAAACAAGTATTCAATTTATGGATTTCATCTTTTGTGGATGTTTAGTTTATTTGGTCACGTAGTGAAAAGAAGAATGACATTCCAAGACAACTAATTCAATTTCTCTCTTTTTCTTTTTTATTTAGTAATGTTTTATATTTTTATATAATTGTTAATTTTTTTTTTTGAGAAATTGAGATTTGCGACGGAATAGTATTTCAGTCACAAAAATTCCAGATTTACGATGGAAAATTAATTCCGTCGCAAATTTCAGTTTTTGCGACAGAAATCTTGTCTCGTCGCATAAATTGATTTTTACGATGGAAATTTATTTTTCCGTCGCAAAAAACGTTTTGTGACGACTTTTTTGCCTCGCAAACCATTTTTACAGTGGAAAAACCCTATTTTGCGATGGATTTTGTCCGTCGCAAATTGGGACTTTTTTTGTAGTGTGAATTGCTTCCCAAATCACCATACTCCAACCTCACAATTCAAATCTGCACCCAAACCAAGAACAATTTTTCATTAAAAAATTGTAAAAAAAAAAATCCCAAACCTTTCACCCACGTACTCACGAACTGCCTGCTACTCTCTTTTCAACTAATGTCTAATACGCATTTCCTTTTTTCTTTATTCGCTCTCTTTCTCTCTTCTTCCTCGTCTTCTTTATTCTCTCTATCTCCTTCTTCATTCTTATTCCTTCGTCTCAAATCTCCAGCTCAAAGAGGAATGGAGAATGAAACTAGCATACTCACAGGCGGAAGAGCATAGACGATGAAAAACCAAAGGTGCAAACTTGGAAAAAGATCGAAGATGGCGGCGGCAAAAAGTTTCCTAGATGAAATAGGGCACCTAAATAAGTAATATTCTGCTTCTAACTTCATATGTTTTTTATTCTTTCTTCCGGGCGATTTTTAGTCGTTCCCTACTCATATCTTATAACTCGTCTAACTCGGTTGCAAATCGTTGAGATTAACAATTTTGACCATGTCGAAATGAGTTTGACCGAAGTTTGAGCCCAAAACGAGTTTACATCCAAGTTAACACATTTTCCTTAGGTAAAGACGCTAACTCGTTAAACTCGCGAGTTGACTCTCAAGTTTGACAACCATGGTTGTGAAGATTACTAAGCAGATTTGAAGTATGATTTTATGTTTTAAAGAGCAACCTCTTTTGAACAATAACATTGATTCCGCACCACAAATGCTAGCTCACGTCCTAATTGTCGATTCTAATTTCATAGTCCCTCTTGTTCTCATTATAATGACTAGATAACTAATTTAACAAGGATATGGAAATTAATTTTATCATTTGTTACAATTATGAGTAGGTTTTCAGAAATGCCCTTTTTAATCTTGTGCAACATAACTATCTCTTGATGGAAATCCCCATTACTATGTGTGATCAATAAGGATATTTTAGGAAACAAAATTAAAAATTTGGAAGGCAACTTAAATTGGGATATTATATTTAGAACTAATGTAAACTCCTTATCTAGATCCTATGTACTCATCATGTCCTAAATATAGGACATAGTTTGTAGTACAATTTATATTACAAACTATGTCTTATACTTAGGACCGGAGGTGGTATTTGCGACCAGATGTGGTGAAAGACGACACAGACAATTATAAGGGAATGATAATAAGGAATATTTAAGGCTATGTTTGGTTTGAGGGGAGGGGAGGGAAGACCTAGAAAAATTTAATTATTAGTCTCTAAGTTTAAACCCCATCCCCTCCCCTCCTATTAAACCAAACACACTATACAATAATTGTTCCAAATCGAGCTCTATATACGCCACCTTACATGCTCTCCGACTCCAACGTCGGCACCTCCAACCCAACAAATTTGATCCCACCGTCTCTCTCCTCCATCTCCAAACAAATTTATTAATGAAATACGTGAAATATTTACATACTTTAGGAGTGCCACGTCATCTAAATTTTGTCCAATAAAAAATATAACAACTCAAATCATTTTACTCTTAGTTGGCTGATGATTCTTTTGAAAAGATTCAAATTATATCTTGTTTTGAAGAAAAAAAAAACATCTTTAACTAAAATAAAATGATCAACCAATATTTTTCTTAAAAACAAGATAAAATTTGAATTTTTTCATGAGTCATCAGCCAACTAGGATTAAAATGATATAAACTTTTAAGTTTTCATCAGATAAAGTTCAAATGATGTGATACAAGTATTTTCATCAAATACTACTTTATAGCGAGAAAGAAAACAATTTATTTATTTTTTGTATTGATAAATTTATTAAAAAAATGGTTAAATATATATTCCTTTTATAATACACACACCAATAACTTTTGGTAGTTATATATGTCCTGTCTACCAAGGTGCTGTAATTGAGTTGTGCGAAATTTGCTTCCCGTTCACCGTGACCTTCATATTTCCCCTTTGATTATGAAATATATATTCGGTCAGATTTTTCAAGTCCTTTTCTTTTTCCAAATCTACTTTTCGTTTATCACATGCCCACCAATTTCCTATCTGCAAGACAAAGACGAATATATAGAGCATATGAATTTATGCTTTAATTGACAAGTACTTTTCTCGTTTTGTTCCACTCCATTGATCCTCATTGCGAATCCTTCTTGTCTTTAATTAGTACTGGTTCTATTAACTTAGGTATAACTTACAAGAAAATATTCTATCTTGTCCCATTAATTGTACTAAATGTTATATTTTTATTACAAAAAATATTAAGTAGATATGTATCCCTGTCGAATTTTATTTTAGTTGATAATTATAATACGACTCATATTCCATAAGGACATAAAGATTAGCATCTCGTCAGTGTATAACGACCTAACTGAAGAGTAATTTATAAGCAACTCTCTAAGCATTCTTTCACTAGTCATGTTTTTTCATCCTTTTGACACCAGAAACATAACTTAGTTGATTAAGTTTATAGTGTCATTAAGAAAAAGGCCCATTAGATAGCTTTTTTGTTTTGTTCCCCATGATCCTTGTTCTACTCTTCATATGTACGTGACATCCACCATTTATGTTACTCCCTCTGATCTCAAATGCAGGAACTAGTTAAATGTAAAATATCTACTCAGTCTACTATAACTTTTAAATTTCTTTTTCCGCAACTTATCTACGTGATTCCAAATATTAATGGGGTTTCCATCAATGAGGGTAATGATTAAATAGGGTATTTTAAGAAAACCAACATAAATTTATTACAAATAACTAACTTAATTAGTTTTTTTTTAATATCTATAAATTCTTTAATTAATTATTTCATTTAGAACAAAAGAGAGTGTGTTGTAAGGATTACTAAGCAGATTTAAAGCATGATTTTATGTTTTAAAGAACAACCCCTTTTGAACAATAACACTAATTCCGCAACACTAATGCTTCCTCACGTCCTGATTGTCGATTCTAATTTCATACTCCCTCTTGTTCTCAATATGATAACAAAATAACTAATCAAATTATTTGTTACAATTATGTGTTGGTTTTCATAAGGGTTTATCGTTTGTTATGTCACTTGACATAAGGTTATGTCAAGTGACCCTAAAACTACATCGTTTTGAGGGTTAGGGGAATTAATGAAGCCCAAAACGACATAGTTTTGGGTTAGGGGATTTAATGAAGAGTCTTTTGGTAAAATTCGTATAATAAATATAACAAAAATACCAAAACAACCTTCATTAACTCTTCTAACTCCCAAAACGATGTAGTTAAGGGGGACTTGACATAACCTTATGTCAAGTGACATGACAAACGATAAACCCTTTTCATAGATGCCCTTTTTAATCTTGGAAATCATGTCTCTTGATGGAAATCCCTAGTAGTATGTGCGATCAATAAGGATATTTTAGGAAACAAAGTTAAAAATTTGGAAGGCAACTTAAATTTGGATATTATATTTAGAATCAAAATAAACTCTTTATGTATATCCTATATATTTGCGACCAGATGTAGTAAAGACGACACACACAATTATAAGGAATCTTTAAAGCCCGACATATTAGCAGAGGGATGTGACATTAATGATTTTGTTACACTGTGTTATGGACCTCGGAAATGGGCCAGACCAGGTCAAGCCCACTAGATGACCAACTATCCCACGATTACCCCCACTACCATAGTAGTGCAGGGAGTGGGGGCACGAACATGACATCATGGGAGCGGGCTGCGAGAGAGTCGGACCAACCCGGCCTCACTATAAATAGGGGCATACCCGGTGAACGGTACACGTATTCATTCTCCTACTCTTTTAGATATCGTCCCCTTTGTGCACACACCCCACACCTTTGCTGTGTACAGTGATCATCTTGTCCATTGTTATCTGCTCCATAGATAGCATTGGGTAAAGCTCTACCAGATCCTATATTGAACATTAACCAGCCTCAAGGGCTGAGACATTTGTGTTCCATAACGGAACATTGGCGCCGTCCGTGGGGAACGAGTAAACTTCGAATCCCAAACCATAAAGCTACGAGCCTACCATAGCAAATGGCAAACACAAGAGGACGTGGTTCAACAACTCGGCAAAACCAATTACCAGAAGAACAATCAGAACGACAACACGATGGACAAACGTCACAACAGGAGGGCCCGATGAACCAAGACGCAGAACAAGTGTTGGTGGAAACCGAAGCGGAGACGTCGGACACAGCGAATTCTCCACCCCCTGAAAATGTCGTTATCCAGCAAACCGAAACCCTTCAAGTGGTCAATCCTGATATTCAACTATTACGAACCACCCTTGGTTCCGTATTGGATAGAATAGACGAGATGGAAACACGTAATCGGTTACAAAGGGAGGAAGACGTCCGGGTTATGAAAGAAGAGATGTACCGCCGCAATGAAGAATTGAGGAAACTAGTCAGGTGTCATGTTGGACGAACCGAGGATCATGACGGCAACGCGGGGAAAAAGCAATGTGGACCCAAGCCAAAATGGCGTCCCGACATCTCGAAATGTTGGGACGTCACGCATACGATCACGATGAAGACACTCCCGAGATGAGGAATGATACATGGGAAGCCGAAGCAAGAAAAGACAAGATCGGATAGTGGTTAATCGCGACAATACGGATAACACTTAGGAAAGGAAAGAGCGTCGTCGGGACATCGAAAAAAGACAAAGAAATGCTCGACAACAAAACCTTTCTAAAAAAGATCTTTGCGTCGCCGTCATCGGATGCAAGCTCTGATGAGGAAGAGAAAGTCACGACTCCCTTTACGGCCAAAATAATGGCCGCGCCTTATCCAAGAGGCCTAGACACCAAAGATTTCCCAAAGTATGGTGGAACCCAGGACCCACAGGTGCACGTGGGCAATTTCAAAATGGAGATCATGGTCAAAGGATATACGAGGCCCGTAGTACCCCGGTTGTTTGCGGGAACGCTACGTGGACCAGCCCAAATCTGGTTCAATACCTTGCCAGAGAACTCAGTCCCGGACCTAAAGGATTTGGAGAAGAAATTCTTGCTCAACTTCGCCACAAGTAGGAAGCAATCCAAAACCGAGTTCCAGTTAGATCGGGTAAAGCAATCACCGGGAAACGTTACAAAAGTATTTGGAACGCTTTAAAGATACGGCGATACAAGTGCGGGGTTAAAGGAAGACGTACATTTGCATTGCATCATAGCTGGCCTGGACAAATCCTCACGTCTGAAGAAATCGGTCGTGAAACGGCGTCCCAAAACTTTGGTGGAATTCCGAGATCGATCAAAGATGTACATAGAGCTGGAACAAATGGATATTATGAGCCATGCACCACGGGACAAACGGAGGAGTCCATCTCCCCGAGGGAAGGAACGATACAACCCGAATAGGTAAGAATCCTGAGGATGAAGGGATACTAAACCTCACGGAGGAAGAGCAGAAGGAAGGTATGACCAATATGCCCCACTAAAAGTATCTCAAGCCCAAGTCTGGAAGGAAGTCTCCTTGATCGAGATGAAAAAAGTGGACCAACCACGCCCATTGCGGAACGAGCACACCCTGGACAAGTCCCGATATTGTGAATTTCATGACCAACACGGACATACAACAGATGTCTATTGGGACTTGAAGGATGCCATCGAAAAGTTCATTCGAGAGGGGAAGCTCCGTAAGTATCTAATCCAAACGCAAGGGCGGCAGAGCAAACGCGGAGGAGAACGAAGTAAAAGTTCGCCAGCCGAAAAGAAAAGTCGAGAACAAAAGAAAGGAAGAGACGCAGATGACGAGTTTCCCGACTCAAAATATGATTGTAATGGGATTGTTGGAGGTTTCGGCGAAGGAGGAGATTCCACCAGCCAGAGAAAGAAATACTTGAAGGAGGTTCTCTCTGTAGTTGACCGTCCGAGGTTTAAAAGAGAATCCAAATTTGCCAATGCTCAGGTTTACCGAAGAAGACTTAGAGGATGTAATCGGGGCACCATGACGGCTCGTCATAACCGAATAGTCGGAAACTGCCGAGTTAAGAAAATGTTTATAGATAATGGAAGCGCGGTGGACATAATCCTTTAGGATGCGTTTAAATGCATGCGGTTCGATTCGAAAGACCTGAAACCATGTAGGACCACCCTAACAGGTTTTAATGGAGAAGACACCCGTCCAAAGGGATACATCGACCTCAAATTAACGTTGGGGACGAAGGAGGCGTTCAAGTCGGGAGTAGTTTGTTTTGTTGTGGCCGACTTTCCGTCTCCATACAATATTATCCTCGGATGACCAACTATCCATGACTGGAACATGTTGGTATCTTCTAATCACTAGAAGTTGAAATTTTACGACAGGAAGAATCAGGTCGTTACCATTAAAGGAGATCAAAGAGACTCTTGGCAATGTTACTTCGAAGCGGTAAAGGAAAGCAAAACTCCAAAGACGGAACATTCCAAGGGGTGTGAAAGGAAGGCGGATAATAAGTCCGTTTATATAGTAGAGTTAGACTTAAGGGAAGAGGACAAGATGCAAAGGTTCGAACCTAATGAAGAAACAGAAGATTTTGTCCGGGAGATGAACGGAGAACAAACTACCAAAGTCGGAAAGACATTGGATTCCGAGATGTGAGCGAAATTGGAGGAGTTTTTGCGAGAAAACAAAGACGTGTTTGCATGGACGCCATCTGAAATTCCTGGGATAGACCCCGAGTTTTGTTGTCACAAATTGGCCATCCACCATGGGTCAACCCCGATGGCTCAGAAAAAGAGGAAACAAGGTGCGGACCGAGGTAAAGCCTTAGAAGCACATGTCCAGGAGTTGATCGCAGCTGGATTCATTAGGGAAGTGCAATACACGACGTGGTTGTCCAACGTGGTCATGGTTAAAAAGCCGAACGGCAAATGGCGCGTGTGTACGGACTACAAAGACTTGAACAAGGTATGTCAAAAGGATGCATTTCCCAAGCCCAACATTGACCAATTGGTTGACCAATCTTCCGGCTTTCAACTTTTATCATTCATGGATGCATACTCAGGGTACAACCAGATTGCCATGCATCTCGATGATCAAGAGAAAACAACCTTTATCACGAACAATGCGAATTACTTTGCTATAATGTGATGCCTTTTGGCCTCAAGAATGGGGCGACTTATCAGAGAATGATGACAAAGGTCTTTGCGGATCAGCTAGGAAAAAATGTGGAAGTATACATCGACGATATGATAGTAAAATCTAAAGAGCAGAATGACCATGTTCATTATCGCACATGTACATTCGAAAAGTTGAGGAGGCATCGAATCCGTTTGAATCCGACGAAATATGCTTTCGGAGTACCGTCAGAAAGTTCTTGGGTTTTCTCTTGACTAACCGAGGCATTGAAGCTAACCCAGAAAAGTGCAGAGCCGTGATGGAAATGAAACCCCCGGCAAACAAGAAAGAAGTGCAACAATTGACAGGGCGATTGGCGGCTTTGACAAGGTTCTTGCCCAAGTCGGCAGAAAAATCCCTCCCATTCTTTAAACTCTTGAAGAAGGAAGCTCAGGAAGAATGGAACTCGGAATGTGAAGAAGCATTTAACAGAATAAAGCAGTGCTTGGCATCTCCACCGGTACTATCCCCCCGTAAGTCGGGGAAAATTTGTTTTCGTACTTGTTGGTTGGGGAAAAGCGCAAGTAAGTGCGTTTTAGTTCGAGATACCGACGACGGACGAAAACCAAAGTGTACTTCGTGAGTCGGGCTCTGTAGGGTTCCGAGTTGAGGTATCAGAAACTGGAGAAAATGGCTTTTTCGTTGTTGACGGCGGCGAGACGACTTCGCCACTATTTCCTTGGCCATTCGATCGTGGTAAGAACAAATCAACCCATATGACAAGTTTTGCATAAACCAGACTTAGCTGGCAGGATGATAGCTTGGGCAATTGAATTGTCCGAGTTTGATATCACTTATGAGGCCCGACAGGCAATCAAGTCACAGGCTTTGGCCGACTTCTTAGTGGAGCTAACCTCGGCTCAAAATGGGAAGACGGGAGCTGAACCATGAAAGTGTTCGTGGACGGTTCGTCGAACATAAAGGGGGTGGTGCGGGGAGTTATTGTGGAAAGCCCGAAGGCATGGCGATGGAATTTTCTCTCGACTTGACTTCCCGACGTCGAATAATCAGGCCAAATATGAGGCCCTCATTGCCGGATTACTGCAGGTGAAGGAAAACGGAGCTCGGCAAGTGCACGTGTCCACGGACTCTCAGCTGGTCGCTTCCCAGATTCAAGGGACCTATCAAGCGAAGGGGCTGTTGTTGGCTAAGTATTTAACATAGGTCAAAGACATCATGGCAAATTTTGACGAGGTGACAGTGGCGCACATTCCTCGGGCAGAAAATATGAGAGCCGACATTCTCTCGAAGCTAGCTAGCACGAAGTGCCCGGGAAATCTCCTCGCAATTGTCCAGCAGAACGTACCGGAGCCAAGTTGCGTGATGCTGATATCAGATTCGAGTGATTGGAGAAAACCGATTGCTGATTATCTAGAGAGGGGGATCACCCCAAAGGATACGGCCGAGTCCAAGACTCTAGTCAGAACAGCGGCCACCTATGTAATGGTCGACGATCAATTGTATCGCAAAGGCGTGCATTCTCCCATGGCTAAATGTCTCAACGGAGATCAAGCCCAATACGTCTTGGCAGAAATCCACGAAGGCATAAATGGGCAACACATGAGGGAAAAAGCTCTGGCCCAGAAAGCAGTTCGGGTGGGGTACTATTGGCCTACCATGGCGCAAGACGCTAAATACCATGTTCAGAGATGCAGTAGCTGCCAGAAGCACGGCAAGATAATGTGGGTTCCACCATCCGACTTGACGCAGATCACGGCTCCATGGCCATTCTACAAATGGGGCATGGACTTGTTGGGACCGTTTAAGGCAGCTCCAGGCAGTTTGAAGTGGGCGATCGTCGCGATCGATTACTTTACCAAGTGGATCGAAGCCGAACCTCGGCGACCATCACCTCGGCAAGAGTACAGAAATTCTTGCAAAGGAATATTATGTCACGATTTGGAATCCCAGCAGAAATAGTCACGGACAATGGAACACAATTCATGGACAAAGGCTTCCAGAAGATGATGTCCGCCCTTAATGTAAGGCATCATTTCGCTTCCGTGGAACACCCACAATCCAACGGACAAGCCGAGGCAGCAAACAAGGTCATCGTCAACGGGCTTAAAAAGCGAATGGCCGAGGAACGGGAAAGTTGGGTGGAGTATCTCTATGCAGTCTTGTGGGGTTGTCGGACCACAGTGCAAACATCCATGGGAGAGACACCGTTCAGGCTAACATACGGCTGTGAGGCCATGATTCCAGTTGAAATCGGTGAGCCCTCATGGAGAAAAGTGAGAACTTCACAGCAAGGACAGGAAAATGACGAGGCTATCGTGGTCGAGCTAGATCTGATTGATGAAGTTAGAACCATGGCTCACTTGCGAGATTTAGCCACAAAGCAACTCGTCGCGGCTCGGTACAATAGGAAAATAAACTCACGTTCCTTCAAAAAGAATGATTTGGTGCTGCGAAGGGCCGATATAGGCAACAAAAATGCCCGAGATGGGAAGCTCGCTGCAAATTGGGAAGGTCCTTACCGCATCCGAGATGAACTCGGAAAGGGTGCTTACGTTTTAGAATCACTGAAAGGAGAAGCAATCAAAAGAACTTGGAATGCGGACAAACTTAAGGCTTACTATAATGATAATCAAAGTTGATGCGGTTGTTTGTTTTCAATGCTTTGTTTTCATTTGATTTCAGTATTTCCCTTTATTAACTTTACTTTCAGGCTTACTTTATCGTGAATATGTATCAAATTCCTACGGGAATCGAATCTTTGATGTAAAGCCGCACATTGAATGAATCAAAAGGACGGGCAGTAGTACCTGTATTTCACAATTTGTTCAAAAGGAATCGGGCATAACATGTATGGATCAAAGTTCATAAATCATGTAAAAGAAAAACGGACGAATAAGTATCTTTATAAACACATTTACAGGATCTTGGCGGCGAAAAGCCAAATGATAGGATTGATGAGACTCGGATTACTTAATTCGTGTTTATCGTGTTATCCACAATGGCCAAAATAAACATGTGTGAATCGGCAAACACCCGCTTTCGTGAATCATGTAGCGGCATAGCCGCCCAGTTCAGTGTATACACCATTTAAATGCCGAGTCTATCAGAACAAGGCATACTAGAAAGGAGTGTTTCCTTGACCTTGATCACGTCAGTTATGGAACCTTCAACTTGCAAGACGCTAAATAAAAAATAAGCGCATACGATTTAAGCTGTTAAATCGGGTCTTCATAAATTAAAGCCCTACACGGGCAAAGCAGTGTTTACAAAAAAAAAAGTTACAAAACCTATAGACAAAGGAAAAACAGCCACGACTGTAAAGTTGCACAATGGCACATTGCCAACTATTGTGGGTCGGACGGAGATTGGCCATCAGCTTCTTCTTCCTGAACCGTCTCGACAATATTGGCATCATCAGAAAGAGCCGGGATAAATATCCTGTCTTCAACGTACGCGTTCATGTCGCTCCTTCTAGATTCAAGGCGATCGAGAGATTCAGGAATCGAACTTGTTCCAGGGCGTTCTCAAAGGCATCCTTAACACCAGCCTTTAACTTGGAGATATCAACTTGGGCGACATCAAGGGCTTCTCGATACGATCTCGAGATTGACGAGCGGCGGTGAGGGCTTGCTTATAAGAGTTGAGCTCCGTCGCCTGATCATCAATCAAGTTTTTATACCGGCAATGGACTCCATGTCATTCTCATGAAACTGCGCCCTTCGAGTAACCTCGGACTCGGACAAGTACAGCTTGTCACGAACTTTAACCGGTTCGTCGAGAGGCTCTCCTTCTCGGCCCTCACCACTTGCAGGTCCTCCTGCGCTTGAGCTAATGCCTCATCGGCCTTTTTCTTCTCGTCCTCAAAGAAGTCCAAATCTTTCTCATTTTGTCCGACTTTCTCTTTGAGATGTGCCACAAGTTGACATAGGCCGACATTCTTCAGGTTGGCGTGCTCAATCTCCTTCAACTCTTGCATCTTCGCTTCCAACAATGTCTGCCCGTCAAACCAATTGTCAGGTGGACGAATGCCCCACAGAGGGAGTTGGGTATTTTATGTTCCCAAAAATAGGAAAGAGGAAGCGGATCGTGGGGCGGGCATCCGAGGCTAAAGCTTCGGGCTCTTGATTCCCGGATCTTGAACTGGAGGAGTCGGGGTAGGAATATCCTTGCTTGTTGCTTTGGATTGTCGGTCTTTTTCTTTTTCGGAGCTTTGGCTTTCTTGGCGGTAGTAGGTTCGTCAGGCTCTCCACCGGGCGCCTTTCGTTTTGGACCCAGAGTTGTAGGACGAGCAGCAGGAATCGTCACGTCAAGATACTCGGGTCTTTTACCCATCGATGTACCTGAAAAGCACAATCAAAGAAGTCAAATTCTGACACGACACAAACGCACAAAAGAACAAAAAAATGGGGAGTGGGAAGCCCTATAAACACCTACGGGGTATAATGTAATCACCGAATCCACCAAGTTGTCTTTCTCGGACTAATGCAATAAGGGCACCGATGGTTTCCTTCTCAAAGCAGATAATTGGGATTTAGCGGCAAAAAAATCTTTTGCTTCGAATTTATGATGTTCATCGGACCAGTATAAAGGGAAACGTTCGTCAAGTTCCTCGGATGTCCTGGGTTTGAAGGAACCACGGTGTATCCCCAGGTTTCGCAACAACTTTAAAGTATGAAGTTTTGAAGCCTTTCCAAGAATCTTTAAAAGGCCTAAGAAACTTGCGACCATGAGAAGCCCAAAGTGATGTGCAACAAAACCATTTCTTTCCCCCTCCGTGGTGGTTTTAATGTCTAAAGGAGTGAAAAAGCTACAAAACACGGAGACGGAACACTCGAGTTTGTGAGTGTGGCAATACTTTTCAAAAGCAAGCAGCGGCCCAACCGTTGGGGTGTAACGAGAAGGTGCGAGGTGTAAATGGGAGAGAAGGCGCATTTGGAAGTCGGAAAAGGGGAATTCGACCCCAAGGCGAGGTGATCGATCCTTATAAAAATAAAAGAAGTGGCAGGCCTCATCGTTTGGTCGACGAAGCCACGGACTCGTTCGTCGGGGCAAGCATACATCATACCCCTCTCCACCTCGGACTATCCACGAAAGCGCTTTCCGGACATCTTGTTCTTGACGTCAATTACTATGTTGCTCACAAAGATAGTCTTTGATGGAAGGCGTTCATGAAGATCCTCCGAAGGGACGGACTCTCCAGTCTCGGATTGAGTGGTTTGGTGTGAAGACATTTAAACCTAAAATAAAAACAAAGGCCAGAATCAGAACTATGAAGTATACCTGACAGAACAGGAATTTCAGGGCGAGTTTGGACAAGCAATGGCCCAAGGGACAAGGTATTCGTCGGTCTATTGCAGCGGCATTTATCCAAAAGCGACTCGGCTTCTCTGTCATGGCCATGACGGGCAAGCTCAATCGCCTTGTGACAACATTCCTCACAAGGACCAGAAGGGTCCATGTTTGAAGCCAGGGGCGTAACCTCGGGAGAAGCTGACAATCTTGGTGAAGGAGAATTAGGGAGTCCGGCATCGGGTGAAGGAGGAACTCGGACGCTTGCCCTACTCCCACTTCCCCGAGATCGAAGTAAGTCTTCCATCTTCTCTTCTTCCGTAGGAAGGATGGACCATAGCCAAAGTTTAGTTCGGCCGGCACGCGTTCAAGAATCTCTCTATCTTCCTGGAATAGGCCTACCATACATATCTACTAGCGGGGGTTTTGGATCCATCTTGGGAACAAATCATAGCATGTTAAAACAGGAACGAAGTTATGCATATCAAACCCAGGTTGCCCAGATTGTGAAGAACCCAACAAAGTAAAATCGCTCAAATGTAGAATGGCAGGCCATAAAACATTGAATAATTCATGGCCAGAGGGAATGAATGTGAAAAAAGAACTGGTGTTGAAGCAACTCAGACAAGCAAAGTTCAAAATGGCGTTCAACATTTTTCGTTCGGAGAGGAATTCACAATGGTCATCACAGTCGTTCAACACCTAGGCCAAAGAGCAAAAATTGCCAAAATGCAGAACGATGCTAGGTACAAACTACAGCATGCATGTTTCAATTAAATTGAAACCAGAAGAACAAGAACAACTGAAAAAGCAATAACCCAGAAGTTCAAGGAATACACGGAAGCGAGAGAACAACGACGAGAGCGAAAGGCGAGTTCGAAAAAGAAAGAGCTCGGTGCGTTTCTTCACGATTGAGAAGACGGAGTAGAGTGATGATGAAGGGTGTGAGGAGCACTTATAGAAATGCTAGAGATGTAACGTTTGAAAGCCGAGTCGTTTCATCGCTTACGAGGAGGTAAAAGGAAAACCCTAAAAAGCTATAATGACGATATGACGTGGGACATTAATGGGCGCGGTAACCAAAGGCTGCTCTTGAAGGCACGTGTCATTAAAATCGGAAGCGACGGTTATACGATGCGACGCGAGCAAACGAAGAGACATCTTGCTAGGCGAACGGTCATGTTTCTTTGGTATGTCGGCATTCTCGCTCGAAACCTCGGGTAGAATACCAAGACGCATAATGGCCAAGATAACTTGGCAAACTCGAACGGATGTCCTAAAATGACGAGGCCAAGACGGTTTACGGAAACGGACGAGGTCAGGTTCTAATAGGTAAGTTGGCGGCAAAGCTCGTGCAAGTCGCTACTTAGCGCAGATGTGGGATGCGATTACGGCCAATCGAGATCAAAGCCCGAGAAGGGTCTAAGAAAAACAAGGGCCTGGAAAGTCGAGGTCTTATACGGAATAAACTTGGCGGTTCAGTAAGCCGAGCAGCCGACTTTGGGGGCAACTGTTATGGACCTCGGAAATGGGCCAGACTAGGTCAAGCCCACTAGATGACCAACTATCCCACGATTACCCCCACTACCATAGTAGTGCAGGGAATGGGGGCACAGAACGTGACATCATGGGAGCAGGCTACCGAGAGAGTCGGACCAACCCGGCCTCACTATAAATAGGGGCATACCCCGGTGAACGGTACACGTATTCATTCTCCTACTCTTTTAGATATCGTCCCACTGTGCACACACCCCACACCTTTGCGTGTACGGTGATCATCTTGTCCATTGTTATCTCGCTCCATAGATAGCATTGGGTAAAGCTCTACCAGATCCTATATTGAACATTAACCAGCCTCAAGGGCTGAGACATTTGTGTTCCATAACGGAACACACTGCAAGCTAATTGATCGATCACAATAATTTAATTATATAATGATTTATTCTCCCAATTCCATGACAAGAAATATTCCACGAAGCTTGGAAATCATCAAATTGATGAATATAAATTTAGTGATGGATTCCATGCTACATAAATTGAGTGAGAATGAAGTTTCTTCAAAAGCGTGGAAAATAATAAAGCCTACTTTGAATTTATTCAAACAAAAAAATTAAAAGTGAATCTTAGTACTTACTTTAAATAATAAACATATATACTAGCAAACTAAGAAGCTTTCGAATCCAATGGACAGAGCTCCTTGCACATGCAACATGAATACCTGTCTACATAGAATCCATTCATAATCAAAGTTGAAAATTTGTTTTAATAATTAAATTTAGAAATAAGTTATGTTTAAGAATCACTAATGGTAGATACTCGTTTCACATGCAAATTTGTGATGTTTGAGTGGTAAATACCGATAGATATTTTATAGTTATAAAATTGTGCTAGTGAATGCTAAATACTCACAGTTCGATTGATTAAAAGAGAAAAAAAAAAAAAAAAAAGGAAAATGACAACCAGGTTCCTAGAAACAAAACTAATCACAATTAGGTCCCTTGAAATAATCAAATTGGAATGAAGTCCCATGGAACTTGGGTGATATTAATTTGAAATGTGAAAATGGCTGCTCATGCACTTATTAATGGTTGTTCACTCGTTATTGGAAGTTCACGCACTTGTCAACAGCTGCTAATTAAATTGACTTGTTTAAACATATCACATATTGTTATCATGATTTAGATATGGTTATTCTTATCCTTATTGGGTTGTACCGGCACGCAAGGGTGGGAGGAAGAGGACAATTGATTACAACGAGTCTTTATTTCATGATAAGAATAACCATATTTTAATAATGATAATGATATGTGATATGTCTAAATAAGTCCATTTAATCAGCAGCTGTTAATAAGTGTGTGAGCAACCATTGACAAGTGCATAATTAACCATTAACAAGTACATTTGAACTATCCAGGATTAAAACACCAACATTTATTATATGACATTATATGCAGGTAAATGATAAGAATAACCATATTTAATCACCAAGGAAAAAAAAAGGGGGGGGGGGGGGGGCTACAACCACCAAGAAACTCTGCTCAAACAAACCCAAACTTAAAGGAAAAAAAACACAAATACACGCACATGCACGCACCTTGCAATTAACAAACTATAAGAAAAAAGTCGTGAGTTCTGTCATGACGCTCAAATTGAGAGCTGCAACTTTTTAAGATTCATCAAGTACTGTGAAAAGAGGAATAAGATTCTGTCCCGGTCATACAGTGTCATACTAGACTGTAGTGGGATTTCATAAATAATTGAGCTGAGAAGATTCTCAAATTTGTTAGGCAAGAATGCAAAATCATGCAATTTATGTAATTTAAGCGGAATGGCTGGCTATGGAGATCCTTCCTGGTGGACAGGGCCTATTGGACCGGTAGTCCATAAGTCACAAACCTAGTTGCACTCAGACAATTGGATGGTTCCCAGTCAATATTACTAGCACTTTGGTTATACGATCTATGTATACTGATTTTTGCTGCATGTGTTCTGTAATATAATTTTTGAATGCTGATATGTTGTTGTGGACTATTTCTGTTCCGGTTAACTGTAATACACTGTCTACACTTTGTGAGATTGATTAGTTACTCTAAGATTCATTTGAATCTCAAACAGTCTCAACGGTTCAGGATACGGTGAGAGCAGAGGACAAAGCTCTAAGGGAAAAGCAGCGAACATTGATAACTGACGGTTGTACTATGGGCATTAGATGGGATCAAATATGAATATTTTTAACTAATTTATTTTGGGATTTAGTATTATGACACTTATATATTTTGGATTACTCCTCGTGGGATACTCCTGTTTGTAACCAAGAATAGTTTCAACTATAAGTATGCTATGATATATCTGTTTTGCCCACTATGTTGCGCCATTATACTTTGATAATGTGTCATTTTAGTTAGGGTGTGACACGCAACCACCTTAGAGGAGCTATGAACTTATGGGTGGATTAACCTTTGTTTTCACTATTTGATTATAATTAATATTAATTTTGATTACTTAATCTTGTTAAGCTTGATCTATTTAGTGACTATCTACGTTGAATATGAATTTGAGCATTAGGATTTACCTTGACGAAGAAATTTTTAATTAGGTTATGAGATTAAGTAATATGGGATTAGATTACAATTTAATTTGCGAATAGGATAGATATATATTTAATGGCCCCATATAATTAGTGAAATCAAGGTTTATGAAGTTATTAAGGGATTAATAACTTTGGATTGCTAGTTTGATAATTGCGGTAGTTTGTTTTATTTTCATTTTTATTTTCTTTTCGCTTATTTGAATCTATTTGGTTTGCTCAAATTAAACAAAAGTGTAAATTCTTTGCCCAACTGAATTATTAGGTACCAAGTCCTTGTAGGAATGATAATTGACTTACTCTTTATTACTTGATATCGCTAGTGCATTTGCGGAGTTGTATGTTATAATTTTCCCCCATCAAAGACCTTAATCAATTTTGTTTCCTAATTTACAATTTACCCCCTAAACTATCCATATTGATTACATTTTTTAAAGTGTAGTTTCAATAGGAATTATTATTGAGTATATTTTTTAGAAATCAACATATATTTTCTTAATAAATAACTAATTTCATTAATATTTGTAAATTAGTTATATAGCTCTAATAAAAAAATTGGAGGGACTAATATTAATTTAAATTTTATTCCATCCGTAAAAGCTTACCCAACTTGAAATGGATTCGGGTAAGGTCTACGACCCGACCTCAGATCCTAGGGCTATATATACATGTATAGTACAAACATCTTGCTCGTACAAGCCACGCAGAGTGGGGTGAGAGAGAGCGAGAGAGAGTTAAGAAAATTCAGATAAAGCAAAGTACAAAATGGTATTAATGCAAGTGTTCAGGCAAAAGCCTATTCTTACTGAAAAAGAAGTGAAGGAGAAATTGGAGAAAGCAGACATTGACGGCAACGGAAATCTGAGCATGAAGGAGCTGAAGAACGTCTTCAAGGACATGGGATCAGACTGGCCATTAATAAGAGCCTTCCTTGGTATGCAAAAAGCCGACAGTGACGGTGACGGAAAAATCAGCGCCCCCGAAAAGGAAAAGCTTGTTTCATATATCATGAAATGGTACCATGCTAGTAATTAAACGCTAATACATATGTCTCTCTGATATGGCAGCACTGCTGGTAAAGGTGAAGATGTAACATCCCATTTTCAAAAGCAGTATAAATTTTTTTTTTTCATCAGAGTAGAGCATCGGAGCGATTGAGTAACTGATATTTATATTCAAAATGCCGTAAGTCCGGGCGATTACGGTAGCGGTACATTATACCGAGTGTTTTCAAAGTAAATAGCAAAAGAAAGTCTTGGTGAGTCCCTATGCGTGCCGCTTGCCTTTCTCCTCGATCCTCGGTCCTCCGACCCGACGCTATGTTAAGAGCCGAGGTTCAATGCCCAATGAACCTCGGGTAACGGTTAACCTCATGCTTATGTGTGACAAAATATGTATGATGAGATATTCATAACATTACAAAGCATCAACCAATACATAGCACACAAGCGAGATGTAAGGTTACAACAATACATAAGCACACAAACAGATGTAATGTTAATCACACAACAAGTACATAGCACACAAAGACATGCACGATCAACCATGTTTGCACTAACCGGTGCCACGACGGCTCCTCGTGTCCTCGGCGCTAGGAAAACTCAATGGCATTACCAAGCGTAACCCGTATAAACAAAGCTGAATGTATAAAAAGTGAACTAAGACGAGTCTTAGACACGGTGCATGACCCAAGACAAAGTCCTGTCCATGACTCTATGAAATAGTCTATCACATATAAGCATACAATAAGCATCGAGTTAGTGTTACGACGCGAACGTACCTTCGTTGACGGAACGGTACATTTATCGTTGATAGCGGTACGACGGTGGTACAACGGCGGTAAGTGATTACAGATATCCTATAAGGATGATAACGTTTCTAATCAATGGTCAACATTATACCGAGACATTCTAGTCCCAAATTACCATTTTACCCCGACTCCCCTAATCGGCGGAATTTCACGAACTTCGTTACTTTAACTCTAATCTTCCAAAATTTTGACATATCTCTATCTCCAATAATAAATATCATATTTATCCCTAAAACATGATATCTAAACTAACTTGGAAGATTAAAGATTAATCCAAAGCATTTCTACTATAACTACAGGAAGGAACTACCAAAGCTTAAGACCGGGGACCAGAAGAACTTACCCAAAGACTTCGCTACTCCTTTTCCGAGCTCCTCCTTGCTCTCACTTCTCTCTAACCTCTCTCTAGGAATTGTGAATTGGTGAGGAATGAAGTGAAATGGGAAGACCTATTTATAGAAGATTTTGGTGCACTATTCATGCTTTATCATACCGAATCTCAACCGTTGGATCTAGCTTGGACACAAGGCATCATCTCCACCATACAACACATCTCCTTACCTCATCATGATGTCATCAAGGTGATGTCACCCATGTGCTTTATGAACTTCTACCGATAAAGTTCCCTGTTCGGTGTAATTCCATAAAATCTCAAAAATCCGGAACATGCCACGAAGCTCTATTCTTCCTCTTCGGAAATATTTGAGTTAACTAAATTTTTGATCCCATTAAGGGTATTAGTAACTGCCGAAGATTCTAAGCCGAAACTGCTTTGTCGGTTACGGAAATTACTTCGGGTGACACTAACTTCGAGACAAAAATTCACTGGTTCATAATATGTCCAGTCGTTTATTACTTAGTTCAAGGATTTTGAGTTATGATTTATTTTCCATCGGTTCTCACTTTTCTTATCTGCCCTTTATTTACAAAAATATCTTCTCATCGATCCCTTATTCGCCCCGCTACGCGATTACGGAAATGACTTCCGCTAACACCGACGGACAAAAATTCACTTGTTTGTAATTTGTCGACCTAAGAAACTTAGTTCATGGTTTTCTAGATAGGATTTAATTTTATCGGTTCTCATTTATCCAACCTGGTTCTTCCACAAATATCTCTTCTATATTATTATAATAATACAAATATCATGATATTTATTATTTATTTTATTATTATTTTATTTTATTTTTTATTTTTATTTTTATTTTTATTTTTTTTTTTTCCTTCCTCTTTTTTTTTATTTATTTATTTTTTTATTTCTTTTTTTTTTTTTTTTCTTTTTTTTTCCTTTTTCCTCTTTTTTTTTTTTTCCCTTTCTTTTTCTTGAAAATATCATTCCTCCCTTTTTATTTTACTTTAATTATCTTTAAAAATTCTCCCTATTGGTTCTTTTGTCCAAGCTTAGATAATTAGCCATTAATTACCTAACTAATCACTTTCTAATTGTTGATAATTTTCTTAATTAAGATTAATCATTATCTCACAACTATTCTACTTACATTGGTATTTTATGCTCCATGTAAAATATTAAAAATCATAGGGCAATTTATGCTCCCCAAAATTATATTTAATTTTGCTTCATTATTTTTCAAGAAAAATAATCCCAAAAATTCCTAAAATTAGAGACAACATACTTTCTAATTTTCAATAAATATTTTATTGCCTCTTGGGATTTATCATAATATTTTCGGGGCATTTCATGGCCCATAATTGCATTTAGGGATTTTGACACTTTAATCCCTCTAATTTCATTAGAAATTTCCCTAGACAATAGAATAAGTATCCTACAAGGTTTTAAAACCACATATTCACCTATTTCCAAATAGGTATTATTTGCTAAAATATAGTATTTCAGATAGATAATTATCCGGGTATTACAGAAGACCATATCGGCAACACACACACACACATATCATATATCTATATAGCTTAAGACCTTTCCTATGTAATGATATGATATTACTTTTGTCCTAAACATTTGTGTGGGCTAAGTAATGACAAATCACTTGAGGCTAGCCTAGGGTGATGTAACAAAAATAAAATACCATCATATTATGGTTTGCTCATAAGTTTCCTTTCTTTAACATTCTTTTATCAGTTATTTCTTTTTTGAAAAGTCCCTAGGAGGCCTCAATGAAGAAGTGTAATTAATGGCCAAAACGTCACACAAGAAATGATGCAGTGACAAGTTACATTATAGGAAATAACCAGTAAATCCATACTGCTCATTTATTGTGAGACTTTTTCGATGATTACATTCCTTCCATTGAATTTATGGTGATTTTCTCTTCTTTTGTTTAGATTAATTTAAAATTGGCGAGAAAATAAGTGAGTCTATCTAACTTATTTATCATTTCTTAGTGTGATGTTGGCTAAAAAAACTTCGTGTGGTTGATAAATAATAATTGATTAGGTACATGCATATTTGGAGGGCGCATGATGCATCCTATGATCCTGCCATTATATTCTTTACTGGATTTCCTATACATATATTGGATCCATATTTTCTATTTAGTCTGGTTAATTTCTTATCAATTTGTAGTTAGATCAACGTAAAAAAATAAAAACTCTGATTTTAAGCAACACGCGGGCTTAGATTTGATATAATAATAGAAAATAAATTTAAACTCTTAAAATTTGATTTGAAAAGTTTACAAATGTAATAGAAAAAAAGTGAAAAAAAGAAATCTACTTTACAATAGTAATCTATAAATTTATTTATATATTTGTTACAAAAAATTATAATAATATTTTTATGAAATATTGAATCTAAACCAATAGATTTTGATCCAATGATGGTGATGAATGGTATAAAGGAGGGGAAAAGATGGGAAGGTAAAGGAGAGAAACTCTCCCCCCCCCGGAAACTACCATTGATGCAAACTCTCTTCACATGTGCAATCAATATGACTAGTCTAGGAAAAATGATAAATATGACAGACAAAATGGATTGAAGTTTTATATTTATGATCAACTCCAACCCCAAATTAGCCCTTATATTAAAGGGAATGAGAATCTTTCCTTAGCCTTTTTTCTCCTCTTCCTTCATCAGCCCATTTAGACCGTTGATTGGGAAGATAAGAGAAAAATTAAAGTAGTATTATATTGATTGTATGAACTTGATTTAGAGATTATGAGGAATGATGAGAGAAATACAACCCTATATTAGGGATATATGAAACCCTTTTACTATTTCAAAAACATTACGAAGAATAGTTCAAAAAGCAGGAATTGATGTTTTAATTGACAACTACTTTTTCTTATTTGTGCTGATTCCACGTCGATCTTTCATGCCAGAGTGCTTGTTCCATTCAGTTAGTTACAAGAGGATAATATAATATTAATATCTTTGACAATATATACACTCATATATCTCTTTGTACCAAGAACACATAACGATATTATATTGGAGTTGGAAAACTTGGTGTCACTTTTTAAATTACTTTGATCCTTATATTTCCACATTTGTTTTATGCAAATTAAAGTGTTGAAATCTTAATGTAGAATTAATTAACAAAGACGGGACCCTGCATACCTTACAATAACGTAAATTTAAATCTTATGGATAATTTATAAATGCTTTTACAAACACTAATTGAATCAAGGCGCTAGTTTAAGCAACAACAAAAAAAACGAGGGAATTTCTTATATTTTATTGATGTGTATCGTCGGATATATATACACAGAAAACACACAAATCATATGCTGAGTATCCTCCCTAATATCCCAAAATTTATGATTATTTTTCTTCTCAAATTATTTTTATTGATTACACATACTAAGGGGTTTCTATTAAGGGGTTTCTATTAAGTGTTACATCCCTACCGACCTCGCCTTTTCGGGTGGTGGGTTAGAGGGATTCCTTACATTAGTTACCTTTCCTTCATTAATAGATCCATTTAGCATGTATCAGAGTGAGCGCAACAGAACATTTAACAAGTTTGGACAATCTACTGTACTGGTAAAAGTAAATAATTAGAAAATAAAAGTCCCCAAAGGGTTAAGGGTACAGTCATCCCAAAACGTAAATACAAACTTTAATAGGGCATTCTCTATTCTTCAACTGCACTGCAACACCCTACCTCTCCAAAAAGGTTCTTGATCTTCAAGCACGTACCCCTGTAGCTTCAGAAACATCTGGAGTCCAATAATAGCCCCCAAAGTAATCATCAATACTCAAATATTAAATGTAAAGAGTGTATGTAGGTAACCATGTCAAATATGAAAATAATAGTAACAAGCCAAACATGCCATATGCAAACAGAAATACACACATCATCGATTACCACGTGCCGTTAGGCTGCCTTACCAAGGCAAACCCCAGACTTACCGGAGTCACGACCTGTAAAGCTGCCTGTACCAGGACAGCCCCGGACTTATTGACCCGTACATCCGTCAACTAAGGCCGGCCTCGGACCAAACGTTCTTAGCGCTAGGAATCACCAACTCTGTATGCATATTTGGCATAACTTATACCAAAACACACATGGCAAATACAAACATACGACAAAACACATAAAGATATCGAGTAAAGCGGTTACTACCTGGTGGGGTATGTACCGTCTTACAGTTTCAATGTGCCTGCTAGCTCTCCCAAGTATGCTTTATCCCTAAATAAGACCAAAACACCTTGTTTTTTGTATTTCCAAAAATATCCTTGCTTTATCCTTTAAAACCGAGCCCTTTATCATTTTCCAGAAAAATCTAGTGCATGAGGTCCAATTTCAATGATTTTTAATAAATTCCAAAAACATCATTGTTACATGAAACTAGCGCCATCTGAACCATTAAAGTGTGTATTTTTCAGGAAAAATAATTTCAGAAACCAAAAGTACACTTATTTTGGCGTGTAGCCCATGTTTCACTCCCTGGTCCAGATTCACTCAGTTTCTCCCTGGTTCAATTTTAGTAATTTGTATCTCTTAGTAGAAAAATCCAAATCATACAAAATAATACATCATGGTGAAGCTTAAGATGTCTAATTTCTTCTTGTAAAATAGCAGATTAAAACGAGTTCATTTACTATTTTTAAGGCTCAGTTGAAGACTCGCTGCCAGAATTTCCAGAATCAACAATAAACTTGCTCTTAGAGATTTTTCGGTGTTTTTGAGTTCGGAAATTCAAACCTTAGGTTATCCCCACACAAAATCACGTTTTAAACACATTGAGATTATCAAGAACCCCAAAATCAGACTGAAACACCATGTCCCAAGCCCTTGAACGAAAGTCACAAGTTCAAGTTCAACGGTTCGGATTTTCGATGTTTACCTGAATGAGAAGTTCGGTTGATGATCCTAGTAGCTTGGAGTTGATTTGGCCATGAAAACTTACTGAGCTCTTCTCTCTTTCTTCTGAAAAATTTTGTGCTCCCTTGTTCTAGGAGAGAGAGAGAGCATGTGAATTTAATAATAGTAAAAGTATCTAATCATTCTAGAATAACTGGAGTAAAACTCTGTCCAGTAATTAATGGAATTCATCTGACTTTTCTTGACTTTTCCTCCAAGTATTTCCAGAGAATTCCAGGCCTCTAGGGTGCTTTCAAGTGGCAAAAACCATCTCCAAAATATCTAGATATTTTCTTCATTTGAAGCAAATTACCTGTTTTGGCCCAGAACTTTCATAAATTACAATTGTGGCCCAAAACTTATTAATTATTACTGACTTTTCCCACATGCTTCCACCTTCCCAAAAGGACATATGTGGCGCCATTTAGGGCCCACACCTCTGCCCTAATTAATTTTTACATCTTTATTCCCATTTTGCCCTTGTCTTCTGAATGTGGGACCTGCGGTTTGACTTTTACACTGATTTCTCTTATCTTTCTCCCCAAGCAAATATTTTAATAATTATAGGGGCTATGTGGTGCATAATGGGGCCCAAAAATCTGATCCCTACATTTAATTTCCTTTTTCCCACTTAATCAATTCAGTTCTCAATCTACCAGTCTGCTTGGGTCCTGCTGGTCGATAGGGTGTTTCCCTTTACACTTTTCTTCATCTTTTACAGATATTTCCCCCTGATTACCCACTTATATGTGACTCCATCTTGACTTCCCAATATGGCCCCACATTTTTTGTATTTAATCCAAAATTGAGGCCCTAATTGGTCCCTATCGGTCACCTTTTTGACCAGGTAACCCCCTATGGGACTCGTATTTTGTGTTTGGGCCTATTGGATGTTCAATCCATATAACAGGGGTCCATTAGCCACTACCATTTTCTATCTAGATCAAGAAACCATAACCTGTGGCTATCGAGGTTCTAGCTATCATTTGGTTCTATTGAGATACCAATTCTCAACCACACTTCCTCAGGGAATATTCTGTATTCAAGATATTTCCCTATGCTGATACAGCAACTATCAACCTCAAAGTAACCCATATCATATAGGTACTATCCTCGAACATACCTCAAATAACATGCTGATGACACAACATCAATTAATATTATCACGGTCTCTACTTTCAATCATTCTTTATAAGGGAATATCATGAGATTAAAATCATTCCCTAGCATCTAGTAACCTCCAAATACCTCATACATGTGGGTACTATACTCTAGTGCCTCAATGTATTTAGATCAGTCAAATGCCTAAAGAATCTCTCATTGTTAGATCAGATTCTTAGCTCACCATTCAATTGGCAGTACCCTATGGGTGGTTACCAAATCTTAGGTTTATCAACCTAATTCTGGAACCTCAACCATACCCAATAAACATGCTACGATCATCATGATTCATAGCTGATAACATTCAGGCTCTATCCTCAAAATAACCTCAGATCAATAATTGTCGATTCACAATCGATTCTTAGAACCTCAATCATTAGTTAGGGTAAGGAATCATATTACTTCAATAATACCCAAAATACAAACTAGAATCATAATTCATCTTCCCAGTCTAAACCTTAAAACATTAAATTATCATTAACACTATTCACGAGGTTTCAATTCCATCTCAATCCTCAATATCACAGGGTATAATCGGATATCCTCAATATCACAGCCAAACATTCTGACAATTCAGTATCGATTAAGATTCACAGGGTTCTTACTCTATGGTATTGGAACCTTAATACAACCTTAATCATATTCAACCTATGCATTAAGTTTGCTTAGGATCAGATTCAAGCCTAGTCTCTATCATATCCTTACTCCATCTATCATCCTTATAGTATTTTAAGCATCATCATCAGTCATACCTTAAGGTACTAAGGCCTTGATTTGAGGAAATCTCAAATTCCTATGGCACTTCTCAGGGGGTCACCCATCCCGAGATTTTCCTCGCCTAAGCACGCTTAACCTTAAAGTACCAATAAGATCTAAGGATCTAAATCATATCTTATCTCAATATCAAAAACCTTAGAGTTAGCAACAGAATCTATATTCTGTGCTTATTTCATTTATCCCCAAAACCTTAACTCACTTGAGCTGCAACCTTCCTCCTTAGGGTTCTTATTGCTATTGTTCCATCTCCAGCTATTACATAACCAATATTTGTCACACTTCCTTATGGTCCATATCATTACTACTTTATCTCCATATAACCAAGATCATATCAGTACACTATTCTGATATTGCCCAAACCTTGCTCGATACCTGAATTGTTACACCCTACCGGCCTCGCCCTTTCGGGTGGCGGGTAGTGTGATACCTCTTAATTCTTATATTATATTACTTAACAGCATGTATCAGAGCAAATTACACAGAAGAGCATACCTTCACTTTGGGCATAGTGTACTGGTAAGATATTACGAGTCTTGGTTACAAATCAATACATAAAATATCTACAAATCTTCCTTGAATGATTTGAAACCCGTCTAACACCTTCATGTGCTAGCATCCATCACTTTATCATGGGAGTTACTTCCAACAAGCTGTAATACACAGGTAGCAATACAGACTGGAATCTCGAAGGATCCCAGAGTAACTGTTAATGTCATACACAAAGTATATTCAAAGCATGTAAGAAAACCATAAATACAAGCCACAACATTCAGTAAATCGCACACAGCGAGGCACGAAGCCTAATCCGGAACAAGCAGTCTCTATAGAACATAGCACAAACTGCAGGGCACAACAAGGCCCTAGTCACACACAGTGGTTTTGGTACCAAAGCGCTTGGCAAATAACAACACCGAATGCATACACAATCATGGTAAAGCATACATACAGAGACATACAAAGCATATGAGAATTAAGGTTACTGTAACATCCCATTTTTCAAAAGCGGAGTAATTTTTTTTCCATCAGAGTGGAGCATCGAAGAAAGTTAGAGAGTGAGTAACTGATATATCATTAACTGTGGCGTGTCCATCTGTTCATAATGTACAGTACATTTATCGAGTGATGTCATCACAAAGTACAAGTCTAGAAATAGGATCTACGGGCGGGTCTTTACGTGTCTTGTCTACTCGTTTACTCCGTCTTCGGTCCTTGATTCCGGACTGAAGCTATGGTAAGAGCCGAGGTCCAATACCCATCGGACCCCGGGTAACGATTAACCTCATGCTTATGTAACAGTTATGTATGACAGATATTCATGACATTACAACAATAATCAATACAAAAGCCCATAACGAGATGTATGATTAGAAATACATAACCACGTATTTAAGATAATAACGTATGTAACATAACCACGTATGCTACAAAGCAATAGTTAGAACATAACCTCGTATGTGAGATAACCACGTATGTAAGTCTTAGTCAATGAACACAACAATCATATATAATCATACAATAAGCATCAGAGCTAGTGTTACAGTACACGAACGTACCTTCGTTGATGAATACGGTACGTTTGTCGGTCGAAAATGCGTTCACAGATATCCTATGAGGGTAATATCGTATTTATTAATTCCCAAACAATATCCTAATAGATATCTTAGTCACAAATGACTATTTTGGCCTTGCAACATTTATTTTTCACTTTATTCCTTCAAAATTCGTAGAACAACGCTAGTACAAATCTGGGCAGCATTTCGTCTAACTTTGAAAAATCATAATTAATTCTAGAAAAATCAAAACGAGGATCCATAAAATTCCTTGGAATCTTAGGATGTCTATTTTCAATTAAAAATAATCACTTCTGCCTAGATTACACGAATCACTCCCAGGTTTTAAGTTTTGAGCCTCTGCCCAGAATTTTTCCAGAAATTCATAGCCTAACTTTGAAGATTTTTATCTCCCTGTACAAAAATCATTTTGAAATGTTCTTGACATATTTAAAAATCCCTATATGTCTATTTTAACCGTGAATTTCCCCAGAATTTTGTGACCATATTTTCAATATGAAATTCTGACATTTTCATCATTGACTCCAGAAATTCAAAAACCGATGAAATTTCGCGAACTTCGTTACTTTGATGATTTTCTTCTAGAAATTTTGCCATAACTTCTTCTTCATCAATTTTTTGAAATAAATGCAATTTTAACTATAAAAACATGTAAATAAAATTATCCTAGCATATTTTAAGATCTAATTTAAGAACTAAAACTTAAAGAACTCAAAGCTAGAGCTAAGAACTTACCAAGAGCCTTGCTACTCCTTCAAGATGCTCCTCACTCTCACTCTCCTTCTATGTTTCAGCTTCTATGCTTTGTGAATTGGTGAGAAAAGATGAAGACCAAAGCCCTCTATTTATACTAAAATGGTATGGCAACTCTTGTAATTTCTTTGAACTCCCTCATCTTGATTATTGGCCTTAGGATCCTCTTTTCCAATCAATGGCTCATGTCTCTTGTGCTTCTTTAAGACACAAAATATGAAGGAAATGGTTCCCATTGGTCCATCCTATTTTCATAGGATTAAGGTATTTATTTATTAAATTCTCTCATTGGTGGATTTAAAATGAAATTAAATTAAACACAATTCCACTACACACACACACATCTCATACGTACACACACACAACTCTTGTATATACACACTCTCTCTCCAATCTTATCTTCTTCATTGATTGCTCTAACATGTGCAAAGATTCCATTTTGCTTTATCATTAGATGACACAATTCTTAGCCAACAAGCTAAGTGTGCAAACCGTATGTACTCCTTTCTTTGATCTTCAAAATTTGTGTTTTAATTACCTCACAATCATCTAGAATAAAGTTTCTTATTGGTTGATGTTTAATTCACATGGATTATACTTTATGAGGGTTAATTAAGGCCTTAGGATTTAACTTTATTAGATTTAATCCAAGCCTTTAATTTGTGTTGGAAATATCCTACTACTATTGATGATATTTGTTCATATATTATGTGCTAATAGGATTTAATAATTGTGCAATTATCTTGGCTCATTAGAAAGGAATTTTCGCCACTTTAATTAAAATAGGGGGAATTAAATTAATCTTAGAAAAAAATCCATAATATGGTATTTTAGATGTTTTTAGGCTTAATTTGTTGAATACTATATTAATTATGAATAATAATAATCTCCTTTGTGCTAATCTTGGACCTTTGATAGCATTAAGCCTTTAATTATGTAGATATGTTCTTAATTATGTCATTTAAACTTAATCATTAATTAATTTTGAAAATTAATGTAAGTATTTTAATTATTGCAAATTTAATTGTCAAATAATTGTTGATAATTTTCTATAATTGATTTGGGTGTTTTTATAGCACTTACTCACCTTTTTATAACATAATTAAGATTAAACTTAATTATGATAATTTTAGGGTATTTTATAATCCCTAATAAGACTTAGTAAAATTTAGTTATTGGTTATTTTAAATCTAAGGGGAAATTGCCTAGAAAACAAAACAACACAATACATAAGTTGAGACCATATATTCACTTATTTTAAATAGGTATTATTCACCAAAATTTTGTATTAATGATAATTATAAATTTTTGGGTATTACGATTACTACCTGGTAAATTCTTAGATTGATAATCAACTCCCAAGATTCCTTAAAGCTTCGAATAACGATACTTCTTGTCTTTGATCTTAGCTTTTCCTTGAAATCTTTCCTCTTTGAACTCCCTTGTATTTTCAGTCAAGACTTCAAAACACCACGCAAGAATCATTTGTCAAGGTCTTAGGGATGTTTATGAAGATTGAAAGGAGTAGAGCAAGAATCCAAGTTCTACTTACCTCGATTTTGTGATTGGTTTGGAGATCTGGCAGCATCTCCACCATGTAAACGGCACCAAACACCTCATATCAAGAATCTAAAACCATAGAAAGATTGCTTTCGCCAAAAGGAACAATATTGGAGAAGGCCCCGAGCTAAAAACACCAAATCGGAGGTGAAATTGGCCCCTTTCTTCCCCCTCTCTTTCTCTATTTCGTTTTTGATTCACTCCCTCCTCACTTTTCCATGTTTTGGCCAAGAATGGCCTAAATGAGGGGGAAGTGGTATATATAGAACACGGATGCGGTCTAGAACGCACCGCGTGTATGGTCTAGAATGTGCCACGTGTAGCGTCGTGTGTCCTCTTTCTATTGGACCACATAAAAGTAGCTTTTGACTTGCCATGATGGAGGGTCCGTGTCACGTTTCTATTACACCAACATAAAAGTAGCTTTTTCACTTGTCAATTTACGATGACATAAGCGTGACATCATCGATGACATAAGCGTGACATCATCCATGAAATAAGCGTGACATCATCCATGACATAAGCGTGACATCATCCATGACATAAGCATGTCCAAAGTCAAGAGATATTTGTTAATAATCCTCTTAATTTTGCCATGTGTGTCTCTTCTTGAGCTTTCTATTATCTTCTCATGCCACCTCTCAAAAACGGGGCATACCTAACTACGAAAATGTCGTATACTTACTTATACTGGCATATTTCGCTCAACTAATTGTCCTATATCTTAGGACATAGTTGGGTAGCATCTTTTCCAAGTGGATTGACACCGTACGGGTCTTCTGTGCTCCTTTTCCACTGGCACTTCGATTCCCCGGCTTATACATACTAAGTCCACCAACCTGTATAGCTGAGCTACTTAGTCCCCCCAGAGACTTCCTATTCCTCGACATTCTTGGGATCCTGCTCGAACTGGGCTTAGTCGCCTGCCTTTTATAGGCTTATTCCCAAGTCTGTAGGTCCAAAATTTAGGATATTACACGGGCTTAGTAGTCCGCCTATTTTAGCCTTGTTCTTGATTCTCGGGGTCCAAAGTTCGGGGTATTACATTAAGAAGTAATAAGTAGATCAAAAGCAAGTGATAAATAAGGATATTTTACGGAAACCAACGTATTTTTCTACAAATAACTAACTTAACTTATTCTTTTAATATTTACAAATTAATTATCTATCTTCTACATTGGATGGAGTAATGTCTAATATTTACATTTGAATAATACGATAACATCAACGTCAATATATGACATTTCACATCATTAAAGGATCAATTCTCCCTCAAGTTGGAGCAGACTTCCATCATGCACAACTTGTTTAAGATACAATGATACGACTCCACCGGTGAAGACTTGATCCGTATGACATACAATCTCATCTATAAGTCGAAGCTTGCAAGTTTCATCCCCTTTGTTATAACATTAAGGCTTTAGGGGCTGTTTGGCCTGAGGGGAGGGGAGGAAAAGAGAGGGAAAAATAAAATTTTATGAGTTAAATTTAAAAAAAGCTGAAGACATGGGTTTATAAAATTTTAACGAAAAGAAACTGTAACATTAAAATTATGAAAAATTAATTATAAACATTTAACCCCGCTGCATTTTTAAAAAAAAAAAAAAATTCAAATCATAAAAAAAAATTTCTCCCCCTCCAAATCCCTCTCACCATTTTATTAAGCGCAATTGTGAATATATTCATTTGCGTAATATATTCCAATTGTGAAAATACCAAAATAACCTCAAAATTGGAATATCTTGCCCAAATGATACACGGGACTTCATTGCAAATTAGAAATTTAAATGGAACTTTGCGTCGTATTTTGTCTTGCTTGTCACTTAAGCGCAATTTCCCCCAGACTTGGCCTGTCGTGTCGATCGACCAGTTGATTTAATTTCGTGACTATTGTTATACGTATGGCATACTTGAATGATGCGTTAGTCAATATTATCGTTGATGATTTGTGGATCTACTTCAATGTGGTTCGTGTCAAGAAAATCTACCCACCACACATATGGCACATACTATATCTGGTCTTTGTTTGATAAGTACAACAATCTTCCCACCAGTCAATATAATATTGTTCTCTATTCACCAAAGTAAGTCTGATCAGGATATATACCGCCTTGGTGATTTATCTCCATAGGGTTTGCTACAGGTTTACAATTCAGCATATATACCTGTTACGGCAAGGAGATTGAGCACGTACTTACTTACTATATATATGCACGTCTAGCCCTTTATTGCAAACTTCTATGACAGATATATGTTCTTTTAGAGCTGTGGCCTCTTGAATATAGCTAGCTAGCTTCCATTGATTCCGCTCAATGAATAGTGTATCCATGTTGCTTTGCATGAACCCAAAATTCCTCATTACAGTAGTGAGTTTTCTAAACCTCCCTTAACTGTGACGATTGCATATCACCTCTTCTACTTTTAAGAGTATAAATTAAGTAAGCTAATGCTTCATATTTTGACTATCAACGCCTCCCAACTGTTAAAATTACAGTTAATGTTAATTGTTTTTACCAAGTCAAAATTTTTATATTTTTATCGCATGCGGTGTCATTAAAAATAACATATGGCATTTGACATGTACTTTTTAAAAATTTATAAATACTAAAAAAGATACTTAACTATTTCAAAGTATAAAATACTTAAAAATTATTTAAGATATTTATTTGATAATTTATTTTTAAATAAAAATTATAAAATAATATTCAATAGTCATATGTACAAAAATCACATATAAATATATTTAATTAGGTTATTTTTTTAGTATTTACAATTTTCCTATTAATACTGATCTTAGAAACACAAATAAAATTAATTAGGAGATGTGGCTAACTAGATTAAACAGTAATATAATTTTGAAGTATGATAACTCAATTTAACAAAAAATCATATTTGTCAATATGTTTGAGAACTAATAGGGAAAAGTTGAAAACTCAAAAATGGGAAAATCGCCTTAAAGACTGTTTAAAATGGTAAAGGACAGAGACGTACTTCGAATTTCAATATCCCTATGACACCTATGTCTTTTAGAAATTAAAAATAAAGGGAAAAAAATGCCCTCACACTTTTTTTAAATATACATTAGCCCCCACCCTACCGGTGACCGGCGAGAATAATTCATTTGGTGAACGAAAGTTGTTAAAATTTAATAAAAAGTGACAAATTCCTTAACTAAACTTGTCACCAGCCTGATAGTGTGATTTTTTTTTAATTATTATTTTGTAAACAGAAGTTATTAAAACCTAATGAAAAGTAGTGAATTCATTAACTAAACTTGTCATTGACACGATAGTAAAAAAAAAAAAAAAAATATATATATATATATATATACTATCCGGCCATTAACAAGTTTTGTTAAGAAATTCACCACTTTTCAATAGGTTCTAACAATTTTTATTTACCAAGTAAAAAAATTTCACTTTCAGGCCATTGAAAAGTTTAATTAAGAAATTCACCATGTTAAATTAGGTTTAAACAACTTTCATTCAACAAGTGAATTATTTTGACTGGGGATCCAGCTCTCGCCACCAAAGCTCCAGCAATAGTGGGGTGGCCACCGGTAGGGTGGGCATTAATGTTTGATAAGTGTATATTTTATGAGAATTAGTTGGAATTATTGATATTATATACCTATTTAATTATCTTTTATTGACTTTTCTATCATTGAATCAAACTTAGGATCAAAGAAAAAATCGACATAAAATCTACTTATATCCTATTTTTAATATGCAGGGAAATATTAGTTGATTTGGAAAGAAGTAGAAAAAGCAATTAAGACGGCAATTAAGAGGATATGCAATCAACCAAACTCGGTGGTCCCACACAAGAAAAATAGAAACAAAATCAATTGCCGATCTGGTGGAGTTGATTACAAGATATAATATATCTTTTTAATAAGAAAAGGAGAATCAGTGACCAAAGACCTAAATTATAAATAGGGAGGCAAAGACAAGTAAGAAAGAGGAGGAGTAAGATCAGGAGACGCAGAACAAGAAGGAACAAAGAAGCAGAGGAGTAGAGGTGAGCGTTTGGTTCCCTTCATCATCTCCACGGGCGTTTGGTTCCCTTCATCATCTCCACGAAAGGACTGTGGAGGCGACGGAGAATCTTTCTTTTCTCTTTCTCTCTTTTCTTTGAACCTGAATTCTTATCTTTTTGTTATGGATTTGATTAAAGCCATGTGTGGCTAGTTGGTTTTGCAACCTAGAGGACCTATGAACTTGTGTGGTGAATTAGATTTTGTTTTCATTATTTAATTAAATTTGATATTAATTTTGGTTACTTAATCTTGGTTAGTTTTATCTATTTAGTGACTGGCTATCATTGAATATGATTTTAAGCATTAGGATTTACCTTGATGAATGGGATTTTAATTAGGCTCTGAGATTAAGTAATATGGGATTAGATTACGATTTAATTTGCAATTAGGATAGACATATAACTAATGGCCCCATATAATTGTTGAAGAGTGTGTCCGAGTTTTGTTGTCTCTTGAGTAACTATGTTAGACATAACAAGTTATACTCAAGAGAGGGTTGTGAGTGGACCGACAGGCACTTATAGCTATTTATACTCGAGATTAACAAAATTGATATTGAAGCTGATTAAATTAGTGAAAACAAGGCTTATGAAGCTAACAAGGGATTAGTGACTCTGGGTTGCTCATTTGATTATTATGGTAGTTTTCGTATTTTTATTTTAGTTTTGATTTTCTTTTTCTTTATCTTAATCAAATTCGATTTGTTTTGCTCAACTTAAACGAAATTGTGAAATTAATGTTTAAGTGAAGTTGTAGGTACTAAGTCCTCATGGGAACGATACTTTTCTCATCACTTTATTACTTGATACTACATGCACTTGCGGAGTTTATAGGCTATAAAGTTTTGCCCTATCGTGTTTATTTTAAAAAAGTGTGAAGGCATTTTGGTCCTTTCCTTTTAATTTCAAAAAGGCATACATCTTATTGGGATATTGAAATTCGAAGCATATATGATCTCTTTGTCCTTTACCATTTTAAAAGGTTTTTATGTGGGATTTTCCCTAAAAACTCTTTTTGACAATATTAAATTGTTAACAAAATTCAGATTTGACAATTTGCTTGAGAAATAATAAGAAAACTCAAATAAAATTAATTAGGAAAATATCATATATATTGTTTAATAAGATTCATTCTTTTTAGTTATTTTTCATCTAGACTTGCTTTTTAAATAATCTTCCAAATAAGTTTCAATTTTTTTGTTTTGGGGGGGGGGGGGGAACTAATTCTCCAATAGTCAATCCAAACATAAATCATATACACCATCTAACTTCTACCCTAACACAAGTTTCAAAAAGTCAAGTTGAAAAAAACCAGTCACCCTTAATCGAAATAGGCACTAACACACTCCTTTTTAGTCCTCTTCCCGTGGGCTTCAAATTACAAAAACACAAGCAGAACAGTATAGTATAGTAGTCATTCGAAGCACGTATAATTGTGGAGATGACTTGTTGCCTACTACTGATAAAAGAAAACAAGGTTCAAATATATGGAATGGGATTAAGGCAGCATGGGATAAGACTGAAGTAAATATGTTGCGGAATAGTGATAATTTTGATGTACGACGGAGATCCACTACCAAAAAAAAAAAAGACTTTTGGAATGTCGCCACTTTGAAGGGTTTTTAGCGGCGACAAATTGTCGCTGCTGATACCTCTGTCGCCAATACTTTTGGCGGCGACATTTCTATGTCGCCATTGAAAGTAGACAATTAGCGGCGACATTTCGTCGCCACTAAAAGTACATCAAAAGGCACGAGAAAAAGGGTCGCCGCTGATATAGGGGTATCAACGGCGACAAATGTCACCCGCTAAAACATGTATGTTGGCCGCGAATTTTTTGTCGCCGCTGAAAGTCACATTTTTGGTATAAAAAAATTTCAGTGGCAACAAAAGTCGCCACTAAAAATCACAATTGTTGTAAAAAAAAAATTAAATGGCAAAAATTCCAATAATTTTGCAATTGTGTAGCACCTAATTTATAGCAACCAACTCAATGTAATTTAACAAGATGCATACACTTCAATTCAAACATGGACAACCTATAAAAAAAATTTAGTTAAGTACACTTCCAGCAAGTTCACAAATGTTTGCAAGTGACAACACGAATTAATCAAAATTAACTAAATTCTGCTTCTCTACTTGATTCTCCTCAATAATATCCTCTATAATCTTGTCAATCTCTTTATGGATCTTCACTAACTTTGCTTCCAGTCCTGTTATGAGACAAACAGCTTTCATTGGTGGAAACAAATCAGCCAAATCTCTTTATGCATTTATCACTAAGGGGTTTCAGCAAACAGGAAATGATGAAACCCAAAAACAATTTAAACCATGTAGCAGCAATCCCATGTTCAATTGCAATATCATTCTGACTACCTCTTGGTTAATGCTAGAAATATGTCGTAACAAAAAATTCTTCATAATAATAACAATCCCTTTGTGCCATGTTCACTTTTGAAAATTTCTCAATATTGTATATAAAGAAAGGTTACCTGGGATGTCATCTGAGAACCAAAATTGATCATTTTCTTCAGGCTGGACTGATAGCCTTACCCCATCTAATTGATCCTGCAGTCTGCCCAAATACAACAAGCACTCTTGAATGATGGTTAACTATGAGATTCCGAAACAATAATAAACGAAAGGCCATGAAAATAATAACAAGAACAATAACTTTCAAAGAAACTAATCATTTGACCCATATAGTTTGTCCGAGTTTTCAAACCGATCGTTTAGGCTTCTTTCCCAAAAATAGTGTCAATTCAAATCACCTCAGTGTTACTCCAGGAGTATCTAGCTTATCAAAATCGATGTTGCTTTGTTGAACAAAGTGAAGAAAAAGAGCCACTACATCATCTTCAGAAACCAGCTTAGAGATCGCAATTAGTTGAATGATCTTGGGATAACTTTTTAACATGTTGCTATAACCAAAACGTACAACAAAGCTGACCATTGCCACAGCTAAGACCATAGAGTAGTGTGAACAAATTACTAATGCAACAAAATATTCACTATACTTCCAGCAAAATATAAAAAGGCTGCATGTTATTTAAAGAAATTGATTGCGTACCACATTATTCAACCAATCCCTTGTCTCTGATTTAGCATTCTCTCTCCCTTGGATCCTACAAATAAAAAAACCAGCAACTATATCAAGCAATATTGGAAGACTGACATACGTCAACACTTGAAGTTTTCTCTTCCTCCATGCCTGCAACAAAAAGAAAATCAAGTATTCATATTCATAAGCTTCACTCTTTCAGATTCATACGCTTCAAAAAAAAAAATCATAATATTTGCACAACTGGTTTATTCCTATGTTTGCCGAAAACCATGAAGATTATTAATCTTCTATTAACAACATGCTCTATCATCCAAAACAAAATAATATTTGATGTATTTGCATACATCCAATACACATATTCAGTGTTCTCAAGAATTCTATCAATACTAAAAATGTAAAATGAAACGAATTGAGCATCACACAGAAATTGGAGAAAAGCCATCCATATTGGCCATATGACTGACTACTATGAAAAGCTTAACCCAAAATTAAGGAAATCCGCAGCAAAATAATACAAGAATTCCGAAGTATAACTGATATACACAGTACAAAAATTTCCTGTCAGTGTTCAACAAAAGAATATCAATGCAAAGAAGATTAATATATAGAAATCCCTCTTTTGCATACAAAGAAACGCACACACAACCTCACATCAACCAAACAAAGATTCTCGAAAGGTATGCTCAGAGACCAAGAAGACCGCACATGTACATAGCGAACCAAATCCTCACAAATTAGTGACAGTGGGAAATCAAAAGAGACCCAACAATACCGAGAACCCAAGCACAATGTAGAAAATTAACCAACGAAATTATTGTCTTGAGCCTTAAAGAAAGAACTCCAATTCCTAAAATTAACCAATGAGGAGCAATCGATCAAAAGATTCAAAACTAAAAACAAATTACGGTGACAGATTGTGTGGCCAAAAGATTCAAAACTGAAAAAAAAAAAATCGTAGGGTTCGACAGTGCGGTCAGCGGAATAAAGAGATACGAACGCTATACTTGATTCGCCACCGTCATTGATGGAGAAGATGCTGTCTGCCGCCGGGGGTTCGGGAATCAACCCGTGGTTTCGGGTTTGGAGGTTTTCACTTTGGATCTGCATGAGCCTAAGAGGACGGAGGAGGCACCTGAACTAATGAATGAAGCAAAGAACTCGAATCTGTAGACTAGGTGAAGACCTGCGGCAGAGTTTGAGAGCGAGAGAGGAGTGAAGTCCGACTGTCCGACGGCGATGGAGTTGGAGACCTAGAGAGGAATGAAGTAGAGGCGGTCGAAGTGCAGAGCGACTCAGAGTGAAGTGAAGAGTGCAGCTCCTAATGCGGCTATTCCTCCTAAGTCCTAAGTAAAACTCCTAACCCTAATTGGAGGGAGGACAAGGCGTGGAAGAGGAGAATATGTGTCATTAGAATCTGTGGGAAACCAATTTTTTTTTTTTTAAAAAAAAAGACTTTTGGCGGCGACATTAAGTCGCCGCTGAAAGTCATACTTTCAGCGCGACAACACAATGTCGCCACTGAAAGTCATACTTTCAACGGCGACAAAAATTGTTGCCGCTAAAAGTCAATACTTTCGGCGCGACTCTATTGCCGCCGCTGAAAGTTGACTTTCAGCGGCGACATTGAAAGTCGCCACTGAAAATCCTTTTTCTTGTAGTGCTAGAGGCACCAAGGATGGATCCTTCTTCGTTAGATCTGCTTATTCTAGCCTGGAAGATTCGCTAGCACCTCTTATCAGGAAATTGGCTGTACCTTAGAGGTGTAAAATGTTTGTTTGGTTATTATATATATCATCAACGGCTACTCACGAACGGGGCGAGACTGAAAAGAAACTTGTCTACTAGTGGTTGCTGTGACATTTGTACAGACTGTTGTTAAAATCCAACACAGACTTGATTGAGAATTGTACACGTGCACTTCGTGATTGTCAAGAATCCCGAAGTTATTGGGAGCAAGTTTTCCCACGAAGTTTTATCAGAAGATTTTTCTCTTTGGGTGAACGTGAGTGGGTGTTGGCTAATCTTAATTTCTCTGATCCTTAGTGCCATGTAAGTTAGCCAAATCTTTTCGCAGTTTCGTGCTGGTTATTGTGGAGGAAACGAAATATGAGAATTTTTGAGAAGAAACAGTTTCCGAACAGTGCTATCTATGCTCAGTCGATGGCAACTATTGGCTCAATTGGGTCGGCTAGTGCTAAGTTGCGTGGACCACGTTTTCATGATAATTCGATTGCTGTTCAAGCTCCGCGATGGCTTGCTCCTGATCAGGGATGATGTAAGCTGAATGTTGACGGTGTCTTTTCTGATTTAATGAATAGCACAGGATGTGGAGGCCTCTTTCGGACTTCAAGTGGGAATTGTACTGCGGGTTTTATGCACTGACTGAAACATGCGGACTTGGGAAATTTAGCAAAATAACGTTTTTTTTTAAAAATAATTATCAGATTAGAGCGTGTCAGAAACTATTTACCGAAATAAGGCAGTCAATGGCGTCCGTTGACCGACGCCATTGAACCTGTCAGATTGGGGACGCCACGTGGCAGTGGCGTCTGTGACTGGACGCCACCTTGCAGGGGTGGCGTCCACTGACTGACGCCACTACTGGCGTCAGTCTGCTGACGCCATTAAGGCGTCAGCCCACCCGTGACCCCCCAACCCAGTCTGCAAGGTGGCATCTGGAAGGCAAGGTGGCGTCAGTCAGTGGACGCCACTGCCACGTGGCGTCTGGAATCTGACAAAGTCAGTGGCGTCAGTCAAATGACGCCATTGACTGCCTTATATCGGTAAATACTTTCTGACATGCTCCAATCGATAATTATTTTTAAAAAAACATTATTTCGTTAAATTTCCCTGCGGACTTCTTAACTGTGGAACTGAGGGCTTGCTTTCTGGGTCTTAAAATCGCCTGGAACGTGGGGAAAGGTAATTGATTTTAGAGGCTGATTCGCTATTGTGGTAGAATTAATCACTAAGGGATGCTCAACGTATCATGTGGAGCATCAGCTGGTAGTTGACATTGGAAACTGGATTGATCGTGATTGGTGTGTGAAAGTGCAACATATTTCACGAGATGCCAATGAAGCTGCGGATTTCCTAGCCAAACAAGCTCTTTCTTTTGTCCTGGTTTGCTTTCATTTACTGGTGGTTTCTCGGAGTTTGATCCACTTTTGAGGAAGGACATATCTCTTGTAAGGGCGCCTCGAATGTGTTAGGATTGTTAAAAGCGTCCGTATATCAATAATAATAATAATAATAATAAATTGATAATAATGAGGAGAACAAGTTGCGATAAGCCTTGATAATCTTTCTTTAATTCCGTTTCAAGTTTTCCAAATCTCAAAGAAATTTCCAAAAGAAAAAACAAGAAAGACCCTGTTACTTTTTACTAATCAATTATGCCGCTCCATTCTTATTAGAAGCCTCTTATAGAAAATTTTTGGTCATCAGTGTTAACCTCACGAAATTCATGTCATTTCAGCTCATTGCCCTACTCACACTTTTGGTGAATTCATGGAGTATTTGTTGGAAGCTCAGATTTAATTAGTTAGCATATACGATTATATTATGCAATTATCTTAATTAAGTTGTTAGAGAGATTTTAGGAATTAAGTTAGCAGATTATAGTTTTTTGAATTTCGTAATTATATTCCTAATTGTAATCCCCAGGTTATATTATGCAATTATCTTAATTAAGTTGTTAGAGAGATTTTAGGAATTAAGTTAGCAGATTATGGTTTTTTGAATTTCGTAATTATATTTCTGATTGTAATCCCTAGATTATAGGAATTGCCTAGGTCAGAAGATTATTTACTTATTAGCATCTGTATATAATTCCAATTAAGCGAAGGAATAAATCATCGCATTCTCGGACTCATCTCTGATTGGCGTCTTCTCAAAATATTTTTGAAATTGCCACCGGTCATACTTTTAAGACCAGATCTTTTATAATCCGGTCTTAAAAGTATTCTATATATTTACGAAATTATCGGTCATACTTTTAAGACCGGATCTTTTATAATCTGGTCTTAAAAGTATTCTATATATTTACGAAAGTGCCACCGGTCATATTTTTTAGACCGGATCCTTTATAATCCGGTCCAAAAAGTTCTTTGTATTTACAAAATTGCCACCAATCATACTCTTAAGACTGGAGCTTCAATACTCCGGTCTAAATGAGGCGGTCTTAAAGCCCTTTTTTCCACTAGTATGTGTTCACTTGATTGATGCTTGAGAGAACTAGTTGAGTGTTGAACTTGGGTAAAATTGTGTAAAAACAAGTTTCCTTGTTGAATGGATGGTTTTGGTGGTAAGGTAGAGACATACTTGCCAAACCTTACATAGTCACATTGGTATTGGTGTTTGAAATTTTGATTTTATTAATTGTAATAAGAGATTGAGTAATTTATGAAATTGAACACTTGTTCTTGACTTGAGAGAGCTTTTACAACTCATACGTAATAAGAAGAATATCATCTTGTTACCACTCATGAAGCTTATCCAACTTGAAATGGGTTTGGGGTAAGGTCCATGACCCAAGCAAAGACCCGAGTCCAAGAGGCTATATATAAATCGTTGTAGCCAAACAACAACAACCAAAAAAGAAAGAAAGAAAGAAAGAAATAATATGAACGTTGTGGACAGTAAAAAGTTCTTCGAAGCCATATACAGGCTAAGAATAAGCAAGAAAGCAAAAAAAGAAAACTCGCTGAAAAGCAGAGTGGGTAATCAAAATCAGGCAAAATGACGATGTTCAGATTAAAAGGCTTACCTCCCAAAGTCCCCACTAAAGACCAAGTGATGAATATATTGAAGGCGGTAGACGTTAAGATGGACGAAAGTCTAACTATGGAGGAGCTTAAGAAAGTACCGGAGAAGATGGGATCAAACTGGGCAAAGTACAGAACCTGGCGTTGCATGAAAATTGCCGACAAGAACGGGGACGGAAAAATTGACCTCTCCACCGAAATGAACTCCCTCATTTTTTATGTCATGAAGTGGTACGAAGGTAAACTCCGAAAGGTTTAAGTGGCACGCCGTAGCTGAAGCTGAAGACCACATGGGGAATATTATAAATTACCATTCCTCACCTTAAAATAAGACTTTGTTCGTAGTGCAAACGAGGTCGGAAGCAGTATAAACTTTATTTATATATATATGTGCATGTATGTATTATATATGTGTGTGCATAGTTAGGGGTTTCATGTGTGAGCCACTATGTAACATGGTGACTAGATGTATAAGAATATCACATTTATTATTAGTCACAGATCAGGACTAGCTCAGATGGTAATAACAATAGGGTGGGATGACATGAATGGGATGTTCAGTGTTGAGACCCTGTGATGTAACAAGAAAAAGAAGAAAAGAAAATCATATTGTTAGTTTTTGTGGTATGTTTCCTTTGATTAACATCTTTCTTCGGTAATTCTTTTCAAATTTTCTTAGCTTTCCCGTTATTCTATGACTATTTTTTCTCTTAAAAAAATCCTTAGAACATTGTATACGCTTTCTCATGGGTGATAAATTTAAGAAATTTATCATATTAATTAGATTTAGAAGTCATAATATTGTTTGTAGATTTTCTATCATATATTGATATTGAATTGACTTGCTGGGGGGTAGAAAATGGATTTGATCTAAAATATAATCCATCGTAGTTTTTCTTATTTGTTAAAATTGTCTACTTTCATATGGTTTCAACTCATGGTTGGAGGAAGAAAATATTGGTATGATGGATAAATTATATAGAACTGTTAACTACTAGGCATATGGATTCATTAAACAAACACTAATTGATAGTGGTAGTGTAACTGGGTGTGTTGATTTGACTCCATAATTAAAGTTTCTAATTGATTGGCCACTAAATAGTTGTTTTGTTCATTTTGAGTGTACCTTTAGGGAACTAGTTTGATCCAAAAACTTGTGTTAAACCATGTATGAACTTAAAGCTTGCATATTGAATGGAGGGTTATGTTGACAAGAAAGAGATGGACCAGCCTTCTCTCCTTTTCTCCTCCGCACCGCTGCCATCCTTTTCCTTAAGCGCACCGCTTTTTGTATGAATAAGTGACTTGTTAAGTTGTGAACAAGAGAGAAAAATGACTTGTCAAGCAGCCTTAAGGAAAAGCCTTTACCTTTGGCACCACATCACTTTTCTCATTTAAGGTACTAATGGATATTGAAAAAATATTTTAAGGTATTAACAGGTACTAAAAAAAATAGTTCATATATGAATCCTTTCAAGTGACCTGCCAGTCATATGATAAGAGTGATAAACACAAGAAGTCTTTTTTGTATTTGTAATTAATTATTCTGTGTTTGTCTCTTGCTTCAATTGAATGTCATGTTACTTAGATTACACTCTCATGCCCTTTTTAGTGCTTATTAGATGGATGAACTCTAATATTTGTCCATCTACCGATCAAAGTTGTCAAACTCGTGAGAAGGACGTAAAATCGGAAACGTAAAATCGTAAGAGTTTACCTATATTAATAAATAACAATTAAAATTATATGATCAAATAACTAAATTACTAAAAATGACAATGTAACACCCCACCGTTCGAGCCTGAATCAGCAGTGGCATCTTCACCTATTATGTAAAGATGTAATATTTAATGAAAACCGAAACCACGGCTAGTTTTGGTTCTTGCAAAGAAAGCCCTTCTTTAAAAAGAAATTTCAAAATAATAAATAAATTCAGTTGGGCTTTTCTCAACCATTTAAAACTTTTGAAAACATTCTATCGGTGGTTCAAACTTATCATTAAAATTGCATCATACTTAGAACCTTGTCAAAATTCATCAGAGTTTTTCCTTATTTCTCCAATTAGTCTAATGCTCTACTAATCGTTCGCCATAAATTGGGCTTGTTACATACATGCCCGCACTTGCAGCAATCGTTAGCAGCATATATATATCTTGCTACTTCTACGTAATCATGTGTATCTAATTAAATATATACATCCCAATAGCCACATATGGCTTCCTCAAAATAATTGCTAAGTCATAAGAAAATAAAATTATTCATATACAAAAGTGAAACTATATGTTTCAATCTGCACATCAACTCCACCTTCTTCTCAGGACCAATCAATATCTACGCCCGCCTCTTCCTCTTTGCCTACTAGTCTCGTCCATTTCTTGGATTTATGGAAGGCTCGAGATTCAAATAAATGAATCCCGAGTAACGGAGTTAATCTCAAATTCTAGCATATGCAATACATGTAAATTCACCAAACAAAGTAGTCCACACAGCATATAAAGCATTCAAATTCAAATTCAAGTTCAAGTTCAAATTCAAATTCAAACAACAAGTATTACATACCAAGTATAATGCAGCTTGTAATACAAGTATTGATTCAAATACTTTCAAATACCTTGGCGCAAGGAAATTCATTTTGGCAATTCAATACCAATTCAATGAATGCACTAGGCCCTGCCTAGCCACCGGGAAGTTGGCCCCATGGTCAGCCCTTCCGCTCAATCGAGCCACGAGTGGTGCTGGCCTCATAAAGTGCAGACATACAATATGGTATACAAAAACATATACAGCTATACAAAGAATGTGAGATTATAGTTACTACCTGTTGGTCTTACCGACAAAACCCCTTCCACCAGATTCTTAACACTACGCTTGTCCTTCAGGCACGGGCGATTCTCAGGTCCTATAATTAACATTTATATAGTGATGGGTCATTAACCAATCCAAAAATAACTATAAATTCCACTTCTCTAGACCCACCCCAAAAATACTTGTCTTTTAATATCCTTATGACTAGGGATGTATACTCATTGAGACTAATTAACTAGATACTATTTACTATGAACAATTATCATCTCAGCCATTTAACCTTTCATTTTAATAAAAGAAACCTTTACTTTAAAGGTTTAACACAATTAACAACTTATGTGATTTGTTTAAAGACTTGTCAAAAATTCAGCAGCTTCTTTTCCGAGAATTTGGAAAATTCATAACTCAACCAATATTACTCCAAATGGAGTGATTCCAATTTCTACTTAAACCTTGATAAGTCTATTTTCATAAATTAAAGTCACAAAGTTGATTTATGGCTGAGAAAAATTCTCATAATTCAAAAACGTAAACCATGTTCAGAAATTCTTCAGCTTTCCTGACCAATCTTTGAGAAACCATAACTCCTTCAATACTTATCGGATTTCGACGAATTACCTATTGAATTAAACCTCTATGTGTCTACTATTTAACTGGAAAATTTCACATTTCAATGATTTAATTTAGTCAGTCCGAAACCCAACGCCATTTTTCTGTTCCTGAAGCATACCAGAAATTTCCAGTTTTTTTAGCTCAACTTGAAAAATCATAACCGGAGTTGTAGACCTCCGTTTTAGGTGAACCAAAGCTTAATTTAAACCTTAAGAAGTGTAATTTCTCCTGTAAAAATTTCAGATAAAAAATCAACCTTTAACTTTCAATAACGCCATGCACAATATGCTCTGTTCTTGCATCATGTTGTAGAGTTGAGAAAACAACACATGCAATTTTATTTTCTGACTTAGAACTCTTGGAAACTAGACTCGATGCACATATATCAAACATGCAAAGCCTTTAAGCCTGTTTACTTAGCCAAAGGAACCCAAAAACCATTCATATTTTCAATCCCTAAATCAGAAAACTCATGAAACTCAACTTAATCCACTTGCATGTCCCTTATCAACCATCATACATCTCATGCAAGAAGGTTTTCACCACATACCTTCTTCTTCTTGCTAACCGTGGAGCTTCAAGAGGTGGTTGATGATGATGATAATGTTGAAGAGGAGAGGGAAATGGTGGTCGTTGAGGGAAAAGGAAGGGGAGGGGACGGCTGGTTGGAGAAGGGAATGATGGAGATTTTTGATGTCCAGGGAAGGGGGGTTATGGTTGAAGGGAAGAGAGGAAGTTGAGAAGAGAATTGAGTTGGGGGGCTATCCGTGCGTTTTAACGAGAGAAGAGGAGTTATTGGTGTTTTATTTGGTGTGCTGTTGTGTGATCAGATGAGTAGGGAAAAGAAACACGTGGCTGCCATGCAATTAAAGTGAAAGTGTGTGTGTTTGGGTGTAGGCCGAATGGAGAAAGGGCGTGAGTGTGAATGCTGTGTTGAATTTTGGACTAGATGAGTAAAAAAATGTGTGTGTGTTTTATGGGCCAATTGAATGTGGGCTTTCGTGTATGTGTGTGTCTCATCCTTCCACATTTCCTCCACTTTTGGGCTGAGAAAAATAGTGAGCTAGGGGAATATGGCTGAATGAAATAATGGGCTAAGGGAGTCTTGTTTGCTTTAGTTGAGGTGAGGAATGGCTGACACATGAGAGAGGCACGTGACTTTGAGAAAATTAAGAAGTGTGCTGAAATAGTGGATGTTGCATGTGGTAGTTTAATGAATTATTCAATCCATAATTCCACTAATTTCATATTCTCCTACCATCATCTTTGCCCATTTTAATTTGCAAGCTTGGGGTAGTAAAATCACCATTTTACCCCTTCTTAATTTCAGCACTAGTATGCTAAATAAATTCCATAAGTCATTCTAGGCCACAAAATATTGTCTCTAAAATATTCGGACCAAACTTATTCCCCAAGTTATTTGTCCTTAATTTTCGGGAAATATACCTTTAATTCCAAATATAAATTTTAAAATTCATCAAGGCTAAATTTTCCCATAACAAGTCCATTTTATATTTCGGATATCCTAAATCCAAAATTTGGGATATTACAATTCTTCCCTCGTTCAGTAAATTTTGTCCTCGAAATTTGATACTTAGCTTAGGCATAAAGTCCATATATTTCTTCCTCATGTCTTCTTCTGCCTTCCAAATTGCTTCTCCGGTGGATAGTCTCTTCTAGACCACTTTCACAAATAGAATACTCCTATGTCTAAGGACATAAATTGTTTAATGTAGAAAGTAGGATCGTGTTTAATGTAGGATCGTGTTTAAATTAAACAAATAGCTTCACCTTGGTTTATTAGTTCTCAAGGACATAAATTGTTTAGTGTATGATCGATCATAGGGTTTAATAAATAAAATATTATTATAGGGATCACATTAGGTTCTGATAAAATAAAGTTCTAATAGCTCATTGTCAAAAAAAAAACAAAAAACAAAAAACAAAAGATTCACCTTGTATCTTAAACAAGCTCCTTACTCCTTCATCTCCATGAAAACAATATATTAATGAAATATTAAATTCTTTTAAGCTCAAAATATTAATTAAAAGTAATGAAAAGTGGAGGAAAGGACAAACACCATACTCCTAATTTGTTGCAACTGCAGCGTCTCTACTGGAAGGGATGGGCAAATACCTTACTCCTAATGTGTAGCACTGCAGCGTCTCTACTCTCCAGGGTTTCGCCTCACAGTACACTCAATACTGTTTACCCTCACAAGTCAAATTTTCAACCAAACCAAGAACAATTTTGTAATACAAAAAATCAAAAAAGGGAGAACCACACATGACAGCCCTCACCTATCACGAGAAACAAAAATCTTTGGGAAAATCTATTTAAGGGCCCTTTTTAGAGAAAAAAATTTAAAAAAGAGCCCCAAGATTTCGACAATCCCAAAAAAGACCCAAGGATCCTTTTTGGAATTTTTAGAATCTTGATGAGTTGTAAATTGGGCCGATATTGTTGTAAATGAGATCGATTTAGTTGTAATAAAATTATTATAAATGTGATCGATTTAGTTGTAAACGGGTATTGATTTTTGTTGTAAATTGATGATTTAGTTGTTAAATTTTAATGAATTTATCTCAGAAAAGGGCCCAAGGGCCCTTTTTGGGATTGTTAGAATCTTGGAGCCCTTTTTGAAATTTTTCTCCAAAAATGGCCCCCATGGATTTTTCCCAAAATCTTTCATATTTTAAAACACTTTTCAATTGTTTTGGCAAAGTTTTCTCTATCTCTTCTCTCCGTCCTTACTACTTCTTCGTCTTCTTTCTACATTCTTCTCAAAACCCAGTCAGAACAAGCAAAGCAAAGGCACAACGAAGAACCAAAAAAAAGCTACAAACTTGGGAAAGAAGAATGGTGGGGTGGCGGCACAAGTTCTACAAGTTTAAAATATGGCAAGTTGTTTAAGCTATGTATTTATCTATTTTTTTAACTTTATACGAGCTTTGGTTTTTATTTTTGAAGATTTTTAGCTTGTTACTGTCCAGATCTCAGACTTCTACTATCCATATCTCTGACTCACTCAACTCGGTCTTGAAACGGCGAGTTCATCGAGTTTGACTGAGTCAAAACTGAGTTTGACCGAGTTTATGTATAGAACGATTCTATGAGCGAGTTAACTCGATTTCATTAGCTACAAATGTAAACTCATTAAATCCGGCGAGTTGACTCGCGAGTTTGACAACCATGCTACTGATATTTCTTGTCATATTTAACTATCATACAGAATCATGACAGACAACTGTGGAAATTAGGAACAATTCCACATGGTCTCATTACATTCTTGAAACGCACTTTCCCACTGAACCGCGGCTGGTATGTATTGGTCTTGGCTATTTTACATTACAATGGGAACATGAAACCATGGCTGGAGATAGGCATTCCTAAGTACAGAAATTACTGGTCCAAGTATTTTAATTATGATCATTGTTCTTGAGAGAATGCAACATCAATCCCTTGATGATAATCTCATGGTACGTTTAATCTTAGCATTAGATTTGATGATGCAATTCCATCTCCACTGGGTTGCTACTTTTCTTTTTTAAGTTTTGAAATTCTTTTGTATACACTTTCCTGTATTTTTGGTTGATTTGGGCAGAGAAGAATCAGTTCCAAATTAGATAGTCAATTTGCAGTTGTTGATCCCATGCCTGAGGAGACACCAAACTTTATTTGTAAATGAAAGGAAGAGAGGGTCCATTTTTTATTTTTTATTTTTTATTTTTAATCTTTGGTTTCCTTCATATTCTCACCTTTCTCTCCACTTGTTACCATTTTGGTTGGACAAAAACTTAATATCTGTCCACCAAAAATGGCGTGGTTATCACTTTGACAGTAGCAAGTCTTTTGTAGAGCTTCAGTACCGTGAAGAATGATTTCAATGCTACCCTCTCAAGGCTTTTATTCATTTAGTCACACGATTATAAGAGCTTTGTATTCTGTTACTACCCTGCTTTTCTCTCATAAGAAGCCTAGCCTTTGATCTTACAGAACTTTTACGTTATTCATTTTTAATATATTAATATAGAAAATGTAATTTGGCTGCGCCGACAAGTTAGAACTGGTGGGTTCCACCTCTTAACTTTATCAGTGCTAGGTGGTTCTGGACTCTTGCCTTTTTGAGTACAGTATGGACGGGAGAGTTTTTTTCTCCCCATTGGGGTGCATTGTGGGGTATAAAATATGTAACTCCTTTACCACTCAAGTCATATTTGGTAGGGCGAATATGGGAAGTTGAATATTTTATAGCAAGGATAAGAAAACAAGGGTAGATGGAGAGGAAGGTGGGAAAGGGCAAAAGAAAGGGCATGCTTGTAACTTGTGGGGATTGACTATAATGGGTAGGAGTAAGGTTGGGGATGCATCATCTTGCATAAATATAATATGCTGCTGGAGGTGGGTCCTAGGGACAGCTATTTTTGCCTGCAAACACTTGCATGAATATAAATACATATATGTATGTATGTATGATTGATGAAAGAAATTAATAAAAATCCAGCACAACCACAGGTAGGCTCTTCTGATCACGTGGTGGATCCCGTTGCCCCTTCGTCATTTATTGTAATTCTCTATCTTTTCTCTTGTTTTTTTTTTCATTATTTTTTAATTAGAGAAATATATACTAACGGTATGAAAAAATGACAAGAAAGCATATATTCCATCTTTTCTTTAGTATAAGGCACTAACTAAAAATTGTATTTATTCTTTTTTATAAGACACTTGCTTGTTTTCAAAGCGCATTAATTATTTTTTTCTTGTATGCCCATAATTAATAAGGTAAGTGTGTGAGAGTAATAATTATTATAATATTAGAGTTTACTGTAATTAGTAGTAGTAATATTGGAAGTTACTTAAATTTTAGGACAACCTTACTAACTCTAATTATTTTTATTAATTTATAAGAATTATTAGTTGATGCTTTATAATAAGGACCAGAGCGGTAAGGTTATTGGCTTCATTGTAACCCTACATGCTGGCAACGATGGCAGAATCAATTGTGATTAAATTGTATTTGACCGTCAAAATCTTATTAGGCCTTAAACTCCATTTTTTAGGGGTTGCTGTTGCTGGTAATGACACATTTCCATGTACAGTTTTGGTGGAAGGGGACTTAAGAATATTGTTGACGTCGATGGTAATAGTAGTAAAAAGAGTTACTTAAATCATACATATAATTATGTGGAGCCCACAACCCGCCCCTGCCCGCCGGGGGGGGGGGGAGTCTCTCCAATCACTTCCCTTCCCACTTAATGTCCCAACCATTGGATCATGTTGGAATGTGTTAGATTTAATGTTATGCAACAATATTATAATTATAGATTTTTATTATAATATTATTTAATATATAGTATTAAATCTTACCAATTTAAATATAATCCAATAATTATTAGAGAAGAATGATTATTAGATACATCCTCATTTTTATTAGCCTTTTTGAAATTCATATTTTTCTTTTGTTATTTATTCTTTCAATATTTAGAGAAGAACTCTTTTTCTTACGCCCTAAATTGCGCAAACCAGACACTTATAGTTTAAGCTAATAAACAAACAAAAACTTGTATTCTCTCACATCCTTAACATAAGACATATTTTCCTAATTTGAATATATTAAAGAAGTTAGTTAATATAATATGTATTTTTTAAATCATCCTAGTGTCATCTTCCTTAATTCTCTAATGTCATCTCTTCTTTCATTATTTTTAAGAGTGTATTAATAGAGGTAGATATAAAAAAGATTAACAAATATTAAAAAAGTCTTATATTTAGGGTTAAGATCACTGGTATATATTTGCGCACACTTATAACATTTAACACATAATGGTTACAACTAATAAATGTCATACATATTGAAGTGAAAGTTGAGCAAAGATATATAACGCTTAAAAGTAATGGTTAATTTGTGCACCGTCATATATTGTGAGGCAGAATTTGTGAAAACAAAAAAACTCACAATTGTAATTAATAATCATTATTTATTTAGTGAGAACAATGATGGTTCTTTTGAAACAACCATTATATAGTTCTCACAAACAATTCGCCTTCCAAAGTTTATATCAGTGAAGACAAGTCTAATGGTTTTCAGAAACAACAGTTATCTAACACCCCACCACCATCATTTATCAATTTAAGAAATTTTTAATAACTTAATTGTCCTTCCTTGATACATAAAAATTAGTTAAAATAGTATGGTCAAAGTGGTATATCTTTATAAATATAAATTTTTGAAAAAAAAAAAAAAATTTGATGGTTTAAGATTATCGGTGTAAATTTCATAAGTTTGAGGGAATTAATGATTAAGATTTTAGTTTTAAAAATTAAAGAGATCATATGCAGAGACTTTCTATAAAGTCAAGCAATTAAGTGCATTATCAACATCTTGGTAAAAGAAATATCTATAAGGAAATTAGAGCACGAAGCCACACAAATTGTATTATATATTATGAAGTCAATATCTTGTGAAAAGCACAAGCACAATTCTCAGCACCAATATCCTCAGCAACGCAAGGAGGCTGCATTTGCCTATTACTATTACCTTCGTACCAAGCACACCGTTTCTTCACAAACTCATTTACAAATGAGTCTAACATTTCTAACGACACATGTTTCATCACCACCACATGTGATATATTCCCTTTATGAGCCAAGCTCCACTTACGAGCAAACTCATCATCTTGAGGCCTCTCGAACACGACAATGTTGCTAAACTTGTTTAGAAAAGCTCCAATGCCGTGATCTTTCAAGCAATCTCGGAGGTAGACCGCCTTCTTGACGCACTCTTGAACTTCTTCTTGAAGGCCATTGAAGCCTTTCTTGTTGAGAGCGTACCAAATGAAGATAGGAGCATGGCCACCTCGACTTCCTGTGATGGTGGCGTCATTTGAAGCAATGTATTCTACTTCACTTGAGAGAAAATCAATGTATTTCAAACGAGTTATAAGAATTCCACAAGGCATTGGACAGCCTAGGAACTTGTGTCCTGAAATAGTTACGCTCCCGATAGGTTTCTTGAATGAAATATCTGGTGCCTGTGCATTCAACATGTTATATGGATTATGATATTAGGATAACAATTCTTTCATCCATTTACAAAATTACTTATCGCTAGATTATGAGAAGTGTACGGGTCGGTGGGTGTATGTGTCAAACAAAATAATGTAAGGGCTTGTATTAATTAACATTTGTGAAAGTAACTTTTATCTCAACTGTATGATATATATATATACACTCCCTCTGATCATTTTTATTAGACACAATTCATTGAATGTGTGTATGTCCTCGTTTATATAATACTCTTTGGAGATGTCTAAACTTTTAATATTTTTTTTTTTTTTTTTTTTTTTTTTTACTTTCAATTAATTATATGTCCCTCTAATCACTTTTTTTTTCTACTCATTCATTCTCTCTCATCAATTTTTCCACTCATTTTTTCCCACCCACAATTTCTACAAATAAGGGTGTTTTTAGAAAGAAAGTTGCATTATTGACCTATTTATTGTTTTTATCCAATTTTAATTAACTTTTTAATCCATATAATTCAGTTATTTATATGTTAAAAAAAGGAATTTGAGGAGTATGTGTGTGTGCATTTAAAAGTCAATTTTAATATATTCAAATATGCAAAAAAAAAAAAAAAAAAAAAAATCTAAAGCTAAAAGTCAAAAAAAAAAAAAAAAAAAAAAAAAAAAAAAAGAAAGAAAGTTGGTTTTGAAGTAGCTTAAGTTGCCCCCAAATAATGGCAAAACATCATTTTTTTAAAATCCAATTAGTTTTTTTATTCACTGACTTTTGAAAACTCCTAATGCCCCGTTTGATATGAGGAAGATTTGAGGAGGGAAATGAACTTAGAGAAAGGAAATGAAGATTTTGAGGGATATAGGAAGATAAATTGTTTGATAGAAAGAAAATGAAGAGGTAATAGTTGGTAAAGAATAAGAAAATACCTAAAAGAAAACATAATTTTTCCATAAAAAATATATTTCCAAAAAAAAAAAGAATACTCTTATCAAGTTCGAATTTGTTTGAAATATTCTCTTGCCAAGTTTGAATTTGTCTAAAAAAATTTCTTGCTAAATTTGAATTTGACTAAAATATTCTTTTTCAAGTTCGAACTTATCGCATAAATTTAAATTTAATCTTATTTTCTTGCAGTTTAGAAAAAAAAATTTCATGAAAGGTAAATATGTCCAAAAGTGTCTTTGTTCACGTAGGAACTTGAGATTCCACCAATTTTGGTGGGATCCTATCTTCTCACATTTAAGAGAAGATTGATAGACCCGAAAACTTGAGTTCCTGAAAAATTTGATACAAAAAGCGTACCAAATAAAAGAACTTGGTAATCTTCCTTTTCCTTTTCACTAAATCCGTGTACCAAAGAGGGCCTAAGGCTACCCCTAACAAACCAAAGTGCAGTCAAATACTAACATTATTGGTCTATACTCACTCCAACGTCAAAAGGTACCATCATTCCAAATAGTGCGGCGTCACAATGAATGTAGAATCGATCTTGAGTGAAACCACAATCCTCAAGTGATTGTAGTACAAGATCAATGTCATCAATGGCTCCCTTTACAGTAGTCCCTAAAGCAAGACAAGTAAACAACACAATTGTGATACATATATCAGCGGATGTGACTGTGTATGCACATATATAATACCCACACATATGTAGAGAGAGAGAGAGAGAGGGAGTAGAATAAGAAAAAACCTATGTTTAGGCTGATTATGGCTGGTTTGTCCTTGTTTGCAAGAAGTGACTCCTTTAGTTCATCATAGTCAATCTCACCTGAAATTAGAGTCCCAAAACCACACACTTGACTCTAAGAAGTCTTGCTGCCTTCAACACTGAATAGTGGGAGTCTCGTGATGTATAAATAATGCCATCAGGATATAGTTCCCTCCTGTTTGTATGGTAAATGAACAAATTGATCTTTACTACAAAAAAAAAAAAAAAAAAACTCACTACACTTGGCGTCTTCCTTTTTAATACTTTTTATCATAAGAATTTATAGATTTGGAGCTAAATAAATTCAACAAGCTTGGTAAAGTAATTTAGGGATTTCGGGGAGAGTCAGAGATCAGAGAAGATTGAGTGGGAAAAAAAAAAAGTGTCAGAAATGATTCTTGTCTATTGTAGCCATGTGAATGTACGGTTTATACTATATATAATATGCTGAACAGCTGTATTACATAGTGCAGCCGAACCCAACTAGCTTAGCCAACTATAGTTAACTTAATTCAAACAATTATTAAAATTCGATTGGTCAATCAATTGTGGAGGCAATGGTTCAAGAATGAGCGGTTTAAACCAGGATATTGGTCATAATTAAAATAATATATATTAAATTAAAATGTACAAAAACAGATATATATATATATATATATATATATAACATTGAAAAGAGTAGCATTAAAAATATAGAAGGCAATAACCTACAAATAAACCAAAGTTACTAAACTACAAATATGATGGACTGCTATTCTTTTTAACTCAAAATGATGTTGTTTCAAGTTTAGAAAAAAAAAAAAAAAAAAAATCCAACTCAGTCAACTCATAATAAAATCTGAACCGAACAGACCATTAAACTTATTCATTTGTTTGACGGTCTCAAAGGCTCAATTAATCTAATCTGTTACATTAGTCTAACTGATTAAATATCTCTACTTGCTAAGTGAGCTTTTTGGCTCAAGTGATAACCCCAAGCCCCTTAAATGGATGGTTGTGGGACTAACCCCAAAGTGGGGAAGGATAGATTAGGGATGAACTTTTTCAAAAATAGAAGTTCTAACACTTAGGATTAAACATGTTACTGTACTTAAAATATAGTATATTACCCTACTAAAATGCCGTGGAAATTTCCTTCAGTTCCACCACTGGTAACGTATCCCCAGTATTCATTCTTCTCTATTTGCCATAGTTTGGCAAACCAATCAAGTACGCACAGCTCAAAGGGATTTGAGTTAAGCGAAAAACTGCTGCCCATAGATGGATCACCAACATTGTTCAAGTGGAAACGTAGTAACTGCACCAATGCATCGTAGTTGAAGTCTAGATTGGTTGGATAACCTGCGCATATACAGTATAAAGACTACTTTTCAGGTAAGGGTCAACTTAGAAACTCAAACTAGTAACGATTGGTATTTCCTTTCTCGTTTGAATAATTTTGACTTAGATCTTAATGTTAAAACCTTAGTTTTTATTTGTGGATCCAATGTCCATATATGAGAAATTTGACAGGGCTTTATGCTGGCTACCAGAAAGCTAACACAATCCACCTTTGTCCGAGATTGGAACTGACTATGTACAGTATAAAATGAAGTAGTTTTGCTTAGTGCCCGAAATAATAAGTAGTTGAGGATACAGAAAATGAAAAATGTAGATGGATCATGGATGGGAACAATAAAATAGAACATTGTAAGGAAAAAAAAATACCTAAGAAATGATCTCTTATGTGAGATATACTGTCCAAATAGTGAGCAATGACATTAGCCATGTCTGCGTCATTCACCCTATTGAACTGAGAGATGGTAGGAATGATCATTGAATGTCCATTCTCTTGCGCAGCTTTCTCCATTTTCTTTCTTCTTCGTGGTTTGCCTTCTCAGATTTAAATTTCAACCCCAAAATCTGCCTTTTTATAAAGGTGTAGTGTGATGACTGATGACAACATCCATGTGTCTACCAATCAAAGTGAAGAATATTCGGATACGTTTATTAGCTAAAAAGGAAGGTGACCGCCTTAACGAAACGATCACAAAGGCGGTAGGACTTTATTATTATTATTATTTTAATAAGGATATAATCCCCTTTAAGTCTTCAAGTAAAAAGGGTTTTTTTTTTTTTTTTTTTTTTTTTTTTTTTTTTTTTTAAATTTCTTGGGATTCAAACTTAGTTCTTCTCCTTATAGGAGTGAGGCGTTTGCCACTCAACTAATAGCTTCTTGGTAAATAGTACCACTTTGGTCATTTTTATAAATCCACTTAAAAAAAAAATTGATCCTTATTATAAGGACACCCAAAGAGTAATTAATAACAATTTTACATTTTGCCCCTTATTATAAATGTAGTTGGAAGAAATTAAAGAGGTGGACCACAATGCATATATATATATATATATTTTTATAATACTCATTCATAATTGAGGGTAAAATTGGGAAAAAAAAATACATCAATTTAGGACATATTTAATAAGTTAACTAACTTTCTATAGTATAAGAGAATTGGTAAATTAGACTTATAAAAGGGACAAGAGTGGTAAGGCTTTAGGGACTGTTAGGTTTGGTTTTGAAATAATATTAAAAATGATCCCCCTTTTTGTAATAAGAAAGTGTTAGTAACAAAATTAAACCATTTGAGAAGATACAGTATTCTGTCATATTAGGCATGGAGTTTATCAAGAATCGAAAATCAATATCTTCTTAAATATATATAATCCTTTTAGTCATCTATAGATGTTATTTGTTTATATGCACATTTTTCACATTTCATTTCATATTAGGCATGGGCAAATTTTGAGTTTCACTTCTAGAAAAGCACATATGTTTAGGACTAAAGGGAGTATTTTGTTTTCTACTTTTCCTTATTATTAATAAGATTCCCTATTATACACACAGACCCACACACAGAGAATCTTTTGAGAAAGTTAAATGCCGAAGTGATAATTTCAATATTGACGTATCACGTAGACAATATGTTCTGTTGTAAGAACACAGATATCTAACCACAATAGGTTAGTGGATGATTAATATAGGATCTATGATACTCTTTGGGATGTAAGTATGCTAACACCAAAGAGAAGATGATTGTTCTATGATGTCTATAAGGAAGACACCAAAGAATATCAGATGATCACTATGCTACACGAGAATGGCGATAAGCCAAAGGGGGTGGAGTATGTGTATAGTGAGACTGAATAGTAAAAGGATATGAATAGAATCTGTGCCCCTTGTGGGTAATCTCCTATTTATATAGATTACCTCTAGGGTTTCAATCCTTGTGCTGTGCGCGCCTCCAAGCCTGCAACGTTCTGCTCCACTACCTGACGCATCCATACTCCACTACATGTCTCTGCTCCACTATATGTACTACCAAGATTAACACCTTACCTAGAGGGTGATTAGTGTTTTACCTGCTTAAGGAAAGCTTCTGCCATAAAGTGTCATTGTTGCGCCACATCACATCTGGGCCCAATATACGAGTCCATAACACAATACATACAAGTAGTGTGTAGCGGATCTCAATAGTATCAATCACGATCCCATATCATCGACCAATTGATTCTATGATCCTATCTTCTCTCTCATATATTTACATATCTCTTAATATCTAATAATATATAGTTAGTATCATATCTTTGATCTCTAACATATTCACGTATAGATTGACTCCCTATTTTTAACAAGACATTGGAGGTGTTTGTCTCATATAGCAATTAACTTGTTCTAATTTTAACCCTCATTATAATTTATAAATCTTCTGAAAAATAAGAGAAGGAATTTTCAAGTTTCATATAGTCGGGAAAACAGAGAATGATAAATTTGCGGTATAAATTTTTAGTCTTGGACTCTTGGGCATGGACGCAAGGTATGTAACTGCATTTATTAAGTGTTTCATCCAAACACAACTGAGGAAGAAATGACGCAGTTACGCAAGTATTCTTGTAAATTATGGATACATTTTCTGAGTTTGTTTAGAACCCAGCGTTTCAATTTTATAAACTGAGCGAGATGATTTGTAAAATATATTTTAATCAAGTGGAAATACATGTGTTTGTCATGTGTGCGTATTATGTTCCTTGAATCAATCTTGTTAGGTCATCTGCCGACCGAAATGTATTAAATAATAATTCTGTCTAAATCTTGATCTCCCGACATTTTGGGGCATTGTTTTTTTACCCGCTAAGAAATATGAAATATATCAATACAGCATTATCTAAAATACTGAAATTTGTTATATATTTTATTAGCAATAGCATCATTTTTCAATTAAAAACGGATGGTTAATTATCGAACTCATGGGCATCAAAACTCATCAAATTTATGAATTAAAACTTATAAAGTAATATTTGTTACTACTTTGCAAGGTTCAAAAGACCGGACCTACACTCAGTGGCGGAACTAGGAAAAAATTTTAGCCCGGGCCAAAAAATAAACATATTGAACTACTCCTTTTAGTTCTTATTATAAGGCACCAACTAACAAGTATATTTGGTCCTTTTTATAAGGCACTTGCTTATTTCTAAATAGCATTAAATATTTTTATGTATACACATAATTAAAAAGGTAGTGAGTGAGAGTAATAATTAATAAAAATTAATTATTACTTTTTTTGAGCAAAAAAAGAGTAATAATTAATATGATATTAGAGTTTAGTACAATTAATAGGGATAATATTGAAAATTACTTAAATTTTAGGACAAATTTTTAACATCCCATTTTCAAAAACGGAATAATTTTTTTTTTTTTCAATCAGAGTAAAACATTGGAGCGATTGAGTAATCGATATTTAAAATGCCGTAAGTCCGTCGATTACATGATAGCGGTACGTTATACCGAGTGTTTTCAAAAGTGAATAACAAAAGAAGAAAGTCTTCACCGAGTCCCTATGCGTGCCGCTTGCCTTTCTCCTCGATCCTCGGTCCTCCCGACCGACGCTATGTTAAGAGCCGAGGTTCAATGCCCATTGAACCTCGGGTAACGGTTAACCTCATGCTCGGTGTAATACGGTATATGGATGACAAACATTTATGACATTACAGTAATCAATACATAAGCACATAGCAGATGCAAGATTAACATATCAACAAAGACATAGCACACAACACATGTAAAGTCATCCATGTTTGCACTAGCGGTGCCACGATGACCCCTCGTGTCCTCCGCGCTAGGAAAACTCAACGGCATTATCAAAACTATAACCCGTATAAAGCTGAATGTATAAATAGGTGATCTAAGCCCCATAAACTTAGTCACAGTGCCTGACCCAAGACCTAGTCTTGTCCATCACTTCATAAATCATTCTATCACATATATGCATACAAGACACATCAGAGTTAAAGTTACAAAGACGTGGACGTACCTTAGTCATGATGTCGGTATGTTGACGTTTGGACCGTGATCGTGTTCAACCTATAACGGTAATGTCATATCTATTAATTCCAAATAACTTCCTAGCAGATATCCTAGTCACTAATGACCTTTTTACCCTTGGTAGGATTATCTCTCAACTTATCACATTTAATTCTTCAAAAACGCTGGTCCAGAATTCTGGACAGATTTTTATCTAACTTTGAAAAATCATAATTAATTCTAGAAAAATCGAAATGAGGATCCGTAAAATTCCTTGGAATCCTTAATATGTATATTTTCAATTAAAAATAATAAATTTTTCCCAGATTACACGGACTACTCCCAGGTTTAAAGTTTTGAGCCTTCGCCCAGAATTTTTCCAGAAATTTGTAGCCCAACTTTGAGAATTTTTATCTCCCTCTACAGAAATCATATTAACATGTTCTTGGCATATTTAAAAATCTCTATGAGCCTAATTTAACCATGAATTTTCCCAGAATTTTGCGACTATATTTTCAATATGAAATTTTGGCATATTCATCACCGATTCCAGAATTTTCAAAACCGATGAAATTTCGCGTAACTTCGTTACTTTGATGATTTCCTTCCAAAAATTTTGCTATATAACCTCTCTCATCATTTTTTCGAAACTAAGCCCATTTTGACCATAAAAACATGTAAATAAAATTTATTCTAGAATATTTAAGATCTAGACTACTTCTATCTAAGAATTCTAAAAACTAAAGACTAGAAACTAAAACTAAAAACAAGCTTACCTCTTGAAGCTCTTGAACTCCTTCCTCCTTCTTAGAAATCACCACTTGGTGGTTGATTTGGTGTGAAGAATGAGGAGTGGCAAGGCCTCTATTTATAGGGAAAATCTCAAGGTTAAAATGGTAATCTCAAGTCCAATGTGGGCCCCACCATTTGCCTCTTCCTTAATCTCAACCATTAGATCTAAACTTAATCAAGAAGTTTTAATCCTCACCCTTCATTATAAAGCATGTGCTCTTGTGATGTCATTGATGACATCATCAAAGCTTAGGTGTCATTGTTGATTAATTTACTTTAATGAAATCTATTTTTGGTTGCTTGATCAATTACCAATACTTTTGAATTATGTGTATGTATGTTGATTAGTAGTTGGATATCAAGATTTATGGTCTAATTAGATTTCCCGATTGTACTAAGCTTATTCTTCAACGTTTGCAAAAATAGCCTTTACTAGACTTACTTTCGAGGTTAAATTATGTGGGTTCAAGATAAGTCCTTATATTTTCTTCCAAGGTTCCTACTTCTTCACAACTATTTAAATTTGTATAAATTCTCATTTGTTGTTTTGAGTTTTTTGTGGACATGATATTTTGATTTCAAACCATTATCCAATTTGCTTTAATGAATGTTATTCAATCCCGCACTATTCACCGGTGCCACGGTGTACATCCGTGTCCCCGCCGCTAGGAAAACTCACGGCGTTATCATGACTATAACCCGTATAAAGCTGTATGTGTATGAACAATTCTTTTAAAAACGAGTCACGTCTATGAACATATCTATCACACATAGGTGAAACATCGAGTTAGTGTTACATTAAGACGCGTCCGTACCTTCGTCGGTGTCGTCGGTACGTTGGACGGTCGGGCGGTGATCACGCGTATCCTATAATGGTAATATCGTATTTATTAATTTACAAATAATATCCTATGGGATATCCTGGCCACTAATGACTATTTTGCCCTTGCAACATTTATTTTCCACTTTGTTTCCTCAAAATTCGTAGAACAACGCTGGTACAAATCTGGGCAGCATTTTGTCTAACTTTGAAAAATCATAATTAATTCTACAAAAATTGAAACGAGGATCCGTAAATTTTTTTGGAATACTTAGGATGATATTACACGAATCACTGCCAGTTTGGATTTCAAACCATTATCCAATTTGCTTTAATTCATGAATTTTTTCAGAATTTTGTAACTACATTTTTAACATAAAATATTTTCTCTCAGAGATTTCTCTCTCTCATTGGTCAAAACCTTTTCTCATGGATTAAGCTACTTCTAACTATGAATTTAAGAACTAAAACTTTATGAGGCTTAATTAAGGCCTTTGGATTTGGCTTTATTAAATTTAATCTTAGCTTGATCAATCCATATCTAATCTTAATTAGCATCCCTAATAAAGTAGTTAAGTGTAATTGTCAAAATATGATTGGTTCTAAGATTAATTAGAAACCACTTCTATGCTAATCCTAGCTTTTTTTCCCTTTATTAGAAACCACTTCTATGCTAATCCTAGCCCTTTATTAGCCCTTGTTTCTTAATTAAGGTAATACATCCTTAATTATGCCTTTAATATATGCCACTAAATTAATTGTGAATGTTTATGAAAATAATTCAATAACATAGATTGAATTATCCACTAATTGTTGGCAATTTTGTCTAATTGGTTTAATTATTTCCTCACAACTTTTTAGCTTTTCATGGTCATTTATGCACCATATATTAATTCAATAATTATAGGGCAATTTATGATCCCAAAATAAAATTAGAGAATTTGGTTTTTAATTACCTTAATTCTTAGAGAAAATTTCCTAAATTAACATAAATATGTTACTCAATTTTGAGATCACATATTCACCTATTTCTAATAGGTATTACTTACCAACATATAATGTTTATAATGAATATGAATTTTAGGGTTTTACAAATTTAACGACTTTAACTGTTTTTATTGACTTGTGAGAATTGTTAGTTGGTTCTTTAAATAAAGACCAGAGGGAGTATTTACTAAATAGTATCAAATAACCTTGAAAATACAAATAAATAATACCTAATAATTATAAATCAAAACAATATGTAAGATGATACTAACTTTTTCGGTATCTCAAACAAGAATTTTACTTTCTTTTCACAACCCAATGAGTAATGAAACAAACATTATCTTTATAGAGAAGATAAAAAATTACCTGGGGCCAAATTTGTGGCAAAATAAAATATCATATAATAAATACATATATATTTTCATAAATTTTATAAGATCATCAAAGAGTTCCGCCACTACCTACACTTAAAAGGTTGAAACAATAGTCCAAGGGTCAATGGCTCATATTGGGGTAAATTCAAAGAAAACCCTAAACTTAAACTTGTGTTTTTCTCCTGACATGTGGGATTGCTTATTATCTCAATCAACATGTTATTAGTTTTTCTTGTAAAGTGTGTAGTTGAATAGGATAAAGTTGAAAGTGGTTGATTTTTAAAGCAACATTAATAAAGTTTAAGGTTTGTTGTCTGTGCAAAACATGTTGAGAATACCTTATAAATAGGACTAGATAAGTATTTTGTTAAATATTTTTTTTTTGATACAGTATGGGGGGGGGGGGGCGGGCTCGAGCCCGGTACAAGGGGTGGCCAAGCTCCTAGAGCTGGCACTAATGCCAATGACGCTACAAGGCGTCAGGCATTTTGTTAAATTATTTTAGATCATACTCCTATCAATTTGTTTTCTCCAACAAGGAAATTGATTTAAAGGAAAGTCTAAGTACAACGACTATAACAGGAATAAACACAAGCCTACTAAAAATGATGGAGGGAGTGGAAGGCCAGGCTAACCAATATGGGGGCAACAAGTTTCACGATATGAATAAATTAGGACAGAGACGGGAGGCAATAATTGAAGAAAATTGTAGCAAGCAATCCATGTGAACGGGAAGATATTGGGGATATAAAGTGGTGAATGTAAAATCCCAAATTTTGGATTTGAAAATAAGAAATATTTTATGAGAATTTATTATGAAAATTTGGCCTAAATAGTATTAAAGCTATTTTCTGGATTTTGAGGCCTATTTTCCCAATAATTCAAGTAAAAATAGTTAGAGGATAATTTTTAGCCTATAAATTTTAGAGCCTATATTTTATGATCTAGAGAAGTTAATTGTGGAACCGTAGGAGTTTAAAATCGGTGAAGAGTGGATGAGGTGTGTAATGGAGGATTATGAGTGTGAATAAGCTTAGGAAATTGCAATTGCTCATGTGAATATATTTCATTGGTCAACAAAGTAGGCTATAGAATATTTTTATGATAGCCACATCAATATTCACGTTGCATCCATGCTTGTCCATTTGCTTTATTTTATTAAGCAATACCTTTCCATCATCATACTTCACTTTGGATGGAAGGATATTTGGACAAGACACACACACTCCACCTTCTAGCCAAACGCACGACATATACACACATTACACTCTCCATTATGATGACTTTTGGCAAACATATGGAAAATTGGTATATGTGAATGTATATATAAATGCACCGTAAGAGTTGAAGAATTATGTAGAAAGTCTCCAACCTACGTATTGGCTCTTTTCTCATGCACACACATATATTTAACACCCACTTTTATCCTTATTCACCAACATCACCAAACTCCACCAAACTCACCAAATTTCATACGTATGCTCCACCATCCCTCATTTCCTTTTGGCCTATATATAGAGGACATACATACCTTCCCATTTTTGTATGCGTATCATTCAACAAAGAGGGATAAATAGTGAAGAGAAAAAGAATAGTAGAGATACCAAGAGAGTATGAGAGAATAATAGAAAGGTGTTCGGTGAAGGCAAGAAGATTTTATGCAATTGATTTTTGGGTTTAGGTAAGGATTTTAATCCCTCTCCCATATTTATTTCATTTGATTAATGTTATTTTTTAGGATCAAAAGCTTGCTGAAAAATAAGAGTTTTCATGAGAATTTTCTGTCACCTTATAAGACAGTGTTATTCTGGAAATTTATCTGGACAGTGTTCACATTTTTAAAATCTGGGAATAAGTATCATGTGATAAAATCATGAAATTTTCCAAAAAACAAGTAGACATCCGGGCTTTGCATTGATATATAATTTGTAATGTTTTGAGCTCTGGACAAGGAGATCATGATTTTTGAAGTTAAGCCTTATTTTTGGAGTTACAATCTGAACAGTGTTGAAAAACATTAAAACTGGATTGATCCATAGATTTCGAGTTTGTTCTGTTATTTTTCTTTGAAAATAGACATATCAAGGGTTATGTGGAATTTTGCAGCACCTCATTTCGAGTTTTATGGAACTAATTATGATTTTTCAAAGTTATCAAAAAATCTGGGAAGAAATGCTGGAAATTCCGTTTTTGAACAAATGTAAAAATAAAATTGGAATAACAAATCCACTAAGGGTATTGTCAAGCCCTGCAAATTTAGAGGTGACCGGCATGAAATGTGAATGAACTCACATTCCTTAAGCCTTAAATTTATATACGGACATTAAATAATACTTATAATAATATTCGGAGCTATGCTCCACTATAGCATACATGTACGTATATTCCAATTTACAAGGGAAGACAAGGATCCTACCTATAGACTACATGGAGCACCTAAATTTTAGAAGTAAATATATAAATACAAACTTAACTTTACATCAACTAGTGGTTGTTCCAAAATAGATCTACAAGCTATGATCAGCAATGAGAGTCTTCACTGTTCAACTGAAGATGTAGGTCACTAGAGATATCTGATGGCAAATAAATTTTCCGGTGAATAACGTCCCATTAAAATAAGTAAATAAAATTCTAAAGGAATAAATTAAGTGAGTACAGTTTCATAATAATGAAATGACAATTATATTCAATTTCCAAGTACAAAACCAATAACATAGATGCCATTATACAAAGGTTATTAATAAGAAAATACTAGGTAAACAAATAACTGATCGATGAAATTAAGTACCAAGTGGTATGAAAAACTCATTCTAAGTGAGGACTTAAAAAGAACGAGAAACAAGCGTGGACACACAGCCCACGAGGGTAACTAACAAAGCGCAGCTCAAAGCCACGAAAACAACCGTGGACACACAATCCACGAGGGTAAGTAACCAATCAAGCGCAGCACGAGGCCACGAAACAAGCGCAGGTATAAGACCCACGAATAACAAGCGTGAGAACAAATCCCACAAATATCAAGCGTGAGTGCTATACCCATGAATATCAAGTGAGCTCGAGGTTAACCATGGTGCACCAAGGACTAACAGTACTGCGGTTAGTAACCAGCGTTCTGTATTCAGTCCTCTCAAAAATATTTACAATTATACCTGGGGCTAATTTATCAAAAGCAATGCAAAGGTCTACTTTTAAGCTAAAGATCAATTGTAACAAATACTTCATAATAAAATGCCCCAGCATAAAGGTTTGCAAATAATATCTCGAACTATACCTTTCCAAGTTCCATATATAAACATTCTTTATTCTTCGTCATAATTGTCATATTTTCCGTTTGGAAAATCTTTTCATGTATCCATGCATAAAATACATTGATCAAGTATTTCACTAACTAGGTTAAAGGTTCAAATATTATAATTAAGATACAAGGAATATTAATATATACAACCTTCTTTCAAAAACTAAAATAATTGGAATACTTCAAATGACACAATAATTGAGGTCACAAGAAGAATTATATTAAAATATATGTGAAACTATTTTAAACCGTATATTGAGATAAAGGAAAAACTTATTCATAAATTAATTGAGACGTTATTCACTCACCTGTTGCGATCGCAGTTATATAACTCTTTCCTAGTTATCACCTCCCAACTTTTTCACTTCATGCTCTCCTAACATCCCATAAACAAAATATTAATATACTAACTTTAATTTTTGCACAATTTCCTTAACATCTTATTAAGGAAAAATCCTTCTTGATCCCTTTAAGCATTTTATCAAACACTTTGTAGGCACCCAAGATTAACTCATAAAACAAGTTGGCTGTAACAATATAATATTTCATTCGCCCATTACCTCACCAAGCACTTTATGGGTAATCAAAAGTTAATTCATAAACAACACCATATACTCATAAAGTACCAATCCTATCTCTTCCAGCAAACAAAAAAAAAAAAAAAAAGAAGAAAATAAAAAAAGAAAAAAGTTTCTCGAATTATAAATCAAATACATTTTGAATCACTGCATTGATCGAATTGACTACTTCATTGCAAATAATAATAATTGATTCAGATATCATGACGAGCAAGAAACCTCAACAATCCACCCAAATTCTTCTCCTACACATTATAACAAACACCTTGTGTGTATTTAAGACTAACTCAATACAACATAGAAATTCATAATTTACCAAGCACCAATACACACACACACAAGCACGAGCTCATATAGTACGCTGCACAAATCCCATTTGTACCCAGAATCAATTTAAATAAAAAAAAAAAAAAAAAAACAAAAACACATAACGTAAATGGTTAAAGTATACTTTTAGTCCTTTAAGTTTACATGAGGTATACTTTTGGTTCCTCAACTTCATAAAGTATACTTTTGGTCCTAAAATTTTAACACCGTTAATTTTACTAATGGAAAATACAAACTCAAGTGATAACGGTGTAAATTTAAGTGACGATTTTGTAATTAAATACTATTAGGCTTAAATTTAAAATATGGGTAAATTGAAGAATATATAAAATTTGTGTAATTAAGTGCTATTAGTCATCACTTGAGTCCACTGCATCAACGTTTCTGTTAGCAACATTAACAGTGTTAGAGTTTTAGGACCAAAAGGACCAAAAGTATATTTTATGAAGTTAAAGGACCAAAAGTATACCTTATGTAAAATTTAAAGGACTAAAAATATACCTTAGCCTAACGTAAACCCATCTTGTCTTGAAACAATCATGCTTTCAACATAAGTGCCTATCCAAATAAGCTTTCTTCCTTAATATTCTAGATAAAGTAAAAACCCCCAAATCTCATTCTTATTTCATATAATCTGCTGCAGCAGGGAATAGTTCCTCACATATATTGTACTCCACCATTAGAAAGAGGAATCAAAATATGCTACTCACACCCTCACCACGAAACCACAAGGAGGAAGAGGAGTTCAAGCTTACCCCATATACAGAGCGTCTCACAAAAATGCAGAAAGAGGAAAAAGGTGAAGGACGGAGCAGCCAACAGTCTCAGTAAAGAAGCAAAGGAAGATGATGAAGACACAACTACACAAATTGCAGCATCGAGCAAGGCAGAGGAAGAAGACCATAGGTTAAGGATACTAAGGCTTGACTGTTTCACCAGCTGCAGCCATAGACACACACACTGGTGGTCGATGTAGTTGAGGGAGAAGGGAGGAGAATGGTGAAAGAGTGATGGGAATTACCACGCACACAGCAGCCACGATTGGAGGAGGGAGAGCATAACCGCAGAAGGGAAGAAAGCTCCATGGTTTCGGCACTGCCTAAGAAGAAGCAAAGCAATATGATGGGGGAAGATGATCGGGCGTGCCTGAGAAGTCTCCAGAAATTTTTCTTTCTCTATATCTACCATATTTGATGATCCGAAGGGAAAAGTAAAATAAGGGGAAATATCTGTTTTTTTTTTACATGAGGGCACTACTATAATTTTCTTTGGGTGCTAAAAGAATAAAAAAATTACTTCCATAGCATAGCCAGGATGGGAATCCATAATCTCATAGATCTAAAGCCACCTTTGTCATTAAACCAAGCCCACTTTGGTTAGCATTTATAATAAAGAATAAAAATAAAAATCATCATAAGAAATCCATTTACTAACATTGAACTCATATTTTCGTATTAATGACACAATTATCTTATCAATACAAGATGGCTCACTGTCTCAATTAATTATTTTAATTAATTAATTAATTTTTTTATACCATTATTATCCTTTTTATTATTATTTTTAATTCTCAAATACCTGGGTTATTACATTCCTCCCCCTTAAGAAATTCGGTCCTCCGAATTCGGTTGCTGAGGTGATATGGTACGGTATAACCACTAGGATTACACAAATGACAATATAATATATAATAATATCAAAGTATAAATTGAAGTGAAATTATCACCATCATTTGTCATATCATCCACCACCACATCCAACAAGGCCCATTGACTTCAAAATTTTCTTACACAATGAAATTGACTACTATATAAAAAAAATATATAGCAATATTGCATTTCTTCTTAGAAAGAGAATTTCCGTAACCCAACTTATATTCTTAATTAATACATATATTTAAGTCAGAAACATCACAGTATTAAATACACTCATTCCCAATTATGGTCCATGAACTTATTACAACAAGAATACTCTCTTCCCTTAACTTCAAAAATCAAACAAAATGCCAACTTATATAGTCTCAAACAACATTAAGGTATCAAAGCATCATATCTAGTAATACTAAGACCAAACTATCATATTCATATGTCAAAACAAACTAACAATAAAACTCACATATCTATAACAATAAATAAATAAGAATTTCACGCACAATTACAACAAACTAGGAACTATTTATGCTCTAACTAAAATAATAACCACACCATTTTATTATAAATCTTCATGAAGATCATAACCAAACAAGCACCATTCAAGGTCAAAACCCAATCATAAGTTTTTATCAATAAATCGCCATTAAGTCAACTCACTACAATTGGTCCATTTAGAAACTTAAAACCATACTAATACGTGTAATAGTTGGTCCTAAGCTAACGATGTAAAGAATGACGGATGAAGGGTTTCAAAATAGTGTAGTCAAGTAAATTAATACAACCACAACTAGTTTCACATTCAAACAAGCTCAATTAGACATAGCTTTATACTTATAACAGGACTTATGCTCTCACAATAGTAAAAGTCACATTATAATGCAAGATTAAAACAACTTATTCATTATCTCTAGTTTGAAACAAAGCTCATGCGTGCAGCAAGAGAATTTGTTTTAATCGTTCTAAATTTTCTAGTTACTATTTCAATGTTAACGCAACAACAATGTAGAAAGTTTAAAAAACTCCAATAAAGGGAAAAAAAAAAAACAAGGTCAAATGACTATTTTCTTTAGTCATAGTAGAACTTGCATATTTTAAACAATAAGCTTTTTTTTTTTTTTTTTAAGCAAAGCCAATGTTAGTTTCTTTATCCTTAAAGTAGAACCAAAGTACTTACAGCAACAAAAACAACTTTTGATAAAACCAAGAGCATGATAGCCATTGCTTCACACCAAGATAACATTCATGCAGCCAAAATTGTTGGAGAAGAAATTGCTTAATGCAGCAAAAATTCAGAATTTCTAAATCAAGTACTAATTCATATCTAAACTCAAGATATTTAGTAAACGTTTTAAATAATGCATCAAATGTACACAAGGAAAACGCATTTCACTATTGAAAGTGATAAATTAAAATTTTAGCTGGCCAAAAGGCCTATACAGCATAAGGTATGGTTCCAATGCAGTGCATGCAACAATGTCGACAATCTGTACTTTCAATAGCAAAAACCAGTTGATGATCAGATTTCAACTAATTCTACCATGCATAATTAGAAACTAATCTTGTCTCAACAACCAGTGGGTAGCTTAAACTTGTAGCAAAAGAGATCACCAGAAAGTCAACAAGTGATCAAGTAATTGGGTTTAAAATGACATAAACAGTGTTAATTGATCTTAATTCTTAAACTGTTATTAGCCAAAATTCAATGAGTGGCAATACGCACAAAAATAAAACTTAGAATTTTACCACTTTTGAAACAAAAACTCACAAGTTTTGTTCTTCAAAATTTTATAATTCTCAAACAAATTCAAATGCAACAAATTCTGTTTTCAGGGATGGACAAGCCAGAGCAAATTTCTCTTCTTTTTTTCACTTTGAAACACTTCAATTCAAGCAATGGGTATTTCTGCGAATGAACTTCTAATGACTAGAGCAGGCTTTTTTTTTTTTTTTTTTTTTTTTTTTTTCCTCGAGCTAAGAAGTTGGACCTGTAACAGTGACTTCAACAAAGAATTCACGAGAATATTGGCTTATCCATGCAAGAAAATGACATATAGATGAACAATATATTTAGCTCAGTTCAACAAAATCAATTAAATCCACAACTTCCAACTTAAACGCTCAGCACAAGGATGGAAGAATATCAACAACTCCAAGTGAAAACTTCAATTGCAGAGCCAAAGAAGACAACAAATTCAGCGACGTCACTTGATAAAAAAAATTAAAGTGAGGTAGTCGGAAACTTTCAGCAAATTCAAGAGGTAGAAAATTCAGCGAGGTTTTAAATAGATTTAGGTTATGAGACTAGACCAAAACATCAAACAAAACACCACTATGAAGACAAATTTTTTCACATTTGGAGGCAAGTAATCTCCAAAACTTCACGAAGCTTTCACAATCTGATGCAGCAATTAGAAAGCACTAACATTCCCTTCAATTGCCAATAACACTGATATGCGACAGGAGGCAAATATCTATGAAAGCAATGACTTTTGCACACAAATCTCAACGAGAATTTCAAGGTTTCAAAGCATACGTAATTTAACAATTCTCTAATACTAAAGTGTACGAGAGAAACCTAGTAATAATCACAGTACCACACAAGTAAGTCAAACACCTCCCAAGCAAGAAGCGTGTGATCGTAAAAAAAAAAAAAAATTCCAGCAAATAAGTTATGATAGTATGATTCAAAGCAATGTAATACCCAAAATTCTCATTTATCTTGAATACGTATTTTGATAGTTAAAACCTACTCAAAATAGGTGAATATGTGGTCTCAAATTTAGAGATGTGTTTATTCTATTTTCTAGGTAATTTTTCCCTTAGGATTAGAATACCCAATGATTTAATAGGCATCATAAAACACCATAAAACACAATAAATACCCTATTGAACTAAGGTTTATGTAAGATCAAAAAGAGCAAGTAAGTGCTATGAAAATCCTTAAATAAATTTGGAGACAACAATAACAACTAATGACCAATAAGGATCTTTTAAAAATTAAATGAATTGTCCAAACCTTCATAATTAATCAAAGGACCTTAAACACAAATTTTCATAATTTATTAAGAGACTAAATTTTCTAATACCCTATAATTAATACCTAACTCATGTTTAATTCATAAAAAGCGATAAAGAATTGTCAAAATACTTGGAACAATTAAGGGGCTATTACCAATAATTAGTGGGCAATTAAAATTTACACTAATAGAATATTTAGATAATTATTTACAATTAATATTAATGGTCATCAATTAGAGGTGTATTAAGCTAATTAAAAACCAAAGACCAATAAGGGGTTGAGATCAGCATAAAATAGATTACCAATGATCTTAAACTACTCTAAGAGCCAATAAAACAATAATCAAGGGACAATTAAGCATTGGATTAAGAAGCTAATTAAATTTTAATCAAGCTTTGAAAAGTCAACAATTGCAACTATGATCTAAGGGCCAAGATTTAACCTCATAAAGCTAATCTAATGACTCTAATTAATCCTAATAAAGCTTAATCCTTGTGCATAAGAGAACCACCAATGATATGCCTTCCACATGAGAATTATAAAAGCAACAAAACACAAAAAAGAAGAGCATAGGGGGGGGGGCACGGTTTTGGTGGCTTGGGAGAGAGAAAATGAGTGTTAAAAATCAAAGTGCCCACTTGCATGGTGAGTCATGAGTCAACATTAATAAGATGGAGACTTTGAAGGCAAAATGGAAGAGGATAAAAAGTGAAATGGAAGAGGATAAAGTGGTGGGAGGAAAAAATCAAGAGGAAGAGTCAAGGTCTCATCCAATGAGAAAATTACACATGAATTAATTAGATTAATCAATAGGATTAATTCAAGACTTAAGCAAAGGGAAAACCTATACAAACTAAATTGTATTTTGAAATCCATTAACCATGAATCAAATATAGGAAGAGATTATGAACAAGCACAATTCAAGATTGAGATTGACTATAACCAAAGTCATTTCCTCAACTTTTGAGGATTGTGTCCAATTGAGAAAATAAGAGATTAAGGTCTCTAAATGAAGCTATAAACCCCTAGATTCCAAAACCAAAAAGAAAATTTGAATCAAACTTCATTAAGATCCCCAAATGAATTTCTATCTAGTGGAATACAAAATGGAAGAGGTAGGAAATTCTAACTTAAAGAGGAAGCCAAGAAGTAGTAGGATATTTTGCAAAAAGTTTTTGGAAGAGAATGAGGTACTTTGGATAGCATGATTAATGAAAATGGAAGAGGATAGGGAGAGAGAAGGGGGGGGTGGACGAATTTGAGAGAAAGGAGGGCTAGGATTGGAGCTCTAAACTCACCTAAATCCAAAGGATGAAAAATGAATGAAAGTTGCTAACTAGTTAACCTCAAAATTTGCTATAAATAGGGAGGTAGTGCATTCATAAATCCTGACCAATTCACAAAGCAACAACATCTGAAATATAGAGAGAAAGTGAGAGTGAGAGTCTTGGAGAAGAAGGAGCAAAGTTCTTGGTAAGTTCTCTAGCTCTAGCTTTAAGTTTTTTAAGTTCTAGTTCTTAAATTTTTAGATAGAAGTAGTGTGGATCTTAAATATGTTAGGATAATTTTATTTACATGTTTATATGGTCAAAATTGGCTTTATTTCGAAAAAACAATGAGGGAGGTCATATAGCAAAATTTCTGGAAGAAAATAAGCAAAGTAACGAAGTTACGGCGAAATTTCATCGGTTTTGAATTTCTGGAGGCAGTGATGAAAACACCAGAATTTCATATTGAAAATATGGTCACAAAATTCTGAGACAATTCATGGTTAAAATAGACATATAGGGATTTTTAAATATTCCAAGAACATCTTAAAATGATCTCTGTATAGGGAGATAAAAATTCCCAAAGTTAGGCTACGAATTTCTGGAAAAATTCTGGGCAGAGGTTCAAAACTTACAACATGGGAGTGCTTCGTGTAATCTGGGCAAAGGTTATAATTTTTACTTGAAAATATACATCCTAAGGATTTCAAAGATTTTTACAGATCCTTGTTTTGATTTTTCTAGAATTAATTATTATTTTTCAAAGTTAGACAAAAAATCTGTCCAGAATTCTGGACCAGCGTTTTTGAAGAATTAAAGGTGATAAGTTGAGTGATAATACTACCAAGGGTAAAAAGGTCATTAGTGACTAGGACATCTTCTAGAATATTGTTTGTGACTTAATAAAATGCGATATTACTATTATAGGATAAACGTGATCACAGTCCGACCGACGTATGTACCGTAATCATCGACGAAGGTACGGACGCGTACTGTAACACTAACTCTGATGTTTATTGTATACCTATATGTGTTAGATGTGTTCATAGACTGAGACTCCATTTTAAAAGTTATACACATACAGCTATATACGGGTTGTGGTTTTGATAATACCGTTGGGTTTTCTTAGCGCTGAGGACACGGATGTACATCGTGGCACTGGTGAATAGTGCAGACTATAATAACGTTCATATGCAGTGGCCATGTTCTGTTATTATCTTTCATATGTGAATATTGCTATTGTCATGAATATCTGTCATACATAACTGTTACATAAACATGAGGTTAACCGTTACTTGATGTTCAATGGGTATTGAACCTCAGCTCTTACCTTAGCTTCAGGATCTGGGTGAGCGGGATCGAAGACGGGGGTAAGCGACGAGATATAGGAACCGGCTGGAGGAAGCCTTTTTATTTTGTACTTAATGATGACATTCGAAATTTTGTAACGCTGTTAAAAGCTAACACATACATTACAGTGGATATTTATCAGTTATTTTTCAAAACTATTTACTTCCAATGCTCTACTCTAATCAAGATACCGTGAAAACACTTTCAAAAAATGGGATGTTACAAGCAAAATTCTTAAGTCTTGGTTATTGGAAAAATCAAATGCAGTAGGTACAATGGCAAAATCAAACCACATATGACAGTAACTATTTCCCAATGTTCACAGCAATTAAAGTGGCAGATCCAATAGCAGAACGAACAATTTACAAATTTAAGCAAGTATCTCCAGTCAGACCGTACTCAACAATTGATCACAGGATCAAGAACTTCAACAAACTCAACAAATCAAGCCACAGTCCTCTTAACAGCAACAATGAACTAACCAGACAAACTTTTAGAGTTAAATCCTCAGTAGCAAGTAAATGTCAAATTTCATATTGTAACAATTCTAGAAACTAAAATCAGCTCAACTTGGGAAGTTTTGCATTAACACACAACCATGAAGACAAGTAACCCATACAAACCGAATCAACTTAGCAATGCAATGTCTAGTACGATCATAACAGCAATAAAATTCCAGAATGAATAACAGCAACAAGTCAAGCCAACTACAACCGCTATTAAGCCAGAAAATTTCTATCCAACTATTAATATTTATTTGAGTTTTATGATTTTCTCTTTTTTGTATGTATTTTTCAGGCCCAATGGATTGCTAGGGAACCTCAACAAGTAAGGCTCCCCAGCAGCAACGGCATCATTTGATTTAACCTTGTCGTAAGAGTTAAACAAAGAAAACTATGCTAAATGTGGTAAAAGTGGAATCTAGCCTAAGTCAAGTCTCTAAAGAGCCTAATGGATGTCAAACTTCCTACAAATCTAATGGACCACAATTTATTAAATTAATCATAGTAGAGGGCAGAATACTTTCTGGTTTATTTTCTGAATTAAGACTAATCCTAATGTTCATAATTTTCTGACTTATATAAGTGATGAGATGAGCGAGCCTTCCCTAGAACAATGACTCTGCCCTCATAACTAAATATGATATAGAGAAAATTCACATTCAAATCCATGAGTGCAAATAATCAAATGTAACGAGACTAAAATTCTGAAGATACAATCTACCAATTCATACCATGATTTTATCAATCTAATTACAATCAAACACCAAACCAAATATAAGAAAAGTAAATAAATCTACTTGAGATCAAGAAATACACCATCTGTCACGGTGACTATAAAATCTATATACATCTCAAGAAATTTGAATACAAAATCATCTAATCAACATCCACAACTCTGAATAAAACATATATACTGCAAATAAATACAAAACATGTCTAGCCCAGAAAAGAAAGACACAACTAGACAACCTATAAGGCCTTCAATGATGCCTCAATTATGATTATGTCCGGGTTCATAATGATAATTGAGACTCCACTAAAGTATCCTTGCTTCACGTAACTATAGGAAACCTGGCTCTGATACCAAATTGTCACACCCTGAAAATTTAGGGGTGACTGGCAAGGAATGTGAGTTCATTCACATTTCATGCCGGTCACCCCTAAATTTTTAGGGCGTGACAGGTAAAATGGTCAATGATGGCATAAATAACCCTTAGGATATTATTCTAAGTGATATGGTAATATGTTAGGATATCCGGGATGTCCAGAGTTGGATTCAAAAGGCGGGCATATTACTATTCACGTGGAAGGAAGGCACGCTCCAACTTTTCTATCACATACTATGTATTACTTTATATGCACGTATTTACTATTGAATTACATGAATGGAATGTATTGAATTTAGAATAGCAGGGCCTATACCTAATAGAATACCTAGCGCTGTGGAAATGAATCAGTGAATCCTTTGAATGAAGTAAATACTTGCATATTAAATGTATCTTTGAATATTGTATGAATTGAATAGTATATATGAATTTTGGGTAATTATTATATTATGTATATGCATTTTCTGTGAGATTAATTGTTACTCTGGGATTCACTGCAATCTCAACTCCTCCTAATAGCTCGAAAGGTGGTCAACATAGTGGACGTGGTTCTCAGGGCAAAGCGGTAGATACCAAAGTGAAGGTTCCGGTCTGGTTCAAGTGTTACTATTGGTTATATGCTATTTTGTAAAAATAATTTTGGAGTTCTTAAATAATTGTGTGAACCCTATGATAACTCATATTATATGTACAGGTATTTTGTATTGGGTTATTTAAGCTTCTTCTTTTGTTCATCTGCTGTGCTGGATGTTATTACTCTGATGAATGTCAAGAAATAAAGGATTTGACATTGAAGAAGGAAAAAGAGCAGCAAGTCCAGGAAAAAAGGGAATTTGCGTGAGAGACAAGCTTTTGCTTTTAAGTAAATAAGGGGAAAAGCTTTTGCCCCCGAGTTATGAGCAAACCACTCTAGCCTTCTTTTCCTTTTAATCGGCTATGATTGTTGAGTGTAATTTTGAATTTTATGGTTTGTTGTTGCATGTGTTTTCCCTCGCACGTTGGGGTTTTTCATATTAAATCTGTTGTGATATCTTTTTTTTTGTTTTTGTTTTATTACTTCTTAAATTTCAATTGTGTAATTCTTCTTGAATCCACTTATTTTTCCGTGATTCTAACAAATTGTGTAAACGGTCATTATGTAGAAAGTTCTTGGAAGATGTTTATTGTCACAAAGTATTACATTTTGAATAGTTCGATGGCAAGATTAATTAGTTTTAAAATTTGGTGAGTTCAAATGATAAAGGCTGCTTGTACCCGAAATTGGTTGAAGGGGGCCTTCATTGACAACGTAAATAAGTCGGTGACTTTGTTAGATGATTAATACTCCCTCTATCCTTAACATATAACCTAATTAGGGAGTGGATGTTAGTCCTAACTATAATATATATTTCAAATTTTTATTCATTTTTTTCAAATTAACCTTATTGATCTCTCAACAATAATCAAGCTTAGTAGGAGAGAGAAAAAGAGAATTAAGGAAGACTGTTAAGGGTGTTTGAGGAAAAAACGTAGTCCCTCCAGTCTTTTTCATGATAGCCCAAAATTTGAATTGTCTTAGTCCTTTTTATAAGGAGAAATAGTTACATACTGATTAGGGTCTTTTTGTACGTTAGCCTTGGGGTCCACAATATAAAATTAACCAAGGATTGCATACGGGCAAACCTATGATCGTTCTTTCTTCTAGACGAGTCTTTTATTGATTCATAAGTAATTTAAATGTCATGCAAATACAATTCAACATGGGAAATTGATTTTAGATTTTTGTTGAAAATAGGCAAGTGCAAAACTTAGTTAAAATCCTACAGCTACTATTTTTTGTCTTTTCTTTATAAAATGGAATGATTAATGGAATATGAATTCTCTTGAAAATATGAATGATGAAATGAGTCTAGTTAGAAAAATTAATGGCTTTCCCAACTTCTTAAAAATGATTTGGGAGTTAATTTTTCATCAAGTCAAATTTAAAACCTCAAGCAATTGCATTGAGTCCAATTTATCTAATTATTGACTAATCCTACGATCGCATTCATAGTCATCTGTTAGATAAATTAATTGTTAAAAACCACTTGATGCGTGTTTAAAAATCATTTTAATGCATTTGCTTTTATTTAAAAAATAATCATTAAAAAAAATCATTTTAATGTATTTGCTTCCTCTTAAATGAGAGTACAATCGTAACACTCAATTTGAAATAAATCCATTACACACACATATAATGCATAACTTCATTAAGCCAAAAGGAAATAAGTTCAATACATAGTCCAAGAGCATTAAAGCAAAATTCAACACAAATGTTAACTAACAAGGACAAGTAAACACCCATCCAAGTCTCAAAAAAACAGGTAGCAATTACAAAAATCAAACCAAACAGGTCATAATACATATAATGGGCTAATGGAAAACTAATGAACTCCTCTTTGTAGCACATTGAAGCTCTAGCCACCTTCTCTACCACTAAGAATCAAGAGATTTAGCTACACATAACCAAAACTTGCACACAACACCAGAGATCCATGAGACAAGAGTGAAAGAGCTTAATATTATAGAAGAATCTCACCAACCAAAAAATTACAAATATTGCTAGAAAATCATAGATCTCACCGGAAAGTTACAAACATCACTGAAAATCACAAAGAACTCATTGACGGTGCTTTGGAGGAAGAAAGAGAAAGAGGGCGCCGGTGGTGGTGGTTGATAAGGGTGGAGAAGGTGAAAATGTGATCTCCAACGAAGGAACTAGTAGAGAACGAAGGACGGAAGGCCGATCTTGTTCGGCTCTCCCTTGTCTCACAGTGTTTCAAACCTCAAGGTCAAGATCTCAATAGTCATGCACCAAGTTCCTCATCTCTCTATTCTCCAATCAAGCTCTCCAAGTCTGAGCCTTCTCATACTCTCTTCGTTGAAATAACTGTTGGGTTAATGTGCTCTTTAGTCACTTAAGCCCAATAAGGCTTAATTGAGACTACAGCCTAAGAACTCTATGGCCCATGTGGTTTAGGGTTAGGTCTTGGGTGTAGTAGCCTATAAACCTACTTTCACCTGCTTGGAAAAGAGACGCACGCATAAGGAGGCTCTCATCAGAAACAAACTTAGAGGCAAACGTTCATCATCTGAACGGTTTCCCACACAACCATCTCATTCCCCTCGAGAGATAGTCTGGAAGATCGATCATAGAGCAGATGACGACTGTTCGTGGATAGGCTTTTAGATCGCTGCATCTTTCCAGGTAATCAAAACGATGAAGGTTTTAAATTTTCCTATATCATATGGTACGATACACTTCCGCGTTTCTGATTAGATTCCTACAATTGGCATCAGAACCAATAGCGATGAGGAAAAGAACCGATTTTTGATATTAATTTATATTTCATGTGATTCTTTTTGAAAATATGGTATCTTTTTATATATTTGTTATTTATTTCATGGTAGTTATTCGTTTATAATTCCTATTTGATATTAGTTTTAATTTCAATCGGTTAATCGCTTTAATCCATGGTTAGATTCTCTCATGTATTTCTTGATTTGTAACAAGGAGGCTAATCCCATATGATTAGGTTTCCTCCTTGCTGTTTTTTATTCTTTTTTTGGAATTTCTATGTATTTTTTCGAATTTTTGTAAAAGTTGGAGATCAAGAAACTGCGAAGAAGATGACTTCGGCTGATGGCGTGGCAGAAGTGATGGCTAGGGTTCCTCTTTTGTGTCCTAGGGTTTCTAGCCAAGGATTGGGTTTTTGGGCTTTTGGGCCCATAGATACCCTAAAGGGGCTTGAAACAGATGCTATGGGTCGGACGAAAGAGAAATTCCAAAGTTGTAAATTTTATTTTTAAATTTTTATAGGAAAGCCATGGATTAAAGTTATTTGTTTAATTATTTAATGCTTTTATTGAATTGTATGAATTATATTTACGATTAACATGATGTTTGTAATAACATGCCATATAGAATAGGAAGATGCCATATTGTTGCATAATCACATGTCATAATAGCATAATAACTATTATGTTTTCAATCGACTAGTATGATAGTTATTATGCGAGATTATTTAGGTTATCCACTAAATTAATTATCAATTATTATGATTTTAAATTAAAATATAGAATAATAATTGGATTAATTAATTATGGAATTAAAATCTAGATAAATAATCTAGGAAATTTCCTAAGAGAATTGTATTTTTGAGAGTAATTTTGTGGGTTATTTAAAATGATCATGTGAAGCACACTTTGCCAATCATGACTAGATTTTAGATACCAAATGATTTCAATTAAAGTTGTTGCTCTTAGACAAAGAATACTCTAAAATGAACAAATTCTTGGAAATTAAAAATTTAAAAAAAATTCTAAATTTAAAATATTGAATGGGTGAAGGTTTTAAATTAAGCTTTTAATTTTAAAACCTACGGGCCCCAATTGTGGGTTTATTAGTGAAATGGTTATCTTTGAAGCCCCATCGGATAAAGATAATCGGATTTTGCTAGATTAAACCCTACTATTTTCAAAATTTTAGTAAAGTTTTTGTACGGCCCATCGTCGGCAACACTTAGAAACTAAAGATAATTTTGAAAGTAAACAATGGTTAAATACATTCAACTTTGGTAAAATTGTTAACCCTCCCATCGAGGCTCTAGCAATGGAACTGAAGGTTCAAACTAACAATATTGGTTTTACAAGAATCTTGCCCATCGTAAACCTTGTAAAGATAACTAATGGATTGTTAAACAATAAATGAATAGTAGTTGTTACAATCTACTAGCGATATATCTGTTTGTTGTTAATTATAAGTTTGTAATTAGTGTGTTTTTCTTTTTCCTTATTTTGAGAGAAAAATGTCTTCATTCAATCCTTTAGCTACAATCTTGAGCCAAAAACCTATGGATGGTACAAACTACAAACAATGGAAAACTAATTTGGATATTGTTCTTCAATATGAAAAGCTCAACTTTGTTCTCACTACCCCTATGCCAGTGCTGCCCGCTGCAAATGCGTCTGATGCAATTCGGACTCGATTTCAGCAGGAGAAGGAAAGATGGGAGAAGGCGAATGTGTCAGTTCGCTGCTACATTTTGGCCAGTCTCGCCAATCACCTTCAGGAGCAAGTGAGCATGGTTGAGAGTGGAGCAACAATGCTCCATACTCTTGATGGCATGTTTGCTACGCCTAGCAGCTCTGCTAGGTAAAATGCGCTGAATTCAGTCACCAAGATAGTGATGTTTGGAGGAAGTGTGGGGGATCATTGTCTAACAATGATAGCGAACTTCAAGAAGGCTGATGACCATGGTATCAAGTTTGAACAAGAAGTAAAAATTGACATTCTCTTACAATCACCGCTCGAGTACTTCAATCAATTCAAGATGAATTATAATATGAATAAGATGAATCTTGACCTCACTCAACCGATGCGGGAGCTTGAGAGTGCTTGAAGCAGTCTCTAGTCAAGCGAGAGAAGTGCATTTTTTGCTGGTGAAAGTTCTATAAAACCTAAGGGGAAACCCAAGGGAAAGAACAAGAACAAGAAAAAGAAGAAATCAGGTACTCTAGTTGCCAAAACAGTTGCAATGAAGTAGTCAAAAGGCAAGTGCTTCAAGTGCGGACAAAAGGGGCATTGGAAGAAAAATTGCCCACAAATGAATAACCTAGGTATGGGTAATTTACATGTGATTGAGGCTTGTTTAGTGGAGAATCACGATGATAAATGGATCGTTGATTCAGGAGCCACTAACCATGTTTGTTACTCTTTGCAGTGGTTTAAACATAGCTTGCTTGTAAGTAAAGGACAAAGAGATTTGAAGCTTGGAACTGGGGAGCTTGTGTCTCCACTAGCAGTGAGACAATTTATTTTATCTTTTGATAATTACAAAACTTTGGTTTTAGAAGACTGTTTATTTATTCCAGATTTTAAGAGGAATTTAATTTCTGTTAGTTGTTTGGATAAACATGGTTTGACAGTTCAGTTTAATTCCTCAGTTTCAATAAGAAGTTCATCTTCTTTTATTTGTTCTAGTGTAAAGTTTAATGGTCTTTATTTCCTTAGTCCTACTCCCGTGAAGTTAATCATGTTGAATTAAAAGATGTTGAGCATATTAATTCATCAAAGAAAAGAAAAGTTTCCAATGAAACTTATCTTTGGCATTTGAGATTGGGTCATATTAACTCTAACAGGATACAAGGTTTGGTCAAAAGTGGGATTTTAAAATCCCTGAACTTTGAATTGATACTAGTATGTGAATCATGTTTAGAGGGTAAAATGACCTAGAGATCTTTCAAGGCCAAGGGAAAACGTGCCACACTTCAGCTGGAATTGGTACACACTGATGTATGTGGACCGATAAATGTCCAAGCCAGAGGTGGGTATCAGTATTTCATCACATTTACTGATGATTACTCTAGATTTGGACATGTGTACTTGATGCGTCACAAGTTTGAAGCTTTTGGAAAATTCCAAGAGTTCAAGGCTGAGGAAGAAAAACATCTTGGTGTTCAAATTAAGACTCTTCGATCTGATCGAGGGGGTGAATACCTATCTGGAGAGTTCGGGTCTTACCCGACCAAAGAGGGGATAGTTTCACAATTATCTTCTCCAAGGACACCCTTTGAATGGAGTTGCTAAAAGGAGAAATAGAACCCTTTTAGAAATGACAAGATCTATGCTCGAGTTATTCATCTCTTTCGATTTATTCGGGGATATGCTTTAGAAAACTTGACTATGTATCTATTGAACTTAGCTCCGTCCAAATCGGTTTCAAAGACATCAATAGAATTGTGGAAAGGGTGTAAGCCCACCATGAATCATATTAGGATTTGGGGTGCTCCGGCACATGTCTTGAAACGAAAACAGATAAGATGGACTCGTGGTAATCGAAGTATGCATGTTTGTAGGCTATCCTAAAGGAACCGAGAGGTTGGTTGTTTTATAGTCCAAAAGAAAAAAGGTCATAGTGAGCACTCACGCGACTTTCTTAGAGGAGGACTATATGGCAAATTATAAGCCTAGGAGTAAGTTTATTCTTGATGAGCTAGTCTCGAGATCAAGTTTCACCACAACCTCAAGCGGTTCCGGCTTTTATTCATGTGGTTGTTCAAAGAGGGGAAAATGTACCCGAACATACACGGGAACCGAAACGAGAACGAGAAGTTCAGCATGATGATGAACTTAATGAAGAACAAAATCATGAATTGGTTGATCCACTTAATGAGGGTCCTCATCTAGAAATTGTTAACCCACAAAATGTGGACCCTCCTGTAGATGCACAACATCAAGTGCGACAAAGTCATAGTGGGAGATTGATTCGTAAACCTGCAAGATATCTCTTGTTGGGTGAGTCAAATCAGGATGACATCATTGCAGAAGATGGTGATCCCATGAGTTATGACGAAGCACTAGGAGATGTTGATGCCCAAGAATGGCTTGAGGCCATGAATCGTGAAATGGATTCTATGTATACCAACTCAGTTTGGTCTCTTGTAGATGCACCTAAAGGGGTAAGACCCATTGGGTGTAAGTGGATTTACAAGAGAAAGAGAGGATCGGACGGGAAGGTTGAAACCTTCAAAGCTAGATTGGTGGCGAAAGGGTACTCCCAAAAAGAAGGTGTGGATTATGATGAAACTTTTCACCGGTTGCCATGCTCAAGTCCATCCGGATTCTCTTAGCATTGCATAAAGCAAATCTTGATTATGAGATTTGGCAAATGGATGTCAAACTGTTTTTCTAAATGGAAATTTGGAAGAGGAAATCTATATGCAGCAACCAAAAGGGTTTATAGCCAAAGGGCAAGAAGAAATGGTATACAAGTTGCAAAGGTCCATTTATGGACTTAAGCAAGCGTCAGATCATGGAACTTTAGATTTGATCAAGCCATCGAGTCTTATGGTTTTCAGAAAAGTCCTGATGAGCCCGTGTGTGTATAAAAGGATCCAAGGTAATGCGGTATCTTTTCTGGTAAATTATGTGGATGATATACTCCTTATCGGAAATGATACGAAGTATTGTTAGGCATAAAAACCTGGCTGAGCAAGCATTTTGACATGAAGGACTGGGGGAAGCCAATTATATTCTTGGTATTAAACTCTTGTGAGACCGGAAGAATAGGGTTTTGGCATTGTCCCAGGTTAAATACATTGACAAAATACTTGCCAGGTTTAGCATGGAGAATTCCAAAGAGGGGAATTATACCCTTTAGACATGGAATTCATCTCTCTAAGAAGCAATCTCCTAAAACTCCTGAGCAGAGAGAACACATGAGTAGGATATCTTATGCTTCCGCAGTAGGTAGTCTCATGTATGCTATGCTATGTACTAGACCAGATATCTGCTATGCAGTGGGAGTAGTAAGCCGGTACCAATCGGACCCTCGAGAGAAACACTAGGTAGCGGTTAAACATATACTCAAGTACCTACGGAGAATGAGAGATTATATGTTGGTCTACTCAAGTGGGAGTCTTGAAACCATTGGTTATACAGACTCATATTTCCAAGGAGATATTGACTCAAGAAAGTCCACGTTGGGATATGTGTACACCTTTAATGGCGGTGCCATTTGTTGGAGAAGTGTAAAACAATCATGTGGGTGACTCGCCACGTAGGCCGAGTATGTAGTCGTTTTCGAGGCCGCAAAAGAAGCCGCATGGTTAAAGAAGTTCCTAACGAACCTTCGGGTGATACAGGTGTTAATTGTCCTATCACACTTTATTGTGACAACAGTGGGGTGGTAGCACAGTCCAAGGAACCAAGGTGTTACAAGAGACAAAAACACATAGAGATGAAGTACCACTTGATCCGAGAAATAATTAAAAGAGGAGATACATTGGTAGCAAAGATAGCATCGACGAGAACCTTCTTGACCCTTTTACTAAGAGTTTGCCTGAACGTGTGTTCGAGAGGCATGTTTCATCTATGGGTCTTCGGAGGATTCCAGACATGCTATAGCTTTAGGTAGTTGTTATTTCACTTTGTTATTTTGTGCATTTTGAGCAAGATATTATGACATTGCATTTTTCTGAATGTTAATTAATGAGGTGTTTTTCATTTATTTCGCATACTATTTACAAACTCTAAGGTCCGGATCAATTGTGCAGTATATGATCATATGAATACTTTCATAGAGGACATGGTCATAGGTTCTCACAATTGATGAATTGGTTCTCATCTATTAAATTAAGTTGGGCACTTTATTTAGGCTGCAATATTTTATGAAATGGTTTTGTCTAAATCATTATAAAATATTGGTGTGAGTTAATACTTACATTGAATAGATCAAGGAGAGATTTGATTAAGGTTGTTCTTTCTGTCATAAGGAATCAAATTTCCAGATAACTATAGTCATGTAGTTGCTCTTAATCCTGAGTTTATTTTAAATAAGTAATCGAATAGTTTTCATTCTTTGATTGACCAACGGGTGAGGTTTGATCTATATGATAGCCAACAACTCGGTATTTTGGGATTGAGATTGTTTGGTTATTGGTGTTTATGAGATAAACAACATGGAATTTATAGGAAATGTCCCCTTGATATGTTTCGGTACCTGGATATTGAAGATACTGGCCAGTGCATGTAATCCATTAGAGAAACTATTAAAGTCAAGGGAATAAATAATTGATTGGGTTACAGAAAACTAGTCAATCAAGTTATAGACATTCTATAAAGGGGTAATGCATATTCTTGTTATAAGTGTCATTATTCTTGGAGATCACTTCGGGCTTTTAGTGGAATAGCATCGAACTAGATAATCTTCTGTAGATTATCATGAGCCTTGATGAATGACGAATGGTAGATCCCCAGGCTAGCTCGAGACAAGGGATGGGGTATATTGTCAGATGATGATGGCTTATGGGCTACATGGTCTTGGGTTTACGAACTCAAGTTTATATCTTAAAGAGCAAGTGGGAGATTGTTGGGTTAATGTGCTCTTTAGTCACTTAAGCCCAATAAGGCTTAATTGAGACTACAGCCCAAGAACTCTATGGCCCATGTGGTTTAGGGTTAGGTCTTGGGTGTAGTAGCATATAAACCTACTTTCACTTGCTTAGAAAAGAGACGCACGCATAAGGAGGCTCTCATCAGAAACAAACTTAGAGGCAGACGTTCATCATCTGAACGGTTGCCCACACAACCATCTCATTCCCCTCGAGAGATAGTCTGGAAGATCGATCATAGAGCGGATGACGATTGTTCGTGGAGAGGCTTTCAGATCACTGCATCTTTCCAGGTAATCAAAACGATGAAGGTTTTAACTTTTTGTATGTCGCGTGGTATGATACGCTTTCGCGTTTCTGATTAGAACTCACTGACGGTGCTTTGGAGGAAGAAAGAGAAAGAGGGCGCCAGTGGTGGTGGTTGATAAGGGTGGAGAAGGTGAAAATGTGATCTCTAACGAAGGAACTAGTAGAGAACGAAGGACGGAAGACCGATCTTGTTCAGCTCTCCCTTGTCTCACAGTGTTTCAAACCTCAAGGTCAAGATCTCAATAGTCATGCACTAAGTTCCTCATCTTTCTATTCTCCAATCAAGCTCTCCAAGTTTGAGCCTTCTCGTACTCTCTTTGTTGAAATAACAACGTCTGTCCACTATGTCTTGTTTAATTTGGCTATGCAAGAATGGAGGACATTGGTAAGAATGGAGGCCGCAAGAGACTATAGGAAGATGAATGTGGAGGAGATTGAAGATGAGAAAATCATCTTCCTTCAATGGTTTGGGTGCCTTCTTCAATCTCTGAACCTCGTTGGGGCTGAATGAGATAGCCTAATCCCTAGTCAAAATGCAAATTTTGACCAAGGATCAAATGAATATTTACATACTTGCAGAGGGGCTAAACTGTAATTTTTTTAAAAAAATTGGCCCTTTATGTCATTTGTTGTAACACTTATAGATTTGCAATTGTTAGAAGTTTTGGGGGCTTTTTTGTAATTTTCCCTAGTCCTCAGAATATTTATTTTAACCCAATTGACCTTTTCCACATTCTCCAATTTTCTTCGAAAAGCACCTACAATGTAAGATTAAGCACAAGGTACGTAGAATGAAAAGTCCAATAAATCATTTGTACGAATAATTAACAAATAATGACTTTTTGACCCCTAATTAGATTTAATTCAATACAAATATCCTTAATTCAAATTAGTGCTTAATAATGCAATAATGACATAAGAAATACATTAAAATCCCTAAATTAACATTGATAAAGCATATCAAATTATGGTTCAATCAATTCCCCCACACTTAGTCCTTTGAACATAGGCAATTAAGAACAACATTCCATGACCCAATCACTAATGCATTTGAAAGATGGGCAATTTTATACTTAGAGAGTAATAGATCAATATAATTAATCAAATTTCTCAAGCCAACATTAGTCATAAGCCAAAATTAGCTAACCACATAATCATTAGAATCAAGCGTATTATGCTCATCTCATAGAAATTAGTTCACTTAACCAATACCTTACCATAGGCGTGTAACAACTCTAACCACATAATCAACATTAAAGAATGAATCAAGAGGACTTAAAAGGCTTGTAATATTGGATGAAGACTCTTCCAAATTCATGGATAAAATGCCTTCTTTATATTTCTTTTTCTTTTCTTTTTATCTACAAAATACTTTTCTATTTTTCTCTTTTCTTTTTCATACCTTTTATATTTTTCTCTTTTCTTTTTTTTTCTTTTTCTCTTTTTTTTTCCTACTTTTTTTTTTCAAACTATATAGATACACCTTGCTGTCCCCTTTTGACTTACTTTCTTTCTCTTCTCTCTATACATGGCATTTCTATATACATTGTTCAACATTTTATTGGCAAATCACTTTTGATTTTAGAATACTATGAACACTATATGAGTAAATGACATGCATACAACATATAAATTATTGGTATGTGTTTTGTGTAAATGATAGAATATCACCGAGAGGGGGTGAATTGGGGATTTAAAAAATCTTTTTGAGATTCCCAGAAATGGCACACAGAACAAGGTAAAACAGAGAGAAGGAGAGAAAGCTTGACACAGAGAATTTATACTATTTCGATCTCAGCTCTTGACCTACCTCCATTCCCCATACTCTCTAGGATTTTTACTATCACTTCAATCAGTTATGCACTCTGTACTCGAAAGTTATCCTCTCACTAGGATACACTCCCCCTTACAAATTGTAATCTGATAACCCAATCTCAAAGTCCCAATGCTTTGAGATTCTTACAATGATTGATAATCAATAATAAACTCTCTAAAAGAGACGATGAATAAACACTAAAGTTTAGAATATCAAAGATATTATACAGATGAGAGAAACAATAAATGCACTTTGATTGTTTTGAGTGTTTTCTGTTTCTAGTTGTTATGGGTTGTTGTAGGAATTGAATTCTCTAGTTTATATATGATGGAAGCATTTAACCTTCAATGCGAGAAGTGAAAGTCAAGGGATTGACCGAGAAATGCGGCGGCATAGGAACCACGGGACCCCCTACTAGTAAAGGGAAAACGGAAGTGCGCTCTCGGGAACCAGCTGAAAAAGAAACACCAATTATTCTTTCTACAACTCGATTTGCTGGTTTTTATACTATAGGGCTGGCTCCCAGGCTTTCCATGAAACCCATTTGAGCCATTGGGAAATCCAACCACGGATAACCGTGCGCTCAAGAATTTCACGATCACCATCAAACACCAGCTCATCGGGGACGAGCCGAATCTCCCTAGGGCGAAGTTGACTTTTGGGAAGAATCAATGTGGACGTTGGAAGCAATAAATAGCCATTAGACCTATTTTGCTTTAGACGCTTGATTCAACCAATGTACCTGATCGAATCATATTTTTATATGATTTTTTATAATAAAATTGGGATTCTTAATGCATTTTCTGGGACATTATTGAATGATTAAGCATTAATTTGAGATATGAATATATGTATTGAATTAAGTGAAATTAGGAGCAAAATGGTCATAATTTATTAATTATTCATGCAAATGATTTCTTGGACTTTTAATGTTACATTATGTTTAATCTTGCATTGTAGGTGTTTAAGAAGAAAATAGAGATTTTTGAGGGTCGAATTAATGTTTTGAGGAGTTGGGAAAATTACAAGAAAGGCCACTAAAAATTTTGGAAATTGGAAATCAATGAAGAAAAGGGCCGGAGACAAATTACGAAAAAAGACCCAGGTGTTTTGAAAATATCAGTTTTGCCCCAACAACATTTTACCAATTCACACTTTAGTCCTTCCTTAAAACTTTCAATTATTTCAGTTTAGTCCCTTGGTCAAAACGGATGTTTTGACCAAAGGGAATTTAATTAGGTTCATTTTGGACCTTCTTCTATATCAGGACGAGAACGAACAGAGATGAGGGATATCCAGTGCCGCGGCAACAACACGATCCTCATCACTTACCTCTCACCTTCGCCCTTCCTCACCTTGCCGGTGATTTCCTCTTCCACCACTTCTGCCAGCGAGTGACTCTCACACCACTGCCAATCTATCTCTATCTTCCTTCTACTTTCTCTCTCCACCTGCAAATACACCGTCCTTATTCTCCCTCTCTATCATCGAACTACCACCTTAGACCACCATCTTCTTCTTCCTTCATTGCAGCCTAAACTGAAGCACCAAGAGAGAGAGTTTCAAGATGAGACTTTCACAGAATCTAAACCAGAGGCCCATTTTGGAAACAGTTATATCAGACAAAGTTCTTAGTGCCTTGGGGTTGGAGAAATTGAGCCAGTTCTCAGAGTTTCCAGATTCCAGCAAGTTCTTGACAGTGGCTGAAGGTTCAATGTGTGGCTGAGCTCATTTTGTTTCTTGGTGGTGGATAGTGACTTGAGTTCCAAATCTTCAAATAGGGAAGTTTATTTGTTCAATTTATTTTATCTAATTCAATGTAAATTTCCTAGTTTTAGGAATATTGTTTTGTATTGTTGAGACTTAGTTTACCTATTTGGATAACTTTGTGAATTGAACCTATGCGATTGAATTGAATTTTTGTAGCTTGTTGGATTTATACATGTATTTCCTTATTGATTCAATGAAATTGTGCTTTCTACGTGGTATTATTAGATAGTATGATTAAATTGGATTAATTGAGTGCCGTGGGATTGCATTCATATCAAGAGGAAGCAAGTTGCATTAATTTAATCCTAATCACACACTAAGTGGTTTTAAACAATATCTCAAGAGGTTGTAGTTAGCTACGGTAGTAGAAGCTACTGTTAATTGAGAATATTGGACTCAAGTGGTATCTTGGGGTTTTTCATCAAGACTTGGTGACAATTTACTCCTACATCTAATTGAATTATGATAGCCACTACTTCCATTTCCAAGAGCATTCATTCATTATACATTTTATATTCCATTCCATTTTATAAAGAAAATACCAAAAATAATAGTTTTGTATTTAATTAAATTGCATTCCTATTTTAGTTTATTAATTGAAAAAACCAAAAGCTATTTTTCCACTTGTTTTAATTGCATCTTCATGGCATTTAGATTATCTAGCACTCAATAAAAGGCTCATCGAGAAGAGAGAATGATCCTATATGCAATCCTTGGTTATTTTTGATTGTGGACCCCAAGGCGAAAGACAAAAAGGCCTTCATCAGTGCCTAGACATTCTTTGTTGACATTCCTTGAGATATTTCCGTTGGATGATCTGGCATTCAAATATGGGGAGAAAACATTAAAGCCTTTGGAATGTGTAGAGAATGAGTTTCCAAGTCCGTGCTTCGTTTTCTAGACCAGCATTTAATGCTTCTAACATCATCACTTGCTTTAAGCTTAATCTTCAGTTTAACATCCATTTGGTCATCTGAAACTCACTAACAAATCGATTAAACATATTTAGGAATAGTAATGAGAGATTATATGAAGTATACCTATCATACATGAAGATTTCACAAATCCGGACATGGTGATTTCAAAACAAGGATGCTTTACACTCGAGTTAATTTAAGAAAACTAGAGTGCATGACTCAAGTTTATCATTCTAGGCTTGAGTTACTGGATCATCTTCTTTGAAAAAGAGTTTGAAGTTTGAATGAAGACGTCTTTGTATGATTTAGGCTTGAGGTAGAGATGTTTCACTCAAGTTCATGACTCGAGTCAATTAAAGTTCACTTGAGTCAAGCTTTGTTTTCAAAATGAACTTCGAGATAGCATTTTGAAAAACGTTTTGAGATCGCGCCCACTCGAGTCATTAAGTGACTAACTTGAGTCAATTTATATATTTGAAACAATCTTTTAAAAGCTAAGCTCGAGTTATAGGTCTTATGCTCGAGTCAAGGACTTATGTTTTGAAAATAAGATTAAGTCCATAAAGCATGACTTGAGTCAAGATGAATAGGCTCGAGTTTCTTTATATTCAAAATACTTTGATAGTTCTCGTCCTTGCTTTGAGTCGAGTTAACCATGACTGAGTCAAGTCAAGTTATGTTTAAAAACCTTGAAAAGCTCAAGGCCAACCACTGACTCGAGTTTTACACTCAGACACTCGAGTCAAGTTATGTTCAAATATTTTTGAAGACTCTCTATATTGAGTTAACTCGAGTTTTGAAACTCTAAACTCAAGTTAATCTTTGACTGTAGGTTACTGGTTAAATATGAACAAGTTTTAAACATTTTTAACTTAACCATTAACTTCATTTAGTTTACAATTGTCAGTTATCATCAAAATACATAGAGAACTAACATTTTGGGGTTGAAAGGGTTTAAAATTGAATGCCTTTTTCATTTCCACAAACTAATGCAAATGCCCAATCTGATGAGCTCACCCTAATAAGCTTTTAGCTTATTAGGGAAATCGTGTCCCTTTTATTTAGTATCAAATAAGGTTCTTCAACAATCTAGAAAGACAAGCAGCATTATGAAATTCTCCTCCAAAATAAGATAAAATATGCACATTTTCCTATCATATATGTCTCCATAATTTAAGTTCTTAATTGATTGGCCACTAAATAGTTGTTTTGTTTATTTGAGTGAAGCTTTAGAAATCTAGTTTGGGGCGAAGAACTTGGATTAAATAATGTATATATGAACTTAAAGCTTACTTACTGAATGGAGGATTTTGTTGGCAAGATAGAGAGATATCATACACACACACACATACATATATACTTGTTAACATTACATATGTAGCCACGGCACGTTAGGAGTTGGGCTTAAAAATTGGATTTTGTTAATTGCAAAGGAGATTGAGCAAATAATCAAACTGAACACTTGATCATGACCCCAAAAAAAAAAAAAAAAAAAATTGGAGTACTTTTGAACCCTTGACTGTTGACTCGTGTAAATATCTACTTTAGTCATAAAGGAGAGAGAAATGATAAAGGTAGATGAGATTATGATCTAACGGTGAAAAAGTGGTAGTGACTTGGTAGTGACATAAAATTAGTAATGATAATATCATATCCCTGATATTAATATGGAAAAAATTTAATTATATACCCAAGATTTATTTGAAGACTAAACCTAACTATTTTTATTGGCTACAACCCTTCTTCATATATATGCAACCTTAGGAAAATATTTGCATATAAGTAAAGACATCTTACATGTGACCGATCGAAAGAGAATTTCACCTACTCAATGACTTGGTTATTTATAGGTTAGAAATTTTGTAATAAGGAATTTTCTAGTAATTTCCTCAAAATTTACAAGAGTGCTCGTTTCATGATAGATATATATTTAGCAATTTTTTTTTTTTTTTTAAAAAAAAAAACAAAAAGAGGCTTAACCACTTTGGGTTGGGGCCATATCGGTTCGGGACTCACATCAAAACGGTCCCTATTTTTCACAACCCAACGCGCTGAGTTTTTCGAGTTGGGAAGCTTCAGCCCACGGGATAAACCTGTATTACTGGCTCTAAATTAGTAAGAAACTGTCAAAATTATGTTGTACTCCCTCCAATCCTATTTATAATTAAGAGCCTGATCACCGAATTACGTAATTTAAGAAAATAGTTAAAAATAATAACTAGGTCTTGAAATAAACATTTTTTTTTTTTTTTTTTGAAGTATGCCCTTATTTAAGAAGGAGCGAGTAAGAAAGAGAAATAGAGTAAATAGAAGTATTACCAGCATTTAATTAATGCGATATATATTTAATGAGAGACATAAAATAGAAAAAGCTCATGAAATGTTGAGATAACTCATATCGGATCCTTACAAAAAGGACCGAGAAACTTTAAATTTTGGGCTCTTAGAAAAAGGATCGGAGGAAGTATCATTGTTCATTTGTGCTCATTCCATCCGGAAGCAATGTCATTCTAAATGGGACCATGAAAAGTCACTATAACCTATTCTTAATCACGAAATTTACATGATTTTTTTCAAGTCACACCTACAATTAAAGTTTACAAGTTCTCCGAAACTATTAGCGAACTGACCAAAAGGTGGAACATCAGTTTTTCAATTATCTCATTTCCTGGTCTTCCTTCAAATCAGCATAAAATATGAATAGAGAATTTGTGATTTTTGTAAGATTTTCACTAAGAAATTCTAAACTATCTTTTGAAACATTTATGAGGCATTCGTGGAGCATTAATTCTCGAAGCGATATTTCAAGGAGAAGGCAGATTGAAGTAGTGAGCGACAAACTGACCGTTTACTTTGATTTTAATTATACATATTAATTTGTCATTTAACTTAATTTAGAACGAAAAAATAATCTGTTAATCCATATAACTTCATCCGATTTTGAATTAGGTCTCTCTTCCACGCTCCTCCCAAAAAGTATCAGACCCTTTCCTTTCACAACGGAGATGACATCTTTAAGTCCATCCACTCTAACTTCTTCAATAAAGGTTAATGAGAATAGTGATAAATCATGATTATTACAAATTTTACCTCACATTAATATAAGATTTTAATGATAATTCAATTTGAGATTAAAGGAATTTTTTTTACATTATTTAATTAATGGACTATTTCAAAGCATTTTTATATAAAAAAAATTGAAATTTTTGGTAAAAATATGAATATTTTATAGTTTCCGATTTTTCCTAAAAATTAAAATTTCCTACTCTTTAACTTAATTCTCATTTTTTAAAGTTACTTTTTGGAGAGTTTGATTTGGAATTTGCAATTGATATTTGGAGGTAATTTTTTATTTAAATTGCATTGCAATATTTTTATCTCTTATCCGATATTAGCACTTTACTATTAAACTCTATTTCGCATTTTCTTACCTTATTTTTGTGCATTTCCAACATGTATTAATTTTATTTAAATATAACCTATATCAATATACACACACTTAATTTTTGTAGGTCATGAAAGATTAAATCATAAAATTCTATGTATAGATTTATACACACCATACTTTGCCCGAAAATGAAATACACACCATACGATCTAATTGTGCTTAATTGTGGATTTTCCTTAACCTGGGTATGTGTGTGTGTGTAGTGTTTGTCTCTCTTCCCGTCAAGTGTTTAAGGTTTTAACCCTCTTAACACCTCCTTAATTTTCCACCTTTCCTTGACTAAGGTGGATTTACTCATGAAGCAGCTAGCAAAGAATATTGTATCACATGCTCTTCTAGTAATTTGTCTGCATGAAAAGTGGTGTCCACACTACTAGTGCCACGTTATAATCTGTCAACTTTACACTTACAGGGTTTGCAGCAATTGTTAACGGAGTCAGATTAGAAGTAATAGATTTAACATAACAAATTATAGGTATTCAATAAAAAAGAATAATATAAACAAACAAAAATAAATAAATAAATATAACTCAATATCCCATAAAACTAAAGGGATTGACAAATTAATTTTCTCTTCAAAAATAATACGAGTACTTGTGAATACCTTAAACCATAATTATTTTAACATCAAAATTCTATTATTTTTTCTTAATATTTACATATGGAATAATTATGGTTCAATAATTGACCGTAAGTCCGGAACACATTTCGAAAGGACGGGTATAAATTCTGTCCCATAATTTCTAATTTTGTTATATATCTTAACAAATTAAATATTCCGTTTTGGCCAAAACAATTTTTTTAAAAACAATGCAGCTTTCGTTTATTTGGTAGGTCTCTAGCGGACCAACAACAAGGTAAACGTTACTGGGGAAAAAAAATCAAGATAAACATTATTAGACTGTAGTGGGATTCCACATAAATAATTGAGCTAAGATTCGAAAATTGGTAAAGCAAGAATCTGATGATGACACCATCATCTCATGTAAGAAGAAGAATATGGATTGGTATCCACTCATGAAGTTTATCCCACTTGAAACGGTTGTGGTACGATCCATGACCTGACTCCGGAGGCTATATAAACACACACAAACTCTTGCTCATACAAGCCAAGCAAAAGAAATAAGGAAAAAAGAAAACTCACAAAAAAGCAGAGGGAAATCAAAATCCGGAAAAATGATAGTGTTCCGACCAACATCAAAATCAGTCTACACTAAAGACCAAGTGATGAATATGTTGAAGGAGGCAGACGTTAACGATGACGGAAGTCTAATCAAGGAGGAGCTTGAGAAAGTACTGGAGAAGATGGGATCAAACTGGGCAAAGTACAGAGCCCAGTGTTGCATGAAAAATGCCGACAAGGACCGCAACGGAAAAATCGACCTCTCCACCGAAATGAACTCCCTTATTTCTTACGTTATGAATTGGTACGAAGGTAAATCCTAAATTGCGTAACTCATTCATATGGCGCGTTGTAGCTGAAGCTGAACACCAGGTGGGGAACACACACACACTACTTTCTGTTACACCCCAACCGGCCTCGCCCTTTCGGATGGTGGGTTAGAGGGATTCTTTTACTTGCTACCTTTCCTTCATTATTAAGTCCATTTAATACATATTAGAGTTATCACGGCAGAGCATTTGACCGGTTTGGACAACCTACTGTATTGGTAAAAAATAAACAGAAAATATAAGTCCCCGAACGGTTAAGGGTGTAGTTATCTAAAATTAATACCAAAATAATATATATAGTCATCCCAAATATATGTACAAAATGTAATAGGGCATTCCCTATTCTTCAATCTGCACCGATAAGCCCTTACCTCTGCAAAAAGGCCTTTATAACTCAGGCACGCCCCTTTGTATCAACAAAAGCTTTTTGAGTCCGATAAACCTTCACCGCCGGTGTGTTGGCCCTCAGGGTACAATTATCCCTCCGCTTGTGTAAACATCGAATAATCAACATAAAAACTCATAACAGTACTCAAATACTAAATGTGTAGGGTGTATGCTTTGATGTTTCTCTTCCAGAAATTTTGCTATATAACCTCCCTCATCCTTTTTTAGTAACCATGTTAGATATGAAAACAATAGTAATAAGCCAAACATGCCACATATGCAAACAGAAATATACACATCATTGACTACCACGTGCCGTCAGGCTGCCTTACCAAGGCACGCCTCGGACTTCAACGTTTGCAAAAAGTCACAACCCGTAAAGTTCCTACTTCTTCACAACTATTTAAATTTGTATAAATTCTCACTTTGGTGTACATCGCACTAGGATAGCCCCAAACCCATCGTATTATTTCACCCTCCGCCTCTTGATTATTTTGCCAACCAAGGCTAACGGTCTCGTATATCATATTTTATGATCCTTAAATATAATTTCAAAACCAACCGTGGACCCCTTTAATTGATTTAGGTATTTTCATAACATTCTATGCTAGGAACCACATAACTCTAAATTAAGTATGCATATTTGACAAAAATAGTATTTATGAGAATTATAAATTCTTGGGAATATATACAAAAACACACATGGCAAATACAAACATATAACAAAACACATAAAGATATCTGAGTAAAGCGGTTACTACCTGGCGTGCTATATACTGCCTTTAATGTTTATTGTGTCCGATGAATTTCAGTAATATCCTTGACCTAAATAATAAAAAAATACACTATTTTTAGAATTTCCAAAAATACCCTTGCACCTTCTTGCTAAATCCGAGCCCAAACAGAACTTTCCGAAATTCGTGTGTTTCTGGCCCAACTTTTAGGATTTTTAATAAATTCAAAAAAATCATTTTTCAATGAAACCAGCGCCATTTGAACCATTGAAATGTCTATTTTGTAGGAACAATATACCCAGACCCTGAAGGTACACTTATTTTGGTGTGTAGCATTTTTTCCTCCTCTGGTCCACATTCGCACCCCTGACTCTAGACCCTTTTTCAACCATTTATTTCACCCAGTAAATCTTATCCAAAGTTATCATATTATATATCTAAATCTATGCCCCGTGTGTCTAGTTTCTTCATGTAAAATTTCAGCTTAAAAAAATTATTTTACACCTTTAAAAATGCGTTAGAAGCTGCACTGCCTAGATCCCCTGGCTGGCAGCAACCCCTAACTTTAGAGTTTTCGGTGTTTTCGACTTCGGCAACTTAACCCATGAATATAACCTACACAAAAATACGTTCCAGATCCATTGGTAACCTCAAAAATGCAAATATCCAACCCTAACACCAAGCTCCAACCTTTTGCACGAAAATATTTGGTCAAGAACTCAAGAAGATGAGGTTGTCGGTGTTACCTAAAATCAGGAAACCGTTTAGTGTTCTTGAGACCTTCGGTGTTGAGCTTGGCTATGGAGTTGCTGAGCTCTCTCTTCTCTGCCTCTGAAAATTTCTCCCTCTAGGGTGAAAAAGAAGAGTGAAATTACCTTTTTAATAAAGGTAAAATTGATCCGGTGGAAATAGAATTAACTGGCGTAAATTTCAGTCTAGAATTTATCTGGCTTTTGGCTTTTTCCCCAAGCAAATCCAGAATTTTCCAGAGGGCTCCAGGTTTCTACCATGTGGCGCATCCCTCTACCAAAAATATCTAGATATTTTCTTCTTTTGGGGTAAATTACCTGTTTTGGCCTGAAACTTTTATAAATTACAATTGTGGCCCAGAACTCATTAATTATTCTTGACTTTTCTCATGTATTTTTAACAGCCCAAAAGTACATATGTGACACCATTTTGGGCCCTCAAATCTACTCCAATTATTTTATGTACAATTTCCCTGATCTATCCCCCTTTTTCCAGCATGTGGATCCCACACTATGACTTTTACACTGACTTTTCTCTTCCTTTTTCTTTATGCACGTTTTTCATCATTATGGGGGTTAGGTGGCGCCACTTTCGGCCCACCAAATCTGCCCTCCAAATTTTCCCACTGACTTTTCACTTTATCCGGTTCGATCTCCTTCTTTCAGTCCCTTTTCCACCGATTACTCACCTGTGTGACCCGCATTTTGTGTTTGGGCCCACATATGATTAAAGTCATCTGGTTTTCTCTTCTCTCTCATGGGGGACAAAATTCAATGTTAAAAGGACAAGGAATTGACTATTTTTTCCTTGTTTTTCCTCTTTTACCCTTGTAGTGACACATGTCCCAATGTGGTCATTACACTGACTCTTGCTTTTTTACATATGACCCTCCAATGTCTCCTTCTCTTCCTATTTTTCTCAAAAATGCAGAGGATATTTATTTGTCCAAGAAATGTCATACTTCCTGAACCGGACTTAGTAGTCTGCCTAACTTGGGCTTATTCTCAAGTCTCTATGCCCGAAATTCAGGATATTACACTTTCCTATATAGATATATATGTAATGATATCTCCTCTTTTTCTGTAACAACTCTTAGTTGTTTCATGTGTGAGCCATTATTTAGCTCAGATGGTAATAATAGGTTGGGATGACGTGAATAGATGTTCAGTGTTCATACCCTGTGACGTAATGTAACAAGAAAAAGAAGAAAATAAAATCATATAGTTATAGTTTTGTGGTATGTTTTCCTTTCTTAACATCTTCCTCTCTTGGATCGGTAATTCTTTGTAAGTTTTTCATAGCTTTCCCAATACTCCATGGCTTTTCTTTATTCATTTTTTATAAGAAAAAAAAAAATAAACATCATCTACGCTTTCTCATGTGTGATAAACTTAAGAAATGAATTATACTAATTATGATTTATAAGTCATAATCTTCTTTGGAGAATTTATATCATAGTTTGATATTGATTCGATTGCTTAAATGTAGAAATTGGATTTTCTCTTAAATATTATCTTTTGTTGATATTCTTATTTGCTTAATTTAAATTGTCTAGTTTCAAATGGCTTCATCTCATGCATTGTTGGAGGAAAATATATTGGTAAGATGGATAAATATAAGAATTGATTGTTAGGATTTAGGCATATGGATTCATTAAAGAAATATTTATAAATAATGGTACTATAACTGGGTGTGGTGGCGGAGCCACACTTCTGTCCATGTGGGCAAGTGCAGACACAAATATTTGAGAATATATATATAATTTGAAAGAATTTAGTGACAACATGTATGGCTAGTGTAGTTGGTTAATGCTCTAGACATAGTCACAAGTCGCTAGTTTGAACATCCACTCTTTCTTTTATCCTTTTCCCCCATTTTCATCGTTCTATCACTCTTGTCTGCCAACATTCATTTTCATCGATCTCTTACCCTCCGTTCTTGTCTCCAAATCGTCCGCCGTCACTCTCCGTTGCAGTCTCCAAACTATCCAAATCGTGTAGCCAGCTCTCCGCTCTCCGTTCCAGATCCCCCCTCTCAACAGCTCAACCGTCGGACAGCAAGGCCGGCTCAATCATTCTGTGTCAAGGTAATTTTCCAGATCCCCCTCTCAACGGTAATTTTCCTTTGCTGAATTTTGAATTTAGGTCTTAGGATGAATTTGTTGCTGCTTTTTGGATGAAATTATTACTGAATTTATGGCTTCGTAATTCTGTTTTGCTGAATTTAGGTCTTTGATTGCTGAGAAATTATTGCTGAATTTAGGTCTTTGATTGCTGAGAAATCGTCTTCAACGGAAAGCATGAATCTTGCTCGGCCGCTCCTTCTTTAACTGTTGGCCTAAGTATTGATAAGGTTTTATATTTCAAGACTAATCAGAATTTTCTGGGACTAGGAGCCATAGCATATGAGATAACATGGGTTGTCCTCTGCTCTTTTATGGTAAAGTTGACTTATTTTAAATATGAATAATGTGATGAAAGATTATAAAAGTAGCTTCCCCCCTTCTAAATAAATATTGTTAAGGTTGTTTTGGTTCTTTATCTCATGAGGGAAGGCTCTTTGAGCATAGAGGATTCACAGAAATGTCTCATTTTTCTGTTTGTTTGTTTGTTTATTGTATAGTCGGCAGCAAATAGATTTGAAAATAAGATACATATCCATTAAAAAGATTGACTTTTCATGAAGCTGAACCTGATAGATTTTTTCAAGTACATAGCTGAGCGCTAATGTTTTATTATGTTGATCGAAGAACTAAGGAATCTATATTATGCTTTGTTATTTTTGTTGCCAATGAATTTACTGGCTTAGGTTATGAGTAATTGTAAAAATAAATATTTGCAAAACTATTCCTTCAGTTTGCACTCTGTTATTAAGGAGAGATAGAAGATTGATATCAAAGAAAAGAGAGAAGGTGAACAAGGAGGGATGATAAGTTTACCCTTTAAAGCAAAAAGTAGATTGGTTGTACGTAATCAAATAAGTTGAATATTGAACACCAGTAATGGTTGGCTTGGTGTAGGATTTAATTAGTTAAGCGTTTGGTTCAACTATTGCTAGTGATTCTTTGTTGTTAGGCATCTATCAATTGCAGTTTGCGGTACCTTTGGAATGGAATGGCCTATCTAACAGTAAATCAAAAATCAAAGTTGAATCGTACGTTATCTGAAATACTCAATTCCTTTCCTTCTTCCACTATATTCTGACTGCTATAGGAAGATGTAAGTCCTCTGTGGAAAAGAATTATAACTAGTGTAATCTATTTGAGAATGAGTGTGGTAAATTATTCCCTACAGTAAGGAAATGAAACCATGAAGGCTACCCAGTTATTACAAATTCTGCATTTTGAAAACCATGTCAAATTTCTTCTAATATCTTAGTTTATTCAAATCTTAGATTGCAGATATTCCTTTTCTTTCTTCAAGTCTCGGTAATTTTATTGTTGATGTAAGAACTGATTTTAATTTTGTCAATTTGCAAACAATTTCTTGTTTATATTCTTTTGTTTTTTAATGCATTTAAAACTTTCCTTAAAAAAAAAAAAAATTCAGGGATACTGCCCCGAACCCTCGAATCCCCCACTATATGTGCACAGACAAACATAAAAACCTAGCTCCGCCACTGATTGGGTGTGTTGGTTTACCTCCATAATTCAAGTTCTTAATTCATTGGCCACTAAATAGTTGTTTTGTTTATTTGAGTGAAGCTTTAGAAAACTAGTTTGTGGCGAAGAACAAATAATGTAGTATATATGAACTTAAAGCTTACTTATTGAATGGAGGATTTTGTTGGCAAGATAGAGAGATATCATACACACACACATGTACATATACATATACATACTTGTTAACATTACATAGCCACGGTACCTTAGGAGTTGGGCTTAAAAATTTGATTTTGTCAATTGCAAAGGAGATTGAGCAAATAACTAAACTGAACACTTGTACATGACCTCAAAAAAAAAAAAAAATGAGTACTTTTGAACCCTTGACTCTTGACTCGTGTATATCTACTTTAGTCATAAAACTATTTATATCTAACTACTTTATCCTTAAAATCTTTTAATACCCTGCCGGTTGAGTTAAAATGGGTCGGTGTAGCATTCAATAAATTCCCTATGTGTACTCGTGCGATATTAAAAAATATGATCATCCCACTTTTAATACTAATTAATGGATTCCTGGAAATTTGAAGCATAGACATTTTACAAAAATTCGTGTTTAACAATGACGGAAGTCTAACGAAGGAGGAGCTTGAGAAAGTACTAAAGAAGATGGGATCAAACTGGGCAAAGTACAGAGCCCGGCGTTGCATGAATAATGCCGACAAGGACCGCAACGGACAACCTCTCCACCGAAATGAACTCCCTCATTTCTTACGTTATGAATTGGTACGAAGGTAAATCCTAAAGTGTGTAACCCATTCATATGGCGCTTTGTAGCTGAAGCTGAACACCAGATGGGGAACACACACATACACACTACTTTCTCCTATATATATATATGTGTGTGCGTGTGTGTAATGATATCTCCTCTTTTTCTGTAACAACTCTTAGTAGTTTCATGTCTGAGCCATTATTTAGCTCAGATTGTAATAATAGGGTGGGATGACGTGAATAGATTTCAGTGTTCATACCCTTTGACGTAATGTTACAAGAAAAAGAAGAAAAGAAAATCATATAGTTATAGTTTTCTGGTATATTTCCTTTCTTAACATCTTCCTCTCTTGGATCGGTAATTCTTTGTAAGTTTTTCATAGCTTTCCCAATACTCCATGGCTTTTCTTTTTTCATTTTTTATAAGAAAAAATAAACATCATGTACGCTTTGTCATGTGTGATAAATTTAAGAAATGAATTATACTCATTATGACTTATAAGTCATAATCTTCTTTGAAGAATTTATATCATACATTGATATTGATTCGATTGCTTAAATGTAGAAATTGGATTTTCTCTTAAATATTATCCTTTGTTGATATTCTTATTTGCTTAAATTAAATTGTCTAGTTTCAAATGGCTTCATCTCATGCAAATATTCATAAATAATGGTACTGTAACTGGGTGTGTTGGTTTGTCTCCAGAATTTAAGTTCTTAATTGATTGGCCACTAAATAGTTGTTTCGTTCATTTCAGTGAAGCTTTAGCAAACTAGTTTGGGGCGAAGAACTTGGATTAAATCATGTATATATGAACTTAAAGATTACTTATTGAATGGAGGATTTTGTTAGGAAGATAGATAGACAGACACACACACACACATACACATACAGACACACACACACACACGCACATAATATATCTATACACACACATATATAGACATAGGTACACAGACATACATGTTAACATTACATAGCCACGGCACTTTAGGAGTTGGGCTTAAGAATTGGATTTTGTTATTTGCAAAGGAGATTGAGCAAATAATTAAACTGAACACTTGTTCGTGACCCCAAAAAAAAAAAAAAAACACACTTTTTTTGGTACTTTTGAACCCTTGACTGTTGACTCGTGCATATCTACTTTATTTATAAAACTATATATATCTAGGGGTTTAAACTTCTCATGTTGCATGAAAAGAAGAATATTCTTATACACACATGAAATAGTGGGACCCATATATATATATATATAATGCTAATTATATATATATGTGGGTCCCACCATTTTATGTGTGTGTGACATGAGAAAACACTTCTCCTACAACATGAGAAGTGTTTTTCCCATATATCTATCTAACTACTTTATCCTTAAAATCTTTTAATACCCGGCCAGTTGAGTTAAAATGGGTCGGTGTAGGATTCAATAAATTCCCTATGTGTACTTGTGCGATATTAAAAATTATGATCATCCCAATTGTAATAGCAATCAATGGATTCCTGGAAATTTGAAGCGTAGACATTTTACAAAAATTTGTGTTTAATGGATAAATAAAAATACACAAACATTTTAGAAATCATTTTTTCAAAAATACTTTCAATGAATCAATGCCACTAATTACACGTTCTTAATGTTTATTTCCTTATTTACTTTCTTTATATTTATATGATGCAATAAGTAATCCTCATTTAAATCTCCCTTTTATATTCTCATGTGAACCTAAATGAAACACACCTTATAATGAACCTAAATCAATGAAGCAATGTCATTTACATTTCAACAAGGGAGAGAAATAATCATTTATATCGATCTTTTCAATCTTTAAGTCATAGTTTCAAACACACCCAATTGCAATTTCAATTATTAAATTAGCTCCATTTTTTTCACCTCAATTTTATTGGATAATGTTTAATTTTGGTCGCCTATGTTGGATACACAGATTTTTCCCCCTTGATCAAACTGTGATATAAAAAATGTGTGGGATCGATTCTTTCTTATCACTTTGCTTTTGTTAAGACCCGCGCACTTTTGGGGTACCGGGCAACAAAGATTTAATATGGAGGAGAAATTAGATTTCACAAAAAAATTATATCTCCAACTTTCCTAACGGTTAGATAAGTAACTTACATAGTATAGAATTAATCCATGTAATTCCTAATTTCATAGTATATAATATATTTAAAAAGGTAGACATAAAAATTTGGCGATAAAACTTAATTAAAATAGTTTTTCTTTAACATTAAAAATTCTATAAATGTATTAAAAATAATTTAGATTTATCAAGAATTAGGTAAATGAAATAATCAAATGGAAACTATCATGAGAAGTTAGCTTCATCTATTGCTTCGCTTTTTCTACTTTAATTATGAAACATATTTTTAAGGTTTTTTTATTACACGTTTCGTTTACCATATGCCCACCATTTCCTATCACTAAGATTATGAAGAATATTTAAAGCATGAATTGATGTTTTCATTGACAAGTACTTTTCTTTCTTTGTCCTATATATTCTAATTCCACGCCACAAAAGAATTCGTGTCTTCAGTGCCTGTCCTTGTATTCTAGCTAGTAAGTTAGTCACAAGAGAATATCACTATATTTTTAGTATATTTAAACTGAAAGAATATTTGAAGATATTTGGAGTTAAATAAGCAATTTTAAAATATTTCTATGAGATTCTGATACGATATCAGTATTATTTAAGGATTTCATTATAAATATCATATTTTTAATACAAAAATAGTAGTTAAGTTTAGGAGAATAATAATAATAATAATAATAATTTACATTTTCTGAAATTAAAAAAGTAAAAAGAAGAGTTTTTTTTTTTTTTTTTTTTTTTTGGTAGTTTTCTTTCCTTTCTTTTATTATTTCGACCAGGAAATGACATGGTTTGTGGGTAAAAGATTATTATCAATTGGCTTTGAATTCTTTGATTAAGAAGAAGTATACGACATCGTTTTTGGAGCTAAGAATTGGAGACCTTAAGGGTAAGTTTGGTTTGAGGGAAGGGGAGGGGAGGGAGAGAAAAAAAGAGATGGAGAGAAAAATATTGTGGGCCCCACTACACTGATTTTTTATCCCAATTTCTCCTCCCTTCATTTTTTTTTTTCTCCCCTCCCCCCCCTCCCCTCCCCTTCCCTCAAACCAAACTTACGCTAAAGGACACTATTCATTGTCGTGAATGAAGGAGCAGCCGACTGGATACTCTATTATGTCATTGTAGGACCAAAGAGAAGAACCAGAGCGACTTGGCGAGAATCAGAGAGTAAAAGGACCAGGAAGGAGAACTCGAAGTCTCAACCATTGACAGCAACTGGATGAGGCTAAAAGGAACACCGGTGTGCCATCGATCCCCTGTTTTCAGTGTGGAGAGAGAACGAAGCGGGATGTGGTGACTGGTTCAGAGAAGGAAGAGCGACTGATTTTGGGATCGTAGGGGCTGTTGTTCATCACTATTCATTGTCTTCTCAATCTTCATTTGTTGTTGTTGTGATGAAGGCCTTTTTGTCTTTAGCCTTGGGGTCCACAATAAAAAAATAACCAAGGATTGCGTATAGACAACCCTAGGATCATTCTCTCTCTCAAGGAGCCTTTTATTGAATCCTAAGTAATCTAAATGCCATGCAAATGCAATTAAAACAAAGGGGAAATTTGGTTTTGGCTTTTCAAATTAATAAACTAAAATAAAAATGCAATTAATTAAATGCTAACTATTGTTTTTGGTATTTTCTTTATAAAATGGAATGGAGTACGAAATGTATAATGGATGCTCTTGGAAATGGAATAGTGATTATCATAGTTCAATTAAATGTTGGAGTAAATTTTCACTAAGTCTAGATGAAAACCCCAAGATACCACTTGAGTCCAATATTCCCAATTAATAGTAGCTCCTACTACCGTAGCTAACTACTACCTCTTGAGATATTGTTTAAAACCACTTAGTGTGTGATTAGGATTAAATTAATGCAACTTGCTTCCTCTTGATATGAATGTGATACAACGCCACTCAATTAATCCAATTCAATCATACTATCTAACAATTCCACGTAGAAAACACAATATCATTGAATTAATAAGGAAATACATATATAAAATCCAGCAAACTACAAAATTCAATCCAATCACATAGGTTCAATCCACAGAGTTATCCAATCGAGTAAACTAAGTCTCATCAATACAAAACAACATCCTTAAAACTAGGAAATCCAACTATAATTAGAGAAAATGAATTGAAGTAAAATAAACTTCCCTTGAAGCTTTGGAACTCAAATTGCTATCCCACCCAAGAAGCAAAATGAATCAGCCAAGCATATCCACTAAAGAATCCCACATGAGCTGCAAATCGAATATGGAAGTAGAGGAAAAAGGTTATGTGGTAACGGTGGTGGAATCAATTGTGGAGATGCGTGGAGGAAGGTGAAAGTCGTGAATGGAGGTGATGGAGGAATGGAGGTTGAAGATGATCCAGGAATGTCGAAGGTCTCCGTGGCTCTCTCTATCTCTCAAAAACCCAGCTCGCGGCATTCTTTGATTCAGTCTCTAGGTCTCTTAGCTTGCGGCCTCCCTCGGTTTTCAGGATCTTCGCCGGCGTTGGTGGAGGTGCAAGTCTCACCGGCGACGGTGGAGGTGAAGGGTGTCGTCGGTGAGAAGGAAAGTGACGATGATGGATGAAAGATCAAGGTCGAAAGTCGTAGGTCTGGGTCGTTGAGTTCTCCCCCACAATGTTATTTCTGAATCTCTAATAATCAGCCCCCAATTCGTGTGTCTCGCTGGACTGACCTAGACTAAAGTGAGAACTTCTTGGAAAAAAGTTCGGAGAGGGACTAAATTGAGAATCTGCAAAATATTTGTGGGGAAGAACTGAATTTCCAAAATATGTATATACTTTTCTATAATTTTGTCTCTGGCCTTTTTCTTCATTAATTTCTAATTTTTAGAAATTGTTGGGGCCTTCCTTGTAATTTTCCCCATTCCTCAAAACATTAATTTTGACCCAAATGACATTTTTCCAAATTCTTCAATTTTCTTCTAGAACACCCGAAATGAAAATTAAGCACAAGGTAGCATTAAACGTCCAAGAAATCATTTGCATGAATAATTAACAAATTATGACCACTTTACCCCTAATTACACTTAATTCAATACAAATGTCCCTAACTCAAATTAGTGCTTAATCATGCAATAATGTCCCAGAAAATGCATAAAGGACCTCAATTTAAACATGATAAATCATATAAAAATATGGTTCAATCATGTTCTGTAATACCCTAAAATTCCTATTTATCACAATTACTATATTTTGATAAATAATACATGATAAATAAAGGAGAGTATGTTGCCTCAAATTTTATAATTCATTTATTATAATTTTTGAGCAATTTCTTCTTGAATTTTAATAAACCAAAGTTCAATTTTGAGATTTCATTTAGGGATCATAAAATACCCTAATTTTCATGATTAGTTAATTAATCAATTAATTAATACCAAAGGCAATCAAGAGAGAGGATTTAATCTAAACAAACACAATGAAATCCAATGGTTGTGATTAAACCAATAATTAACCTTAATCCTTGTGAAATTGAATTGGCCAATGATAAACCAAGGAAAATATTCTTAATCCTCATGAAATTAATTGGGCCAATGAGAGATTAGCAAATAAAAGGTCAAGATTTAATCTAATAAAGTTAAATCTAGTGGTTCTAATTAATTTCATATTAAACTCAATCCATGTGAAATTAGGAGAACCAATGGGAAGCCTTAAACACTAACTATTAGAGATAAATGAAACACAATCCTAGAGCTATTATGGATGAAGGGAGCCACAGTTTTGCTTGAGCAAAAAGAAGAGTCAATTGTTTATTAATTAAACTAAGCATACATGGGATAATTGAATTAAATAGATGGAAGAGGATAAGTGTACTTATGAAGACTTTAGAGGCTTTGAGTTTAATGCTCTTAATAACTTGGAAGAGGATAAATTGGAAAGAGAAAAAGAGTTGTGAGTTAAAAACCATTGGGATTAATTCAAGACACAAGTAAATGAGAATCTATACAAAATAAATTGTATCTTGAGATATGTTAATCATAGATCAAATATATGGATTTATTATGAACAAGCATATTTTAAACTTGGAATATGTTATCTCCAAAATCTTTTCCTCAACTTTTGGAATTAATCTTTAAATGAGTAAAAGGTTAGTTAAGACCTCTAATGAAGCCATAATTTTGAGATTAGTGGATTGAAGAAGAAAACTTGATTAAAACTACCAATTTTTCACCTAGTTACATGGACACCTGGTGTAACTAGAAATTGAAACAAACAAACTAAAAGAGCAAGGGGGAGAGGCACGGTTTGTTGCTTGATAAAAGATGAAGCAAAGTGTTTAATAATAAAATCAATCACTTGGGATAATTGAGGGGACAAATTGGAAGAGCCAATTAAGTGTTCACATGGGCTCATAAATGAAATTGGAGAGAGAGAGAGAGAGAGAGGATGGATGGAGGAGATTAAAACTTCTAAACTAAGTTTAGATCCTATGGTGGAAATTGAGGATGAGGAAGTTCAAAATAATTGCAAGAATGCCATGGTATTTCACTATAAATAGAGGTCTTTGCTCTTCATAAATCTTCACACCAAAACTCAAATGAGTTTTAGAAAGCAAGAGTAGAGAGAAGTAAGAGAAAAGTGAAATTTAGTGGGAAGCAAGAAGGAGTAGCAAGTTTCTTCAAGGGTAAGTCTTCTAGTTCTTGAGTTTTAAGCTTCCTTGTTCTTAAGTTCTTGAAGTTTTAATAGAAATGTTAGTTTGATCTTTAAATCTTCCAAGTAGTTTTGATTTCATGTTTTTATGGTTAAATATGTCTTTATTTCAAAAATATGATAGAGAATATGATAAAGCAAAATTCTTGGAAGTTGAAGATCAAAATAGCGAAATTCTGGCAAAATTTTTGGTGAAAATTCTGGGCAAACAGCGATAGAAATGCTAATATTTTATGTTGAAAATGAAGCCCATAAATCACGAAAATTTCCAGAAATAAATTAGATATGTAGGGATTTCTGAATATATATAATATGTAGCGTTTTGATTCCTGTACAAAGAGATACAACCGGTTGAAATTAGGCTATTTTTCTGGGTGAAATTCTAGGCAATGTTGTGAAAAATGAAAACTGGGAATTTGTCATAAATTCTGGGTATATACAAGTATTTTTCCTTGAAAATAGACATCCTAAGGATTCTGGAGAATTTTACGGATCCTCGTTTTGATTTTTCTAGAATTAATTATGATTTTGCAAAGTTAACCAAAAATTCTGCCCTGAAATTCAGCATAGCGTTTTTGAAGAAATAAAAAGGTAAAATTGGAATAATAAATCCTCCGAGGGTAGGAAGGTAAACTAAGCCTTTAGGATATTATTCTAAGCAGTATGATATTTATCAAATATCATATAATAATCCAACAATAATTTATAGGATATCCAAAAAGTCCGGAGTCGGGTTCAAAGGTCGGCGTTTTGACAATGATGCGGTGAAAGGTAACGTTCGCGTACTAGTAACTTTAATCGCCTATATCTTGTATGATTATATATGATTGAGTGATTCATGAAGTGATGGACAAGACTAGGTCTTGGGTCATGCACTGTGACTAAGTTTATGGGCCTTAGATCACCTGTTTTTACATTTAGCTTTATACGGGTTATAGTCTTGATAATGCCGTTGAGTTTTCCTAGCGCTGAGGATACGAGGGGCCATCGTGGCACTGGTTAGTGCAAATGTTGCAAACTTTACATGTGCTGTGTGCTGTTGACCTTACATCTGCTGTGTGCTTATGTATTGTTGTAACCTTACATCATGTGTGCTATGTATGGTTGATGCCGATATTTAATGAATATCTGTCATATATTGTTATATCTGCTATAGAGGTTAACTGTTACCTGAGATTCAATCCAATTGAATCTCAGATTTGACTAAAGTTTAGGAAAGGAACCTGGAACAGAGAAGGCACTGGTAGATAGAGCCGTGAAAAGGCACTGATGGACAGAGCCGTGAAGAGGCACTGATGGATAGAGCCGTGAAGAGGCACCGGTCAAAGCAAATGCCGGAAGAAGTTTAACATAGCCTACCTTTTGGCATGAATCTACTAAGGTTACTTCAAACCATTTGGTGTCTAGAAAGGGTTCGTCTATGTGATTCAGTCAGTGAGTCTCCGTGAATTCGGGGAGACTTCCACTAGACACCGGCATGGCTAAATTGTTTGATTGACTAAGTTAGGTTCATTGCCCCAAGTCTACCTAAGGCTTGGTTTAAGGTTGTATAGTTACCATGTAAGAATTGTAATTGTACAAACTCTGTATTGTTGTATCACACAAATATTCCTTCGGGAAAATTTTAATATATCAGCTTATGTCGAGACATCAGCATATGTCTGGGCATTTTATATCAGTTGCTCATTGTCTAAACGTTAGCGCGTGCTCTCTGTTCCGCATTACTCTGAGTGGTAGCACCTTAAACACTATTGATTTTCTTAAAACTAAATGTCAACCGACACGATTTCGGAGTGTGGAATTTGGGGTGTTACATGTTGTTGTTCCCCTTTTGATTCCATTGGCAGTGAGCACGGGAGGAAGAAAGAAAGCATATCATTGTTTTCGTTGATGCTCCTGGATTGTGCTTTTTAGAATTTGGTTACAATGATGTGTAGCGAAATTGCTTTTTTGGCAACCTAGATGTACCGTGACCCTATAAATAGATTAGACTGTGTTATCACTTATTGGTTATGTTTCAAAGTTAATTTTGGTTACCTAATCTTATTTATTTTTTTATCTACTCATTGCTTGATCACTATTAATTATGAATTTTGGGAATTTAGATTTCTCTTCGGAAATTGATCTTAACTTGACCATGAGATTGAGTAAAGTGTGATTAGAATTTATTATAATTTGGCAATAGGATAGGAATATACCTATTGGACCCATATAATCATATTAGAGTGAAAATGAACTATTAGACCAATTTTAACTTGAGAGGGGTATAAGTGATCTAGAGATACTTATATCTATTAATACTCTAGATTAAACAAATTGACATTGAAATTAATTAAGTAACTATGTTTCAAATTTTGCACCTATCGTATTAGTATAATAGCAGTTTCTCAAACCATTACAAAACACATTGTGGCAAATGGTTTTGTAGTAGTTTCAAGAAATTGTTATGCAGGGCCACCAACTGCTACTACATTTATATCAGGTTAGCCAACCGTTACAATATGCAGTTGTTCATTAGCCTTTGTATGAGCATGTTATAGCGGTTGGTGAACTACTACAAATGTCGGACAAATTTTAGGTAATTGATCTTTTGAAAAAAAATGATGTTTGGAATGGTTAAATAATTGCTACAAAAATGGTGCAAAATATTTTGCCAGAATTTAATTGGTAAGGGAAATGAAATTTGAATGTTTACATCCAACATTTGTTGTAGTTATATAACCGCTACAAATGTAAAATGAAATTTGAAATTATTGTGCAAAAATTTAAATTTGAAGTTTCAATGTTTGTATTGGTTGTAGTATCTAGTACTAAATGTTGTATAAATATTAAAAAAATTAATTCAATAATTTTTGCAATAACATTCTCTATTATTTTTATTTTAAAATGTTGTATAATAAATGACATTTTAAATTATAATAACTATTATTTGTGTTACACCCTATCGGCCTCACCTTCATAGGTGGCGTGTAGTGTGATACTTCTTATTTTTTAAATCCAACTATCTCACCTTTCCAATAATATTACAAATCAGAGCAATATAGTGCGTCGTGGTAAAACAGTTTGGGCGTAGTATACTGATAATAAATTACAAACCTTGGTTAAAATATAATTACATAAAAATCTCTACAACAATTCTTCAAATATTCTGGAATTGGTCCAACACTTTCATCTGCTAATATCCACCTGGGAGCTATATCCAATGAACTGTACATCATAGAGGTAGTAACAAAGGCTAGAATCTCAAAGGATCCCAGAATAACCATTAATCTCATATCCAGAGTATATATAGAGTATGTAAGAAAACCATAAATCATACAGCATCCAAAGGTCGCACACAGCCTAAACCGGAACGAGCAGTCACACATAACATATACTGCTTAATAAGGCACATAACAATTGCAGGGGTCGCACACAGCGGGTTTCGGTACCAAAGCGCTTGGAAACACAATAACACCAAATGTATACACAATCATGGTAAAACATATATACAAAGTCATACAAAGCATATGAGATTAAGGTTATTTACTTGCAAATAGCTGATTAGTCGAATAACAGGCTCCCGGCTACTAAGTAGGAGTGATAAACGTAAAGTAATACAATATAAATGGTATCATCGTCAATATAATTCTTCCCTCTTAAGGTATATAACTATACGGCTTACATGAAGGATCTTTCGTCATTTGAAACTCATTATTTGTCTTTGTTAATGAGTATTCCTTCATTGGTCCCTTTTTTCTTAATTTTCACATAAGGCCCAGAAATTTCATCCAACTTCAAAAATTCATAACTAATTGTAAAAAAATCTGATTGGGGTGTTCCAAAAATCTACGTGACCCTTGATATGTCTATTTTTGACTAAAAATTCTTTCCAAGTCCAGAGGCATGCAAAAATTCCCATATTACAAAAATGCCCTTGCTAGTTTTAAAGTTACTCAACTTCCATTTCTTCTTATTTTTCCTTAATTCTTCCAAAATCATACTCCATGTTCTTCCTTATACAAAATTTTGTTTCAAACACTTTAAAACCATCAAAATTACCAAAATAACATCATATCCTCATGTTCTAACTATTGACCAAAATCCCTAAAATTACAAGAGATTAAGGGGATAACTTACTTGTTCTAAGTCTTTTCTCCTTCAACCCCCTCTTGAATTCCTTTGTAATGGTGATTTGGGCTACAATAATATCATGGAAAGGTATTAACTATGATCTTGAACATAACCATATGAATTTAAAGAAAATAGAATAATTTCCACAACTTCCTTACCTCAATTTCCTTTGTAATTCTTCTTGTGCTCCTTCTTGGTTCTACTTCTCAAACTCACAACTCTCTTGTTTTTCCTTATGTGTGTGTCTATGGCGCCTCCTTGGTGCCAAATGAGGGAGGATGAAGTCCTATTTATAGAAATTTTTGGTAGGAAAATATCTCCTTAGAATTTACCAATTTGCCCTTGTGATTATCCCCAATAATTCTCTAGACTCTTCTTCCATTTACTAGATAACCTTGATTTTTCTCTTCCTCCTTTCCATGTTACGCCACTTGGCCTTCCTTGGGTCAAGAATATCCCTTAATCACATGTCTTATTTTGTTGTGGAGATGATTTGCTTAATGGTTAAGATGATTAGGTGGCATAAATTGTCAATGAATTTTGCACAAGTATCCTTATCTTTCCTCTTTAAATTGCATGTTGCCACCTTAGTAGCTTAGGTGTCCCCTTAATTAATTAATTATGCATGTGTCCTTATCTTTTCTCCTTTAAATATTATTTTGCCACATGGGTGCTTAGGTGTCCCTTCCATAATTATCTACCTTCCATGTGTCTACTTAGGTGTCCATTTCATGATTATCCACCTTTCCATGTGTCCCCATTACAATAATATTCCTTTATTAACCAATTAGATGGAAACAAATATCATTTGCCTTATTTTTAATGAAAATTCCATATATCTCAATAATATGATATTAATTAACTTTATACAATAATTAGCATGAAAATTATGTCACAAGCTAATTCTAAAATTGTTAGGTCCAAAATTCAGGATATTACAAATACACATTTTTTTCTTGATCAAATTTTAATACAAATTTTTGTGGGATCGATTCTTTCTTAGCACTTTGCTTTAGTCAAGATTCGTGCACTTTTGGGGTACTGGACAACAAAGATTTAAAACACAGGAGAAATTAGATTTCCTAACGTTTCCTGATAGTTAGAGAAGTAAGTTACATAAATAGTATCCATGTAATTTCTAATTTCATAGTATTTAATATTTAAAAAGATACACTTAAAAATTTTGTAAGAAAATTTAATTAAAATGAAAAAATAATATAAGTTTATTAAAAAAATAGTTTAGATTTATCAAGAATTAGATAAATGAAATAAAATAATCAAGTTAGCTTAATCTTTTGCTTCCCTTTTTGCACTTTAATTATGAAACATATTTGTTCTCATTTTTAAGGTCCTTTTTCTTCCACTTTTGTCCTGCCCACCATTTCCAATCTCTTAGATTTTGAGGAATATTTAAAGTATGCATTGATGTTTTCATTGAGAAGTACTTTTCTTTATTCCATACGAAAAATGAATTCGCGTCTTCAGTGCTTGTTCTAGTATCTAGTTAGTTAGTTAGACGAGAATATAATATCTTTATGTATCTCTTTTTATCAAGAACAATATAAGTAATAAAGATAACGGTATTGGGATCCGTACAACGCAGCGGATTAAAAAACTTGCGAATCTCGTCCCGAGGATCACTCAGGTGCGTTTAAACCTAGGCTAGGGAATCCGAAATTACCTTTTAAGAATTCGTCCACGTCTCGTTCTTCCTTGAACAGGTGGGCTACCTCCTCAATCAGTAGAAGACGACTCGTAGGATCGTCTTCCTCGGCCGGTATCCACACGACGATCCTTGCACACGGCTACGGCAGCGTGCTAGCGCCTCTTGTGTGTCTCTCTCAAAATCCCCTCTAGGGTTTCTCTTGCGGCTTTCTGAATACGCTCGAATGAAACTCCCATAGGTTTTTTCTAAAACCTATCGGCGTATTATATTCAAAATTTCAAATATATGGATTAAATAAATGTCAATTAAATCTATTAGATCTAATGTAACGTTTTTATTTAATCCAATTAAAACCAGATCTGAAATTTGAATTTTGAATTTGAATTAAAACATATTAATTAAATCTATCTTATAGATCTAATCTAATGTATATATTTAATTCAAATTAAAAGCCTTATGATTTAATTTATCTCTATAAATTAAATCGAGAAATAATATCCGTCTATTTAAATTAAATATGAGATACTCTATCTCAATTTAATATTAAATAAATATACGATATCTTTATTCGAAATTAAATGAGATACAATATCTCTATTTGTTTGAGATATTTAATTTATCAAATAAATTAAATACAAAACAAATATTATATATAATAATATTATAATCTCCATTAATAATATTAATACATATTAATTTCAAATTTAATACATATATACATGTATATATATATATATATATATATCCTAGATTAAATTTAGCATTCATTTAATCTCGATTAATCTAAGATTCAATGAATCGGACACTTTTACCGTGTTGGATTATTCTTGTGTGCGACCCTGCAGGCCCATATGAGATTGGCAGTGGGCCAACACTTTGTCAGCCCACAAGTCGCAAGCGGTCTCTAGCAAGACATTGCAACTACCCAATTCACATGGGGATCGATGACATGATACAACCTATCGTACAACCATGTCATCTTTTGTGCAATGAGGCATGGATAATGTCACTTCCTTTTCGACCATTACTTTCTCGATTCTTGTCACAAGTGAAATAACTCCTTTCCATCGGTGGCCACAGGATGAGGCATGGATAATGTCAAAGGTGACATTCACATTTTGACGATCCCAGCCTTTATCATCACCCGGTCAAAGGTGACTTTTGACTAGGTCAAAGACTAGTGACTCATCATGTAGGAATCCATGATGATCTCAGGTCATAGGGCATCGTGACGCGGTTATACATGAGATAAGCTTATGACTAGATCCATGCAGCTTTCTCATAGTGGGTCGGTCCGGCACCTTGTACTCCTACAAGTGCCCATGACTTTGATTTGTATCTCCATACCTCATCAAAGTCATACTGGTCCTATCTCATCTTCGCTCCCGCGTAGATGACCGACTAGGGACATTTAGGATATCATCTATAAGATATATCCAGGGATAAGTTATCAATACGAACATGCAAACGAAAATGATAACTAAAGAAAATACTTTAAATAACTTAAATATTCAAAGTACAGTGAATTGCCCCTAGGGCATAATTTCTAACAAACGGAGCTGGCAAAGTTCGTGTCACTTATTTCCTATATAGAATAATCGAATTTTGACTGATTAATGAGGAATTGACTCCTACCTCATAAAAGTTCGAATTTGGATCTGGCTGCTGATACAAAAATCTAATGATAAATAACTTATCGATAGTTTAATTTTGTAAGTTCTATGAGAATCATGAGGTATGCTTTAGTTCAGATAATTACGCTCATAATATGAAACTCAATTGAATTTCATTATTGTCTAAAACCAAAAGAAAACAAAAGAAAAATAATTGCAGAATGTTCTGTTGTAGAACACAGATGTCTAGCCTCAAGAGACTAGTAGGTTGTTTATATAGGATCAAGGGATTCCCCAAGGTATCTATGTGGATGACATCGAGAAGAATGTTAGATGACTCTCCCAGATATCTATATAGAAGATACCAAAGAGAATGACGAATCATTGTGCAACATGAGTATGGCGTTTAGCCTAAAAGGGGTGCGGTGTGTGCATAGTGAGGCCGAATAGTAAATAGGGTGAATAGAGAATGTACCTTTTAGGTTAACCTCCTATTTATGAAAATTACCTTTAGGGTTTCGTCCTCGGGCTTTGTGCGGCTCCAGGCCCATGTTTCAACCGCACTACCTGCACATGCCGTGATTATCGGCCAATTAGCATATTACCTGATTATGGAGTGATTCTGGTATTAATTGGCCCTTGCTAGGTTACACAACCAATAGGCCTCATATATGAGTCCATAATAGTTGGCCCCCAGCCCGGTAGTTCAGGTCTTGAGCTGTTGGGATGCACTGATTATTTACCCCAGATTTCGTAATCGAGTTGTTCAGCTTGACTTCCAGGATTTCCATTCAGCTGCTCTTCGAGTTTCACTGAACTCCAGTTTCACTTCTGACTTGCCCCCAAGCATGCATGCCGAGTTGGCTTGCCTTGAAAATTTGTTTGTTGGCATGATGGCCAGGATTATGTTGGCCGATGGTAACTCGGATCACCGAGTTTTCATATTTCTACAATGTGTGTTGCCCCCAGCCCGGTATATCATGAAAGGATAACAACATGCAACCAAATTCTGTTCGCCTACTTTGCTGATAATTTGACAACTGTAAGTTTGCTATCGTCATGGCATATAATTGTCACTTTATGCATAGTGGCCGTTTCTTCCACCTTTGATATTCGTGTGCATTTAATGCCTACGTCATATCGTATCAGTCATCATTGCACTTTTTGGGGGAAATCTACTTTTCAGTGGGAATTATCTTCACTGCCTCCTAACTTTTCGAATTTGTAATGTTTATATATTCTCATCTTCTACCACTTCTTACCAATTCTTGCTCAAAACTTTCTTTGCCTTCACATAAAAACCTCTTACTTCCATAAAGCTCTCTTCTTGCGAAGCTCTAACTTGTATTTCTTAGTCTTCGTCAACTTTTCCATGAACATTTACTCTCACTACTTCCTTCTTATTTCCGCTTTACTCTGTCTATCTTCTCCTTCCTTCTTTGACTGTATTCATTGAAAATCCTTTTTCTGGTTTTCTGGGTTTCCTGGGTAGATATTTAGGGTTTCTAGGTTTTCTGGGTTTTGAACCTCCAGTGCCTTCCTCATCCCTTTTTTTCCATCCCAAAAGCTCATCTTCTTTTGCCTTGTTTCTTTTCTCCAAATCATTCATGGATAGAGCCTCTCACTTGCCTTTAATAATGTTTGGTAAGGTAATTCCAGAAGAAGATAGAGAGGCGGTTAAAGAACTCTCTTCCGAAGCAAAATTCTGGTTCTAGTCAATACCTTGTACTGAGGAAGAGAAACAAGAAGCACTACTTCGTAAACCTAAGGGGAGTGGGAGTAAAAAGAGAGCCTAAACACCACAGTGTGTGACCCACGATTTAAACACTACCGCCCACAGATCTTCTTCCTGTCCATCTTCAAGTCAGGGTCTGGGTCATAACACCCCTATCCCAGCTTCTCAAATTCATGCCCCAGATTCAAACGGAGTTAGACCGGGATCTCATCCGGGAAACACGTTCGACCCCTACGATGATTGTAGCTATAAAAGCATTGATCTCATCAATAACGGTCGTGAAAAAGAAGCCGAATCGGTTTTGACCGCCTGCTGGCACAAATTTATTTTTCAAGTCATTTCGGCTTCTATCAATTTGAAACATCCCGACCTAGCGCCTTTTGATTTTCAGCACGATAGCTCTATTGACCCAGGTATTCCTCCTATTTCTGACTTTTACTTTCCTTTTAGTATAGGTATAAATGGTTTCATCTTCACACCATACTGAGCGATCCAAGACAGGGGAGTCGAGTTCTACTAGTCCTTCCAAAGCTTCGAAGACTCCGGGCCCGTGGGTTACCGAAGAGGTGTTGCGTATTAAAAATATGATGACCGTGGAAGAGATCACGGAGCTTGGCCTCCGAGACGGAGAAGGCTATACGATAAACTTGCCCCATATGTATGAGTCAATATCCTCTTGCCGGGAAAGGGATGACCATGCCCATTTCTTTTTCTTTTTCTTTTATCGTTCTAAATTTGATCATCTACATCTTTCCCCCAACTTCATCAAAACAATTGGGCTTTATCTTTGAGAATTTTTGTCCCAAGCTCGGTATCCAGTTTCTATTTACCAAGTTCTAAATTTGTCTTCTCAATCATCTACATCTTGCTCCCACTTAACTTCATCCAACAATTGGGCTTTCGCTATAACCTTTGAGAATTTTTGTAAAGATATGGACCTAGCTTGCACCCTTCAAGTTTTGATTCACTTTTTTAACCTCCATGAGGCTCTTAGTAAGGAATCCTCTAATGAGTCCTCTTCTAGGAAAGGTTGGACCTCACTGAAGGGTGTCATTGGCTTGAAACTCTTAAAATTCTTTGTCGATTCTTTCAAAGGGTTTAAGGTTGCCTTTTTCAAGGTCATTGCCATACCTGGACAACAACCTTTGTTTCTTAATACCTTAAAGTCTGGGGGTGTGGAAGAAAAATTCCCCCTGTATTGGACTCGGGACCTTCTGCGTATGACCTTTCTGCCAATGACTTTTCTGACTCTAAAAACCAGGCCATATCATTTATCGAACACTTCATCAAGGAAAACGGCCCCGTGAGTTCGATCAACTACATTCTAAAACCTCAGGCCAAGAAACGATCTGCGACTAGTACAGACGATCCTTTTTACTGCGTTACATTGCATGTTTCTTGCTTTTTTAAATGAAAACTAACCATTTTCTTTTGTTCTGCAACTCGGACTATGGGGAAACCAACATTCCTCAAGGTTTTTAAACATGCAGAGGTGACTTTGACGGCTGGAACTGCCAAAGCGACTCTGATCTCTGGAATTAACAAGAAACATCCGGCGCTCGAAGTTGGGACGGGTTCCCATGAAGGGCCATCCAAAAAATCCAAAGGTAAACGCATTAAGGGTGCTTCAACTTCTACCGTTCAAACCCCTACCTACACCTCAAGCCCCAGCAACTTCCCCTCTAGCCTTCGAGGCCACTCCTCATTCCCATGATTTGCTTTTCGTCGGTATCCTCTGGGAGATTGGGGTGACAACCGAACTCCGTAATGCTACACGTCCCCCTGTACGCTTTCTAGAGCCATCGACCTTGATTATAGCCGAGGTCAAGGAGACCACAGAATTGGAGCTAAACTCTTTAAAGGTCGCCTCCTTACTCCGGACCATGGCGACATTACAAAATAAATATGCCAGAACTACTGCCGATTTTCTTAGGGTCACAGGAGAAAGGGATAAAGTCACTAAGGAACTGCAAGCTATGAAGGCTATGCCGATCTAAAGAGGATAACGAAGGAGAGGAACAAGGCCTGTGAAGAGCTGCAAGTGTCTAAGGTATAGAAAGATAAATTGCATAAGGAGGGGTTGATGCTTAAGGTGGACTTATCCACGGCCGAGGAAAAGCTATCGAAGGTGTACTTGGAGCTCCTTCGTTTTCAAGGGGTTCATAAGAATGACATGCATTTTGTCCAACAAGTTCAGGCCATGCATTCTCAGCTTGAAACCCAGCTTAAGACCACCAAGGATGATCTCCGCGCTGCTACGGCTGTCTTATCTAAATATGCCAGTGCCTCCATGCAATCTTTTGACAATGCCGTGGCACAAATCGGGTTCTTAATCCCGACCTCAAATTAAACACCTCCGGCATGGACTATCAAGCTTTTGTCAAGGATGGGAAACTTATTCCACTTGGACAAAGATGAAGATGAAGGGGCTCCTCCTCCTTAAGGGGTTGGGATACCGATTTTGATTGTTCTATTTGGTCGGGGTTGAAGCCCTTTATTTGATTTCTTTAAAACTTTTCCTTCAGATTGATAACCCGTTGATTTTCTTCATAATATTCTTGCAAAAACATCATGTAAATAATTCCAATTTAATGAAAAACACTTACTTTTTGCGCATACTGAATGCTTGCTTATTTCTTGTCGAACATGAATACTTCTCCGATTTGGACTTTCACATTGTATTTGTTGCATTTTATGAACTTGAATTTATTTTCAAAGTTCTATTAAATGACTTGGCCGACTTTCACATTGCATTTATTGCATTTTATGAACTTGAATTTATTTTCATAGTTCTATTAAATGACTTGGCCAAAGTCAAAAGTATTTGCGTAGAATCTACTCGATATTTGTCCGGTATTATAACCAGAGATTATATTTTGTGAAGATTTTCATTAATCTAGCACATTGCATTCTGGCACGGTTGAATAGAATTTAATCTAGAGCAAAGGCAATCTATCACATGTTCAAATTTGATTTTCCTTAACCAAACTTTAAACATTTCAACCTGATCAGGGTCAGCATGACAGTTTACTTCATTACCCAAGAAAAAACAAGTTTAATGCATCGCGGCCACGTGGGCCTTTTGCTGCAACTTTTTTCATTTGAAGATGGGTTTCTTTAACCTGAATTCATTTATTCAAATAGACTTGGCGACATAGTCATCTTTACATGATTCCATATAGGAATTTGAAATAGAATTGCAACATAGTCATCTTACATGATTCCTAGAAAGGAATTTAAAATAGACTTGGCGACATAGTTGTCTTACATGATTCCTAAAAAGGAATTTAAAATAGACTTGGCGACATAGTCATCTTGTTGCAGAACTCCGCTTTAGTTGTAGTATGTCTTCAGCTTATCCGCATTCAATGTACTCTTGATGGCCTTCTTTTTCAAGGTCTCCAGCATATAAACTCCTTTACCAAGATTTTCTATAACTTGGTAAGGGCCTTCCCGATTCGACACTAGCTTTCCTTCCTTGGTGTTCTTATTTCCTATGTCGGCTCTTTGAAGCACCAGATCACCTTTTTCGAATGGCCGAGGCTTCACCTTTTTATTATATCTTGCCGTGATGAGTTGCTTTGTGGCCATATCATGACAATGTGCCGTGACCCTGACTTCGTCAATCATATCCAACTCTATCTCCAAGGCTTCACTGTTCTCCTCTTCCTCTTGTAAGGCCTTAACTCTCCTTCATGAGGGCTGGCCAATTTCTACCGGGATCATTGACTCACATTCGTATATCAACCTAAAGGGAGTTTCATCTGTTGAAGTTTGAATGCTGGTCCGGTATCGCCACAAGACGTAGTACAGCTGTTCCACCAAATTAGACTTTGCCTCTTCTATCAGTTTTCTTAATCCGTCTATGATAACTTTGTTGGCGGCCTCAGTTTTCCCATTGGATTGGGGATGTCCCATAGAGGCAAAGTGTTGCTTGCTTTGGAAGCCGGACATCATTGCTTGGAAACCCTTATCAAAAAAATGGGTTCCATTATCCGTGATGACTTCTACCGGGATCCCAAATTGGGATATGATATTTATTTCGAGGAATTTCTACACCCGAGCTGAATTAATTGTTGCCACCAGTTCCGCTTCTAGCTATTTGTGAAGTAGTCAACAATTACTATGAGCCATTGCAGCTATCTTGAAGCTACCTTAAATAGCCCCAACAGATCCATGCCCCGTTTAAAAAATGGCCTCGGTGAAATAGACTTTAACTCTACCAGGGGAGACCATATTGCCCTTGCATGTTTTTGGCAACTGTCACATTCTGTACGTGGTCCTTGGGTCTACCACCATAATAGGCCAATAATAATGGGCTCGTAACGCCTTTCGAGCCAATGCCTTGGCACCCATATGTTACCCGTTGATTTTTTCATGGATCTCAGCCAAGACATACTCAGCTTCTTCCGAATTCAGGAACTTTAGCATTAAGGAATGCAAGCCTTTGCGATATAACTGATTGTCCACCACCGCATATAAGGCCACTTCTCTTACCAACTTCTTTGCGTAGATTGAGTCGTCGGGTGTTCGCCTCGCAAGTATACGAGTTTCGCAAGTAATAAAGTGATAAGTAAAGTATCGTTCCCACGAGGATTTGTTTAACAAATTGGTCAAGCAAGAGGCTTAGTGATTTTCATCAAGTTGAGCTAAAAACAAGTTTTGAATTGGAATGAGAATTTTCAAAGACTTTTTCTAAAACGAAAAATTAATAAAGGCTAATGACTTTTGACTTCAAGAATAATGGGGCCTAGGATTCTTTTTCCCCTTTTGCATTTCATAAAACTTGATTAACTTCCTCTCTAGTAGCATTTCAATACATACATGTTTTAGTCTAGGGTTCAAAAACACTTGAAACGCTCTCTCAAGTCAAAATCAAGTTTTTCTTCTCACTAAAATTCACAATCTCTTGCTACAATTAGTAAGAATCAACAATTAAGCAACAACCCTCATGTGCCAATGCAAGGTTTGTAAATATATCTATATTTTACCAACAAACCATCCATTTATCAAGTAAACTTCAAGACAAGCATGATTTCAATCAAGTTCTACACCTAGACTAGCTCTCTCAAGTCAAAACCTATGTGAACAAATCATCTAAATGGAGGCCAATCACTTGGAAGCATTAAGCCAATGTTGAAATCAACACATGTGTATATTTATCTACCAAAAGAGAGGAAACTCCAAGTTTTAATCCATACAAAGGGTCAAAAGAACCCTAGAATGAAAGGTTTAGCTACTCATGTTCAAATACAAGAAGAATCTAAGCAAAGAAATTGGATACATGAAGAAACTAGGAAGAAAAGAGGAAGAACCAAGGTGAAATCCCCAAAATCTCTCTTGAGAAGAGTACCCAAGCCTCCAAAATGCTCCAAATCTCTCTCCCAAGCTCTTCCCTTGTGTGCCCACTTGTTTCCTTAGGTCAAGAGTGTGTTTTTCGGCCCTTCCCTTTAGGTTAAGTAGGTTTTTTCTGTTTCTAAAATGTAAAATGCGCAGCTGTACTTTCTGTACTTTTTCACGACTGGCTGCGGCTAGTTGTCGACTGGCCGCGGCCAGTGACACAGAGAGCTACTTGTTGCGGCCAGTTGTATAGGTTCTTCTAATTTTGCACTACTTCACATCCTTTCTTTCTTCCCTTGTTTCTTGGTTCTTATAGAGCTTCAAAACTTATCTCCACCTTCCTACAAAAGAGGAAGGAATTATCAATTCTCAATTGAATCACAAACTCTATAGGATATAACAAGAATTTCTTTGATTTTTGCCTTATACTTTGATATGCACATTTTCCTCTATAGCTCCATTTCTATGCACATTTTGAACCAAAAATAGATAAAAAGAGAGAGAAAATGTACTGGAATGTTGTCAATTTCTAAGAGTTAACACACCCCCAAACTTAAATATTTTCTTGTCCTCAAGCAAAAACATGTATCTTCACTAAATTTCTTCAATATTTGTCATTGATGCATGCATAAATTTGTCCTCATCTACTGCTCAAAGAGTTATATAAAACAAGAAATCAACTAAATATGCACAAATGGACACTTCATAGATTTAAAACATGCTTTTCAAGAATTTCCAGATGTGAGTGTGTGAATGGAGTTGACATGTACTCCTTTTGCACCTACTAAAGTTAAAAGCAACAATTCAAGTCATATAACTATATTCAAACAATCAATTCCAGCATTCTCTAATTTCTTCCTCTTTTCTTCTAATTCACTTCACTTGACTTAAAAATCAAAAGGACTTTTCAGCTTGTAATGGGGCTAGGGGTTAAGGTTCCCAAAAGAAAAGGTAAAGGATAATCAACAAATACCTCAAGATAGATGATAACCACTTAAGGGGTTTCTTCCTTCTCTCATTAAACACACTCCCCCAAACTTTAACCAAATTGATCTTTTCCATATCAAGCCTTCTTGGATTCCTTTTTTCTTTCATCAAAATTTTTTTTTTCTATACATTGTGAACCCTTTTACTTTCTACATCTTTTTCTAATCATTTGACACTCTACTCATCACTATATTCCATAACCCCAATAAATTATCATCTATCTCAAAGTAAAGGAATCATGGTTTTTCACATTAGCTAAGGTAGGTAGATGTTAAGTCTTTCAAAAAGAATATATAATTGGTCTTTCATTAAGGGTCAAAATAAGGGTTCAAGATGGACATAATCAATTAGGTAGGCTTGAAAGGCTCAATCGCATTTTATGAAGTGCCCTAATCCTTTCTTTAAATCTTATGAAATAAATCAAAAGATTTGAAGAAGTCCAAAGATTATTTTGAAATCAACAGTTTGAAACAAAGGCATATAACCTAATTTCCTACAAAGCCCTTCAACAAAAACATCCAGAATAAAGTTCACTCCAATAGCGCTTTCTTAGCCAAAAATTTCTGAATAACATGATTCATCACTACAATACATCCATCAATGCACATTAAACAAAATTTCCTATAAAACATAAAAAAAATTGAGCAAGTAATTTCTATCATTGGATTTCAAGCAAATTTGACAAATACCTAGAATTTCAATTCCTTTCTAACATACTTCACAAACAAAAATTTAAGCATGAGAAATTTCAAACATTCCAACATTTTTTTGATTTTTTTTCTGTGCACTCATCAAAGGTTCAAAAAAATTCCAAAAAATGCAGTGAACCTTCACCCCCAAACTTAAAACAGACAATGTCCTCATTGTCAACTAACAAAATGGGAAGGTAGAAAAGTAGCACATGTACCTGATATAGCTCATATTCACAGCAAGAACAAAGAAATGAAGCAGACAATGGTCAGAATAAATCCTGTCGGGCTTTCACAATTAGCCAACAAGTATGAACAAAAGAACACCATCATGGTGGAAAAATGATCTGTGCAACTTGTGACCAATCAATTTGCTGTACAAAAAGGTCTCAAAATATTCACAGCAAAGAAATGCACAAACAGTCCAAAAATCCTGAAAACATGTATATATCATTTAACTCAACATAGGCATGCTAGGGAATCCCAAAGGCAAACATATCCAGCAAATTGTCACAGTGACCATCAGTAGTCACCACACAAAAACCACAATAGTGTAACACAGTGTCATAGGCCTACAGAACCCCACAATAAATAGAAAGTCAAGCACAACATCAAAACATTGGTTAGAAAAAATAGCATCAGTCATCCTCATTGTCAGAGAGTGTATAGTCTGAGTCTGAATGCTTTCTGGATGCCTTCCTTAAGCGCGATCTAGTCTCCCCCCATCTCCTCATCATCACTAGCACTACTCTCAAAATATGTGTTTCAGATGTCATCATCATCACTCTCATCATGCTTGTCACCATCCTCATTGTCTGTCCCGTTCAGACCCTGATTGATTTGGACTCCTTGATGCTGGGCTAGGCAAGTAACAAGGGAGGTGAGGTGGCTAATGGCAGTGTTGAGTGTGTTTTCCAGCCGATCAATCCGGGTAGTCATGGCCTCAAATTGTAGTTCTAGCTCAGAGTGAGGGCCTTCATGTCGAGCCCTCTTTTTCTCTTTTTTTTTTTCAGGTTGTTGCTGTGACTCCAAATTTGTGTAAGTAAATGGTCGGTCAGGCTCAATAAGGGGGTCAGCAGGCAACTGTTCAACCTTGGCTTCCAGGAAAAAAGATGTAAAGGTATGGGGAAAGATGAGGCTTGTATGATGTTTTTTTCGGCACCTATAGAGGGCTTTGTACATGATTTTGCCAAGATTGATAGGCTGGTTGGTTTGAAGAAGGAAAATGAGGAGGGCCAATTTTTTAGGGATGTAAGTAAGGTGGGATGTGGGCTTAATGTTATTGGCTGCCAAATGGAGCCAACATTTTGCCTCTAGCTTTAAATCAGCTCGAGCAAGGTATTTTTTTTGTGGAAACGAACAAACCAGGTGTTCTCACCATTTACCACAATCTCCTTTGCTATGTTCTCATAGGGAAACGACTCTTTATTGGCTGTGAACTTCTGATACATACAGGCACCGTTTGAAACTCTAGGTAAATTAAAATGCTGGTTCATGTTATCGGCATCGATGACTATCTCCTTTCCACGGAAGGTCACAAGCCCATCATGAATGATGTGTTGAGTGTAGTATTGATGAACAAACTCAACATTCACCTTCTTCTTCCTTGTCATGAGTCTCCCTAGACGCTGGGCAATAGCTTGCTTATAAAAATCATATTTGTTGGTCTTCTGAAATGCACGTTCTCTGTGAAGCCTTCTACCCCTGATCATTTGTTGAACATTGGCCATGGTGACTGGAGGGGGATTATGGGATCGGATCTTTTGTTTCTTTCCAGCGGTTTTCATGATTTGTACACAAGAGAAGGGAAAACGCACCTAAACACAATTCATACTTATCAACAAGCAAGCAAAACCAAAAAGAAGCTTATTTAACCTATCCTAAAAAGAAAAGAAAAGATCCCCCCAAACTTCAATTTTTTCTGATGCCAAAGCTTTCAAGCAACATTCCAAGCCTAGACCTAACCTCACTACCTCCCCAGAATCTAATTATTTAGACCTCCACATTGTCATTCAATCTAATTCTAGCATTGGAGAAACTCCACAGCATCCAACATAATCAGGCTGAGCAAGAGAAGGTCAAAATCTTGAATAAAAAGTCAAGTTCAGAAATAAGTCCCAGCCTAAACAACCATCAGTAGTTGCTAATAGCTAAGCCTCACATCATAGGTCAAATTCAAGCCTAATTTTCAACACCATTAAATAGATGCAGCTAATCAATAGAACATTTCCAAACATGAGCACCTTCAAAAATATCCACTTTCACAGAAAAATTTTCATGATTAAATCCTGGAGGTTCAAGTTTAGGTTCTGCAAACTTGGGATTAGAGTAAAAGCCAGCATCCACAGAAACCTATAGTCTTCATTTATAACAAGAACTCAAGGGAATTTCAGAACTGAATTTTTCATGTTGTGAAGCCTTTTTTTTTTCAAAGTGGCAGTAAGGTTCAAACAGAGGCAACCTTCTTAGGTCTCAAGAAATAGGCAAAGATGCAATTGTCAAAAACCATTGAACTCTTGCTATAGATTTAGAAACCTAATCCCAGTGCAAAAATTCTTTGAAATACTTCCATATCAGCTTCAAGTTTCAGGCAGCAATATTATTTCATTTAGTTCTCATGGTAACCAAGCAGATACAGAGCAATCTAGAAAATTAAGAACTTGCATTCATGCCTTTCAGAGACTAGCCAAGCCAGCAATGGAAAATACTAATTCTAAACCCAACCACATCAGTTCAAGTCTACGTTAAACACGCTTCAACACTTAATCAGAACCACAGATACATCATACGACAGCTCAACTCAAATGTAACCAAACACCAACCCAAAATGGAGAAAAGCATGAACTTTACCTCAAAAGAGAGGACAAATATCAGAGCTGAGATGAAAGCATAGAGCTGGAGTGGAGATGATTTGTGGTCCAACCTTTAAGAGCAGAGAAGAGAGTGGCAGAGTTTCATCATCGAAACAAGACTTAGGTGAAGACACAGAGAGAAGCAGCGAGAGGCAGCAGCATCTTCACCATACAAGACGATTGAAATCAAAAGAGGGAGGGAGTGAGGGAGTTGTTCGAACTTCAGGTGAGGGGAGGTGAACTAGTCGGAGAAGAGAGAACTTGAGGGAAGCCGACGGTGGAATGGAGGGAAGCATGGTGACAGGTGAGAAGAGGGACGGTGAGGTCGAATGGGGATTTGGAGAGCAAGAATGGTGAAGCCGACAGTGGTGGTGGATCACAGAGCTAGGGTTTGACGTGGCGATGGTGAACCGGGGAAAGGAGAGAGTGAGCGGCTGACGATGAAGCTAGAGAGAAGAAGAAGGTCGCCGACGGTGGAATGGAGAGAAGAGGAAGGGGAACGATGAGCGAGGAAGAAGAAGGGAGTCGGATGAGGTGAGATTTCTGGTTCACTGGTGGAAGGAGTCGCGAGTTGAACAGGGAGGTGAGAGCCACGGCTTGGAGATTGCACTGGGATATTAGGGTTTCCAATTGGAAAGCGATGAGGAAAGTGAGATTTGGGATTTAGGGTTTTTTTTTTTTTTTTTTTGATTGGGGATGAATGTGGTCCCAATAGTGGGCCACATTCATTTGGGTAAAATAGGAATTGTGTGAAATAATGAAGGGCAAAGTGGGGAAAAAATATGTTATTTAATTTTAACTTTTTTAACTTTTTTTAAAATTTTTTTCCGTTTTTTAATTAATTTTTTTAATATATTTTTTTTTTTTTTTTTTGAATTTTTTTAAACAAAAATATTGACACGGCCACGGCCGGTTGTAAAACTTGCCGCGGAAAGTGAACACAGAGAGCACCGGCCATGGCTTGTTGAAAACTTGCCGCGGAAAGTGAACACGAGAGCACACGCCACGACCGGTTTTCTTGTCCAAAACAAAACAAAACTAGCAAAACCGCAAAATACAAGGACCATTCCCAATTACCACAAGAATCACCCAAGAAGCTTTATACCAATATTTATCGCCCAAATTACTCAAGATGAAGCATTTTAAGCCATATAAGCCCATAAAGGCACACATATACACATATTCATAGGGAAAACCACAACACATCAAATTTGAGCACTCAAGTCATGGTCACAACTGAATTTTACATAGAGAATTAACCGAATAATCACAATAGCCACAGTATTACTCAAAATTGACAAGTAATCACAATTTCACCCCAGAATCATATATATATGAGCTTAGAATCAAGTGAACTTCCCTCAAAAGCATTCCTTTTTATAGCTCATGACTTCTTCCTCCTTCATAAATACTCCTCCCAACTGCAACAATTCAATTTCAAGTTGGGTACCCTTTTTCTTCCTACAAAACAAAAGATCAAACATAAATCTACTAAAAAGATACACACAAAATGAAAAGATTTGGTTTATAGCTTGGGTTGCCTTCCAAGAAGCGCCTAGTTTATAGTCTTTAGCTTGACTCTTCATGGCGGTCACTCCTCATTGACTAAGTAGATAGTGGACACAAGCCTATCCATATCTCCACCCCAATAATGCTTCAATCGTTGACCATTAGCCTTGAATCTTTTACCTTTCTCATTTTCCAGCTCCACATCACCAAATTTAGATGCTTGAACCACAGTGAATAGACCGGACCATCGAGATTTTAGCTTTCCTGGAAATAACCTCAACTTGGAATTATAGAGGAGAACACTTTGACCGGGTTCAAAACTCTTGGTTATGATTTTGCTGTTATGATCCCGCTTGGTCTTCTCCTTGTATATCCTTGCATTCTCATAGGCATTTAGGCGAAGTTCATCTACCTCGTTGAGTTGAAGTAGCCTCTTCTTCCCCATAGCTTCGAGATCAAAATTTAACTTTTTGATAGCCCAACAAGCTCCATGCTCCAATTGCACCGGTAAGTGGCATGCTTTCCCAAACACTAAGCAATAGGGGGACATACCAATAGGTGTTTTGAAAGCCGTTCGGTATGCCCATAGTGCATCATCCAACTTGGTAGACCAATCCTTCCTCGTAGTACCCACCACCTTCTCAAGAATGTTCTTGATCTCGCGATTGGAAATTTCTGCTTGCCCATTACTTTGAGGGTGGTATGGCAATGAGACCTTGTGCTTAACACCGTATTTCTTCATCAAAGCTTGAAATTGGTGATTGCAAAAGTGAGAACCACCATCACTTATAATTGCTCTAGGTGTTCAAAATCGAGTGAAAATGTTCTTCTTGAGGAATTTCAACACCGTCTTGGCATCATTGGTGACACATGCAGTAGCCTTAACCCACTTGGAGACATAGTCAACTCCAACTAAGATGTATTCATTATTAAATGACTTAGGGAAAGGACCCATGAAGTCAATTCCCTAAACATCAAAAAGTTCAACTTCAAGCATGCTAGTCAATGGCATCTCATTCCTCTTAGATATGTTCCCTACTCTTTGGCATCTATCACATTGAAGAGTGAAGGCATATGCATCCTTGAATAGAGTGGGCCAATAGAATCCACTTTGGAAAACTTTTGCAGCGGTCTTCTCTCCTCCAAAATGTCCACCATATTCAGAAGAGTGACAACAATGCATAATACATTCCTGTTCATTTTCTGGTACACATCTACGAATGAGTTGATCAGGACACCTCTTGAATAAGTATGGTTCATCCCAGAAATATTTCTTCACTTCATGTAGAAACTTACGCTTTTGGTGAGAATTGAAATCCGGAGGTAACACTCCACAAACTAAGTAATTGACAAAATTAGCATACCATGGTGTGGGTGATTCATCAACAACGAACAACTGCTCATCTGGGAATGATGGATGAATCATATCTGAATCATCAAGTTTAACTTTAGTACTCAACCGTGAGAGATGGTTAGCCACTTGATTCTCAGTGCCTTTTCTATCGATGATGTTCAAATCAAACTCTTGAAGTAGAAGCACCCATCGAATTAGTCTTGCCTTAGAGTCCTTCTTTGGTATTTCAAAGTTGAATGATCGGTGTAGATAATGACCTTATTACCCACAATGTAGGGCTGGAACTTCTCTCAAGCATAGACTATGGCAAGTAATTCCTTCTCAGTGGTGGTATAATTAAGTTGGGCATAATCAAGAGTCTTGCTAGCATAGTAAATAGGATGAAATAACTTTTCCTCCTTTTGCCCAAGAACAGCACCTACTGCATAATCACTAGCATCGGCCATAATAATGAAGGGTAGAGCCCAATCCGGAGCTATCAAGATAGGAGAAGAAATGAGACATTGTTTCAACTCTTCAAAAGCTTTTAAGCACTCCTCATCAAACTTGAATTCTACATCTTTTTCCAATAGCTTGGAAAGTGGCTTGGCAATCTTAGAAAAATCTTTGATAAATCTCCTATAGAACCCAGCGTGACCAAGGAAACTTCAAATACCCTTTACACTAGTAGGAGGAGGCAATTGCTCAATGATAGCAATTTTGGCTTTGTCCACTTCTAGACCCTTCTTAGACACCCGATGACCAAGAACAATGCCTTCTTGCACCATGAAGTGACATTTCTCGCAATTGAGAATCAAATTTGTTTCTTCACACCGTTTAAGCACCGCATCCAAATTATCCAAGCACGAATCAAAAGATGGACCAAACATAGAGAAATCATCCATAAATACTTCAATGGTCTTTTCAATCATATCAGCAAAGATGGAAATCATGCACCTTTGAAAAGTGGCAGGAGCATTGCAAAGTCCAAATGGCATTCTTCTGAAAGCAAATGTGCCATAAGGACAAGTAAAAGTAGTTTTCTCTTGGTCTTCCGGAGCTATAGCAATCTGATTGTACCTAGAATAACCATCTAGAAAACAAAAGAATTCCTGGCCAGCAAGCTTGTCAAGCATTTGATCAATGAATGGCAAAGGAAAGTGATCCTTCCTTGTAGTAGTGTTAAGCTTCCGGTAATCCATGCACACCCGCCATCTAGTCACCGTACGAGTGGGAATCAGTTCATTTTGGGTGTTAGCCACTACAGTCATGTCACCTTTCTTAGGGACACATTGGACTGGGCTCACCCATGAACTATCAGATATGGGATATACTATTCTAGCTGAAAGCCATTTAAGAATTTCTTTCTTGACCACTTCTTTCATAATTGGATTCAAGCGCCTTTGATGCTTAATGGAAGTTTTGTGATCATCTTCCAATAGAATCTTGTGCATACAAATAGAAGGCCTTATTCCCTTGATATCGGTGATAGTCCACCCAATAGCATGCTTGTGTTCCCTCAAGACTCTTAGTAGCTTCTCTTCTTGCAAATTAGAGAGGGTAGAAGAGACAATTACCGGTAGAGTGTTAAAATTCCCAAGATAAACATACTTGAGATGAGAAGGTAGTGGCTTCAACTCTAAAACCAGGGGAACTTCAATAGAAGGCTTCAATGGAGTACTTAAAGCATTAGATACATCAAGTGGTTCAAAAGTCCTCGGTCTAGAAGGAGGAAATGAGTCAAAAGAAAGAGCTATTCAATAGCATCTTCATCAACCTCTTCAAAGCTCTTCTCACCAATCAAGAATGCCTTTAAAGGGTCTTTAATCATGGAAGCATATGATTCTTGAGGAATAACTGCCTCTAATATATCTACAAATGAGCATTGAGCAGAATCATCATGAAACTTCAAGGCTTTTTGCATGTTGAATATCACTTGCTCATTATCAACCCTCAAAGTGACGTCACCCTTCTCTACATCAATAAGAGTCCTTGTAGTGGCTAAGAATGGACGTCCAAGGATTAGAGGAATTTTCCAATCAACTTCACAATCAAGCACTACAAAATCCGCAGGGAAGATAAACTTGTCAACTTTAACTAGGACATCCTCAATGATTCCTCTAGGTCTAGAAATGCTACGATCAGCCAAGAGAAGAGTTACCGTAGTATGTCTTGGCTCTCCTAAACCCAATTGGTTGAAAACAGATAGAGGCATCAAATTAATATTTGCACCCAAATCACAAAGAGCTTTACCATTAAAGTTGGTCAAGGGATGTAGAAGCTTCCTGGATCTTTAAGCTTAGCAGGTAACTTCCTTTGAATGACTGCACTACACTCTTCAGTCAATGCCACAGTCTCAAATTCATTGAATCGCCGCTTCTTGGACAAAACATCTTTAAGGAACTTAGCATATTTAGGCATGCTCTCCAAAGCTTCGGCAAAAGGAATGTTCACATGGAGTTGTTTGAACATGCTCACAAACTTTTTGAATTGAGCATCTTCCTCTTTCTTCTTGAACCTTTGAGGAAAAAGGTAGTGGTGGCATAAAAGGAGGAGTAGTTGGCTTTCTCTTTTTCTCATCATTCATATCTTGCTCCACCTTCTTGTCTTTGCCCACATCATGCAAACTGTCTTCAATTTGCTTTCTCTTCTTAGTTTCATCTTCCTCCCCTACACTTTCTTCACCAACATCAACAATCACTTGATCATCTTGCCTTGCTTGAGGAGTACTTAAGCTAGGCACATTCGGTAACACTTTTCCACTTCTCAAGTTAATGGCTTTGCATTCATCTCTTCCAACATGTTTTGGATTAGGAATGGTATCACTAGGAAGACTGCTTCTTGACATACCATTCACTTGTGATGCTAATTGCCCCATTTGCACTTCAAGATTTTTAATAGCAGTTTCATGGAGAGAAAAAGTAGCCTTAGTTTCAACCCTTGAAGTTTCCACCTCAGACAAGATTCGAGCTAGCATCTTGTCTGTTTTAGACTCCTCTTCCTTAATAGGAACCTGCCTTGATTGCATTTGAAAACTAGGTGGATTAAGCTTATTTCCAGATGTAGATTCATGTGTTTGATTCAAACTATTACCTTGGCTCCAAGAAAAATTGGGATGAGTTCTCCAATCACTATTGTAGGTTTGTGAACAGGGGTTGCCTTGAGGATTTTGAAACTTGCCCATGTAGTTGACAGATTCAGAAGCCATGTAAAGGGGACAATGGTCAGGCATATGGACATCATGGCATTGATCACATGCAATTGGTGTAGCATGAATAGAATGCACACCTTGAGAAGTGCTCTTTTGCATTTGAGATTCTAACACATCAAAACGCTTATTCAAAGCGGATAAGAGAGTTGCAATTTGTGAGGAAGAGTCTTCTTTTGCATTAGGCATGGTCTGGTTAGTCCTCCTATCATTGCCTTGATTATTGTTTGCAGACAACTGATCCAACAATGGAATCACCTCATTCACAGGAACATTCCGGTATCCTCCATTGGTCATACAATCAACCATTACTTTAGATTGAGGATTAAGTCGAGTACAAAAAATTTGGACTACAACCCATTTGTCGACCCCATGATTAGGGCATTGCTTCATTAACATCTTGTATCTCTCCCAAGCAGCGTATAGATGCTCATCTGGATATTGTTTAAAGCTTAGAAATTCATCCCTAACTTCCACAAATTTGTCATCAGAAAAGAATCGAGCTCTAAACTTAGCTTCAAGATCGGCCCAATAATGGATAGATCCTTCCGGAAGATTGTTGAACTAGTCTCTAGCCTTGCCTTGTAGAGAAAGAGGGAATAACCATAGCTTCAAAACATCTTGGGGAACTCCATTTTGCTTGAAAGAATCACACACTTCCAAGAAGTACATCAAGTGCTTGTTGGCATCTTCATTATAAAGGCCATGGAACATCCCATGCATTTGAAGCATTGTTATCATAACCGGCTTGATCTCAAAGGTACGTGCTTGCATTTCTGGCATCCGAATGCAAGATTGAGGACTTTGCATATTCCGACTAGCAAAGTCATTGACAGTAGCTCTATCATACTCATCGTCTGCCGTGGTTTCAGATGCAGATTCAGCCTCTTCTTCAATGAGAGGCACTTCGTCAAGCACCACTACCAATCCATCCGGATGCAAGTTTTGCATATAAGAAATTGGTACCTACAAGAGAAACAAACAAGAGCGAGTATCAAACTAAAACAAAAGTAAATAAAAGACAAAAAAGAGAAAAATTGTATTCCTAACTAAAAGCTCAAGCGAAATTTACTAAGACAAGCCAAAGGTTGACCAAAGGATTTGTTTGCACAAATCCCCGCAACGCGCCAAAAACTTGTTCGCCTCGTAGGTGTATGAGTTTCGCAAGTAATAAAGTGATAAGTAAAGTATCGTTCCCACGAGGATTTGTTTAACAAATTGGTCAAGCAAAAGGCTTAGTGATTTTCATCAAGTTGAGCTAAAAACAAGTTTTGAATTGGAATGAGAATTTTTAAAGACTTTTTCTAAAACAAAAAATTAATAAAGGCTAATGACTTTTGACTTCAAGAATAATGGGTCCTAGGATTCTTTTTCCCCTTTTGCATTTCATAAAACTTGATTAACTTCCTCTCTAGTCACTACAAAAAAAAGTGTCGTTTGTCGCGGTTATATTGTAGCGGTCAAATTAAACCGCTACAAATTACCTAATTTGTAGCGGTTTCAATCCAAACCGCCACAAATTAGTATCAGAAGCATTGGCACCAAATGCTGACCATTTTGCTTCGCTTTTTGTCACGGTGACACAAAACTAAACCGCTACAAATATGGCGCCAGCCTTGGCGCGTTATGGCGCGAAGTATGTTGCCGTTTTTTCCTAGCTGTTTTGTCAAAATAACCGCTACAAAAATTTGAAACGACATAGTTTTGTCACGGTTAGAAGAAAGCGACACCTTGACTGCGTCAAAATTTCAAGATTAGTAGCGGTTTCTGCTATAACCACTACAAAATTTATTCTATAAATAGTCATTTTCATCCGTACAACGATTATAAATATTCAAAAATATTCTAAATCTGGCTTTATCGATGATGGAACATTCTCAACTTGTTCTCGAAAACAGAAGATAGGCATATATCTGAAGCGCTGATCTCGGGAGATGGGTGCTGCAGATATTTGTCTGTCTCCTCATCCTTCAAGTTGAGGAGGTTCCTTCAGTGACAATCCAGATTCAAATATTCATTGACCTGAAGACTTCTACTCCTCTAAATATGTCTAACATGCCACCGAATATTGGGTTCAATATTAGCCACCTTTCTCTCTGGCAAATATCTTTGAATAAAATGAGTAAGTGAGTTTTTCTAGGGAGATCGGTGGCTATCGAATACAAATCTTCACCGGCATGTTGGACAATTTTCAATAAACTTGTCATTTCTAATTTATTAACGAAATTAAAGAAAATAATTGAGAATGTTTTTATTTTAATAAATAAAAAATCCAAACTAATTAGTTTTAAATTTGTAGTGGTTTTAAGGAAATTTAAGAAAATAATCAAATTAATTGAGAGACTTTATATTGAAATAATCAAAAAATCCAAACTAATTAGTTTGTAACTCAAACTAATTAGTTTGGCATTTATTTTTTTATAAAATATTACTTTTGTAGCGGTTTCTGAGGAAACCGTGACAAAATGTGATCATTCTGTAGCGGTTCATATGTCTAACCGCTATAGAATTGCAATAGTCATTGATTTTGTAGCGGTTATAGAACCGCTACAAAGTTTCACGAAGAACAAGGCACATTTGTAGCCTTAGGGTAGCGCTTTTTGGAACCGCGACAAAGGGATTCATTTTGTAACGGTTATTTATTTTGACCGCTACAAAGTGACAACGGTTTTTATACTGTTCCTCTCACTTTTGAAATTCACACGCGCAATTTTTTAATTTTCACCTTTTAACCTTTCAACTTATACTTTCCATCATCCTTTCAACTTGTACTTTCCATCATCCATTCAACTTGTACTTTCCAACATCATGGTTTCTGAGGAAAGAGACCCCCGAAAAGGGAAAGATCCTGTACCCCATGAAAGGCCTGTCAGGGGTAGTGGTAGTAGAGGGGCCCGTAGAGCAGGGCGTGGGCCACAAAATATCCCCCTTGAGCCCCCTCAAAGGGGGAATGAGTTTGATGCTCTCTTTGAAAATGACCCAATCCCAAACCCAGAGAACCTAGAGACCGTAGGGGAGATCAGGGCGCAAGTCTGTCGTTTGATGACATCTTGAGTGAGGAGCTCGAGTTTGACATTCCCATGTCGGAGCGAAGCGGTTTCTCGACCCGGGAGAACGCGGGACCATGGAGCCCCGACCGTCGTCTTCTCATTCCTCCGGATTTGTGGTGGATGTCGAAGGTAAGTATAAGTAGTTTATTGGAAAAAAATAATATTTAAATTATTATAAAAAATTATGAAAAATTATTTAAAATGCAATACAACAATTTTGTTATAATTGTGCAAATCTATATGGGAACATCAGCAGGATGACATTGGATGTTCCCACGCTCAGTCAGCTGCAGGACTACCAGGTGATAGTTCCTTGGAATATGTAGACGAACCAGCCGATCGGCAACGGTAGTCACCTGTTGAACCGATACCTGTCACAATTTGGGGGGAATTGGGTATGGTTCCGATCTATTTCCACAGTTGGAAAAAGATCCCGAATGACAACAAGGACAAGGCGTTTGAGGACGTTGTGCGGGTAAGTTATGTTGTGTAATTAAATTAGTTTTTTTAATAGTTATAAGTTGTGGTTAATTTAGTTATTTGTTTCTTAATTACTAATCATTTTATGATACAGAAAAATTTTAAACTACGGGCCCACGCTTTGAGGTACGTAAAGATGAAAATGGGAGAAGGATGGAAGAGCCGGAGGATTCATCTCTACGACCCGACGAGAATGGAGATGGGACTATGCCTGCAAAGAATCGATGGAGAACGTCCCGGACGGCATGGAGGCAAATGACGGGCAGCTTTTGTCCAATACCAGAGGAGTCCGAGAGGGAGTGGTACGTTTTTTAATTAATCATAGTTTAGTTTTTTTTTAAATGAGGGTATTGTATAGTTTAAAATTTGCTTTAATTAATTTTGTTTAAATGTAGTTTAAAAATTTAAATATAGACAAAATTAATGTAGTGTTTAGATTTGGTTTAAATTAATTAAATTTAGAGTAAAATATATTGACTACCCCTATATTTTACGTAAATTACACAAACATCTCATTTATTTTGCAGGCTCTATCGCAGAGGAACACCCAGATGCAGGGCAACTCAGAGGGTCAATCACACGGAAAGATCCAAGACGTTTTTGTGACCTACGGTGAGATGGTATGTTAAAAGTTAAATTAATTTTATGTTTAAATAATTATTGCTTTGTTTTGGAAATAACAAAGTTTATATTCTTTTAACTCTTTCAGTAAGAGAAGGCTCGGGAGGAGAACCGTGAGACGAACTATGGGCAGTTGTGGACATGCACACATAGACACCGTGATGGTACGCCGACCTCTGAGGCAGCAGAGGAGATAATAGTAAGTTACAAAAAAATTATTAATTAAATTAAATTAAATTGTTTGATTAATGTTTTATGAAATCTGTGTGTCAGGCCCGGATTGAGAAGACCCAGACAGAACTCCGAGCGTCGCAGGGCCCGGAGTCATAGGGGTCTATTGATCCTCCGGCCTCATTGAAAGCTGCTGTGGGCCCAGTCGAGCATCCTGGCTGGGTTAAGGGCTTTGGGCTAGGCGCTAGGCCTAGCATGGTGTATGGAAAGGGCTCCTCCTCTAACGCTGGAACCTCTGGCTCGAGAATACCACCACCAGAGGCGGTTGATGCGATGATTGCCGAGACAGTTGCCGCGCAGGTTGCCGAGCAGGTTGCTGCAAAGAGGGCCTGGAGTGAGGCCAGGAATGAGGCCAGGAATAGGCGCATGTAGGAGAGTCTCGACCGTTGTTATGCTAATCAGAGACATAGCTGGCGGTCAATTACCGGGGCCTTGACAGAGCTGCTACCTACCGAGACGGTTTCCATCTCCCGAGCCTCCCCCTCCGTTCATCTACGCGGATTCCCCGGCTCCCCCTCCGGATCGATCTTTGGTGAAGACGAGGGCGTTGTTACCTCCGGGTCGTGCCCACGCCGCCCCCGAGACAGCCTCTCCGAGACGGGACTCGATCATCGGGCTCGATAGTTAGTTTTTATTTTTACGAAGTAATTAATTTTGTCTTCTTTGGATGTTTGTTCACCTTCGTTATCTTAATTGATTTGTTGACAATTTTATTAAATTTAAATATTTGTTATCTTTTTTTTCAGTAGGTTTTTGACATTGTAACACCATTTCAATACTTATATGTCATTTATAAAATGATAAAGGGAGTTAATAATTTGTGAATAAAAATATATGTTTTCAAAATAATAAACGGAGTTAAAAATTTGTAGATAAAAAGATATGTTTTCAAAATAATAAACGGATTTAATAATTTGTGAATAAAAATATATGGATAAAAATAATTTTCGTTGCGGTTTGTACACTTTAACGCGACCAAACTTATTTGTAGTGGTTACGGTGTGAAAACCGCTACAAATTTGAATTTCAAAGTAAATAAATAACCGCCAAAACTTTGGTGCGGTTCTTGCATTAACCACTACAAATTTGAATTTCAAATTTATAAATAATCGTTGAAATTTTGTTGCGGTTCTCGCATTAACCGCTACGATTCTCAAAGAGTAATAATTTAGTAGCGGTTTTGGTAGTGGTTTGTTCACCGTGACTAGTAATTTTCGATTCAGATTTGTAGCGGTTTGTGAACCGCTACAAATTCATTTTGTCACGGTTATGGTCGCGGTTTTCAACCGCTTCAAATTATTTCAAGTTGCATTTAAAGATCTCAAGTGTTGGAATGAAAGTAACCCAAAATTGTCTCCACATTTATATACTATCCTAGCTTTGTTTACTTCAGATGGATAAGTCATGGATCAAGATGTCGCGCAGTCTCCACATTCAGAGCTCTCGCACTCGGCCCGCTTGACTACGCCCAAAGATTTACGGCATACAATGTTAATGGCTTCAAGTTTTGCACCGTTTCACGAGATCAGGGATTGCTCACCCAAAACTCAAGTGTATATGGCATGTTTGGGATGAGGAGTTATGTGAGCAGCAGTGACGGGAACATGCAATTCGGTGATGCCCCGTATTATGGCAAGCTGCTTGATGTGGTCAGGATAACTTACCAAGACCTTTTCTCTATGACGCTGTTCAAGTGTTTGTGGGCGAATACGACAACGTCCCGGGGACTCATGACTGATGACTTAGGCATCACATCAGTGAATTTCTTCCGGCCTATTCACACTAGTCAATCTGAAGATGACGAGCCCTATATTCTTGCCTCAGAGGCCCATCAGGTTTATTTTGTCACCGATAAGAGGCACATAGATTGGAATATGGTGGTTCACTTAAAGCCTCGGGACCTTTACGATATCGACGATGATGAGAATGTCGCTTACGATTGTGAGCCGCTCTAGCCCACCAGTTTCGAAAACTTCTTCCCAGATGGCGATAACACTTTACGTATAGTTCGGTACGTTTTTTAACTAAAGTTCTATATGTGTTATTACATATTAAACTCACACGTAACCTTTTATAAAAACTTTCTTTGCAGGGATGCTGATGAAGATTGCGAGAAAAAAGTATCCCTACTCTTCATTTTACTTTTTTTTTTTAAAAAAAAGCCCCACAAGTTTTTGTAGCGGTTTATAAACCGCTACAAATACCAAAAAAACTGCCACAAATGTTGACCGCTACAAAAAGCTCAATATAACCACGACTAAAAAAACCGCTATAAACACCGAAATGTCAACCGCGACTAATCAAACCGCTACAAAGTGATGTGGCGATATCAAAATAAATACCCCCACCAAACCACATTTAATATGCTTCACTTTTGCTTTCAACACCCGTTTTCTCTCATATTTTTACATTTTCTGAACGAGGTAAAGCATTTGAACAGGGTAAGTTTCATTCAACCAGATCAATTTCAATACTTATCGAAGTATTTGTTTTTTCGTTTACTCTGTTGATATTAACTTCTGTTATTTTACTAGTGCTTTTTGTTAATTTTCAACTTTTTTTCTACTTTCACATACATATTATTTTACGGGTGCTTTTTTCATCTACCCACACTTTTGTTTTTTAATTAATTTTCATTTAATTAACTCATAAATTGTTGTTATTATACTTATATATTCTAATTGTTTTACTAATCTTATATAATCGAATATCATATTTTAATATCCTTTATTTTTGGTAAAAATATAAATAATTAATAATATAAATTTTTTTAATTACATTAAGAATTGTTAAAAATCATATTTTTTTTTCAATTTCATTCATTTGTAGTGGTTATGAAACCACTACAAATAAATGCCGAATACCAACGCACGCGCCAAAGTGGCTTATTTTGTAGCGGTTATTTAACCGCTACAAATATAAAAATAAATGGCGGGAATTATTTGTAGCGGTTATTTAACCACTACAAATACAAAAATGTTTTTAAAAAAATGGCGGGATTTATTTGTAGCGGTTATTCACCGCTACGAATATTCTAGCGGTAATTTTTTTGTAAATTTGGACTTGTTAGTATCGGTTTATTAACTGCTACAAAATATTTCAAAACGTTTAGATCGGTTATCGAACCGCGACCATTTTATTAAATTCATATTGTAGCGGTTTTGTACGGCGACTAATGTGCACATAAGTTGTGAGCACTGACCTTATTTAGTGGCGGTCATTTTGACCGCGACGCATCTGATAGCGGTTTATGTTGATGTAGTAGCGGTTTATTTTAACCGCGACTGATAGGCTTGTTTCAGGTGTTTTCGTAGCGGTTTCTCTAACCGCGACAAATGTCATTTGTCATGGTAAAACCGCTACGAATTTGCTATTTTAACCGCTACAAATGACCCTTTTTTTGTAGTGAGTAGCATTTCAATACATACATGTGTTAGTCTAGGGTTCAAAAACACTTGAAACGCTCTCTCAAGTCAAAATTAAGTTTTTCTTCTCACTAAAATTCACAATCTCTTGCTACAATTAGTAAGAATCAACAGTTAAGCAACAACCCTCATGTGACAATGCAAGGTTAGTAAATATATCTCTATTTTACCAACAAACCATCCATTTATCAAGTAAACTTCAAGACAAGCATGATTTCAATCAAGTTCTACACCAAGACTAGCTCTCTCGAGTCAAAACCTATGTGAACAAATCATCTAAATGGAGGCCAATCACTTGGAAGCATTAAGCCAAGGTTGAAATCAACACATGTGTATATTCATGATGTCATCCGAGAAATGGCTTCTATTATTCTCTCCTTCATATCTCCTCTTATAGCCCCCAAGCACATCCTATGTGAAGTCCAAGATCATATCTCGGCTTTTATTGCCTTTGTCCTGATAATCCGCAATCTGCTTATCTTTTGCACGTGCATGGTCTGGGATTCAAACCTCAGGGATTTGAGCCTAGTCTTGCCTGGTCATGTTGCATCCCGCGTTACCAGCTTGTGGGTTAATAGTGTCAACTTGAGCAGCAGTCGTGATAGTGACTCGGCCAAGACAACTGGCATCTTGGTTAGTATTTCGGGTAGGGTTCTCAAGTAGTCTAACACATTCTTTCAATAACTATATCCTCCACATCTCTTCCTCGAGAATTTGGACACGGTTATGGTCGACCAAGTTCTCTTCCTCATGGTTTATACGTGGTCCTCCAGCATCTACGTGAGCGTGAGGCATTCACTTGACTTGAGCCAACAATATCCCGATCCACATTACAAATGAGGATATAAGTCTGGCTAGGGCCAGCAGCGTCCCGGTTTATTTCACGAACTGGGTTTTCTAACCATCTGAAATGATCTTCCAGCAGCTGCTGCATTCTCCACCCTTCTTCCTACCGCCAGAGGGAATTTTGACGGTCCATATCCTCCTGTATTAGTCAGATATCCTCTTGTCTTTGAAGTTTGTTATGATGTTCCATCCCGTCCATCCGTTTCAACACTGAAGCCAGTGTAGTTTGTAGGAGACGAATGTCCGGGTTCTCAATTTGAAACTAGGGAGGATGATCTTATTTTGAACTTGTGTCTGCACTAGCCCGATAATCCCACCCTGAGGAGCCACCGCAAATACTGGAGAAGTTACAGTATCGGCTGTCTCCCCCTCAGTCTCCACCATAACTTGGTTGTAATCCGGAGCGACCAAGTCCTCATATTGAATCGTTTGCTCCTGATTCGGCTGCGGTTGTCCCTCCGGTAGCTGGTCTTGTCGAAGTATCTGGCTACGGCTTCTAGTATTTGTAGCCATTCTTGGTCGTTTAGGAAGCGTAGTTTATTTCTCCCCACTGTCGGTGCCAATGTTCTGTTGTAGAACACATATTTCTAGCCTCAAGGGACTAGTAGGTTTTTTATATAGGATTAAAGGATTCCCCAAGGTATCTATATGGAAGACACCGAAAAGAATATCAGATGACTGTCCCAGATATCTATATAGAAGATACCAAAGAGAGCAACGAATCACTATGCAAGACAAGTATGGAGTTTAGCCAAAAAGGGGTGGGGTGTGTGCACAATGAGGCTAAATAGTAAATAGGGTGAATAGAGAATGTACCTTTTAGGTTAACCTCCTATTTATAAAGATTAGCTTTAAGGTTTCGGTCCTTGGGTTTTGTCCGCCTCCAGGCCCATGTTTAAACCGCACTACATGCACATGTCGTGATTATGGGCCAATTAGTATATTACCTAATTATGGAGTGATTCTGGTATTAATTGTCCTTGCTGGGCTGCACAACCAATAGGCCTCATATATGAGCCGATAACACATGAATTTTGATAGTCTTTCTACTTCAAAGAATTTGAAAATGGAGTGGACCATGCGTTGGATTCAATCAGTGGGTCAAGAATTAGTCCTTAGTTCAACATGTTTCCAGAACCTGGACTACTATAACAATTAATATTGTCCAGCTAAACCAATCAACAAATGTTTATTCAAAAGACAAACTCAAGCCAACAAGGGTGAGATCTAGTGGAAAGGGCTTGTCCCTCATAGCATAGTGAACTAAGACTCGAATCCCAGTTTAGAGAGATTTCTACACATAGTGTCAAACAATGCTTCGAACAAAATTACTTCCAAAAAGAGGATACATGTACTTGTAAGAAAAGACAAATTCACATAATGTTTCTTAAGGCATTACAAAAAGTTTCTTCATCCACCAAAAGGCGTTTGTCCTCTATGAAAGACAGGATTATTAATTAGCAATGTAAATTGCCACTTTACTGTTACAAAACAGATTGGCTCTAATCATTCTACATTCAAGTATGTTTAAATGTAGAAGGATTAGAGCGAATACAGCTTTATTTCAATTGCTTGAAGACAAGCAACAGCTCTAAGGGATTATTTGAAAAGCCCAAATTATTCAATATACTTAGTTTATGTCTTTAAATATTGATACTACTTGTTAATTTTTTGGGAAAAAAATATAGGCTTGGAGCCATTAATGTGCCTACCTCTAATGTTCATTAATACCCTAGTAATACCCCAAATCATATATTTTTTTACCTTTTTATTTTGATAATTAGATTCTACATATAACTACATACAAAACAGTGAACTAGGACAGAATTTCTGCCACTATTCAGTTTAGAAATAGAATTTTGTCACTAATTATTTAATGACTGCGGATGTTTTGATGGAGTTTTAAAATTTCGTGTCTAATTCACAATTTTTAGTAATAAAATGAGTGAGATTTTGATATAGTATAAACATAAACTGCTGCAACTTTACATCTTTTAATAATTGATAGTAATGCATTGCAAAAGATTAGTTATAAATTATGTTTCACAATTTATATCTAATTTGTTATATATCCCAACAAATTAAATATTATTGTTTGGCCAAAAGCATAAAAAAGAAAAAAAAAGGGATGGGAATTCCTTAACTTGGTGGGTCTCTATAACTAACTAACAAGACAAATAATAGACTGTTGTGGTATTCCCCAAAAATAACTGAGCCATGATTCCAAAATTGGTAAGGTAGGAATCTGATTACATTATCGAGCCATATGTTAGAAGAAGAATAGCAATTTAAATCCACTCATGAAGTTTATCCAACTTGAAACGCGTTTGGTATGATCCAAGACCCATACAAAGGTTCGAGTTCAAAGGCTACATATGAAAAGAAAGCAAAAAAAGAAAAATCACACAAAAGTAGAGAGGGTAATCAAAACGAGGAAAAATGGCGGTGTTTGGATTTAATAATATACCTGTCTTCATTCAACTTGCCAATGACCCTCTGATAGGGTTTAGGGACTTAAAATAGTCAATCTCTATACTAAAGTAGTTAATTTCATGACTCAAGTTGTCACCGGAGTTCCGGCCGCTAGGGTAGTGCCGGTCGGCAGAGCTACAGCGGCACAGACCTCCAGCACCGACAAGGGTCCTTTCCTTAAAAAAACCTCAAGGAACATTTTGGTAAAAACATAACATTTCAAAAGCCTAGGTTCTTCCCTTGAGACCTAATTGTGATTTTCATGTGTTAGCCAACTTTTCATGGTTTTCCTTCCTAATTCACATGCTATTTATCTGGAATTTCTCCTTTGTCTTATTGCTTCCCATCAATGGAATCGAGGTTACTTAAAATTGTAACATATCAAATTTTGGGACAAAGAGTTTAGGGATAAGATTGAGATGAGTAGGCTGCTATGCCAGTAGAAGCTAAAAGTCTTAAGTTTATTATAGGAAAACGTTAAGATGATTATAAAAGATTATTTATGGAACTCAAAGAAATAATTGGGGAAAATTATGAAATGTGATTTAAGGATCTAGAAATATTATGGAGGGATTAATTATGGAATATTTGGCCTAAATAGCTTTAAAGCTATTATTGGGGATTTAAGGCATATTTTCTCAAAAATTCAAGGAGAAATGGTAAAGGGGTAATTTTGGCCTAGAGAAGCTAATTGAGAAAGAAAAATCCTTATATGGAATTAAGGATTAGTTTCTAACATTTATTCAATATTTGCAACTAAATGAGTAAAGGACTAAGTTGTAAATAAAAGTCTTGTAGAGGATCAAGTGGGATAATTTTGGAGTGGGTTCCACAACACACACACACCCTCTTGCATTATGTGACAACTTCAGCCACCTCACTCCCCCACATTCACCAAATATTCAATTTGGCTAGCACATAAACGCCCTCAATTCTCATTTCACCCATTCGGTCCAGACATTTGTAGAAACAGAGAGTGAGGGAGCAATTGAGTTGAGAGAGAGAGAGAGAGAGAGAGAGAAAGCTGGGTGATCATCAAAGAAGATGCCAACGTGGAGAAGCTCATCTATGGGCATATCGGTCTTGGAATCAAGGTAGGCCTAATCCTTTTCTGACTTTAATCTGTGATTAGGATTTTGTTCTAAGATATGGGGGGAAAACATGAATTAAGAGAGGGATAGGGGCCCTATGTGATTACATGATTTAAACCATTAACTTCATTTTGTTTACAATTGTCAGTTATCATCAAAACATATAAAGAACTAACATCAAATCCCCCACACTTAGTCCTTTGTACTCCTACATAAAGGCAATTAAGCACAAGATTCCAAGTCCTAATCACTAATGCATTTGAAAGATGAGCAATTTTATAATTAGAGAGTAATGGATCAATATAATTAATCAGATTTCTCAATCCAACACTAGTCATAGTCAAGTGATGCATAGAAGTTAGCTAACAACATAATCACACATTAGAATGAAGCACAATAGAACTCTCAAGGTAATAGTCTTTCGCTCATCTCACCTCATTGGGATTATTTCACTCTAGCTCACTTAACCAATACCTTATCGTAGGCTTGTAACAATTCTAATATGTCCACTACTAATAACAATAAGGGCTAAGGACAATTTAGCCAACGACCTATTACCTTAAGAGTGCCTAGCTCAAATAACTTTTAAGTGGACTAAGAATACCAAAAAACTTTTTAAAAAGTACTGTCAGCACAAAAAATGAGTAAAACTTTTTTTTTTTAATTTATGTTGGATGCTCTTGGAGTAAAACTTTTTTGTGCTATGTGCTCCTGAAGTAAAAGTTTTTTGTGTTGAATGCACATTTTTACAAGGGTTTTGGTATTTTTGGTCCATTTAAAAGTTATTTGTGCTAGGCGCTCTTGAGGCAATAGTTCGTTGGCCAAATTACTCTTTAACCCAAACAATAAATACAATGAATCAAGAGGACTTAAAAGGCTTGTGATATTGGATGAAGGCTCGACAGAATAAATTAATAAAGAAAAAGGAATAGTTAATATGCAAGTCAAAGCTAATGGGTAGGTTATAGCATCTAAATAACTCGACAAACTTTTACCAATTCCTTTCCAAATTCATGGATAAATGCCTTGTTTATAGTTGTTTTTCGTTTCTTTTTATCTACAAAATACTTTTCTATTTTTCTCTTTTCTTTTTCAATACCTTTTTTTTTCTGCTTCTTTTTCTTCATCTTTTCCAAACTATATACACCTTGTTTTCCCCTTTTGACTTACTTTCTTTTTCTTCTCTATATACATGGCATTTCTATATACATTGGTCAACATTTTATTGGCAAATGACTTTTAATTTTAGAATACTATGAACATTATATGAGTAAATGACTTGCATACACCATAGAAATTGTTGGTATGTGTTTTGGGGTTGAAAGGGTTTAAAATTGAATGCCTCATTCATTTCCACAAATTAATGCAAATGGCCAGATTTGATGAATTCACCCTACTAAGCTTTTAGCTTATGAGGGAAATCGGGTCCCTTTTATTTAGTATCAAATAAGGTTCTTTAACAATCTAGAAAGACAAGCAGCATTATGAAATTGTCCTCCAAAATAAGATAAAATATGCACATTTTCCTATCATATATATCCCCAAATATGTATAAGTTCACACAAAAAGGTATAAGAAACTATAGAAAAATGTGTTACAATTAAATAGCATGATATTTTCAAGGTTAATATTAAGTAGAACTGGTAATATAGGTTGGCTCACCAAAGGTTGGGCCCATATGGGTTTGGGCCGAAAAGAATTGTTTCAATATGGGTTGATATTTAGCCAACCCAACCCATAACCTATGGGTAAGCGGAACCCAACCCTTTATCTTTTCCTCTTTCTTTTTTTTTTTTTTTTTTTTTTTTTTTTCATGGAGTCATCGTTCGGAGCATGAGCACAAGCTAGAGTTGGAAGGAGGATGGAAGTGGGACAACACCGACCTAGAAAGAGGAGGGGATAACGTTGAGCTTGAAAGAGCAGGACATGAGCAGGATGGAAGTAGCAGTGTTCATTTGTGTTCATTCCATTTGGAAGTTGCTTAAGCGAAGTCATTGTAAATGGGACCATGAAAAGTCACTATAACCTATTCTTAATCACGAACTTACATGATTTTTTCCAAGTCACATCTACAATTAAAGTTTACAAGTTCTCCGAAATTATTAGCGAACTGACTAAAAGGTGGAACATCAGTTTTTCAATTATCTCATTTCCTGGTCTTCCTTCAAATTAGCATAAAATATGAATAGAGAATTTGTGATTTTTGTAAGATTTTCACGAAGAAATTCTAAACTATCTTGTGAAACATTTATGAGGCATTCGTGGAGCATTAATTCTCGAAGCGCTACTTCCAGCCCCAGAAGAAGGCAGATTGAAGTAGTGAGCGACAAACTGACCGTTTAATTCGATTTTAATTATACATAATAATTTGTCATTTAACTTAATTTAGAACAAAAAAATAATAATAATCTGTTAACCCATATAATTTCATCAGATTTTGAATTAGGTCTCTCTTCCACGCTCCTCCCAAAAAGTATCACACCAGTTCTTACGTCCTTGTGCTTTCACCCCTCAGACCCTTTCCTTTCACAACGGAGATGGAACATCTTTAAGTCCATCGACTCTAACTTCTTCAATATAGGTTAATGAGAATAGTTATAAAGCATGATTATGATAAATTTTACCTCACATTAATATAAGATTTTAATGATAATTCAATTTGAGCGTAAATGATTTTTTTTTTTAAATTACTTAATTAATGGACTATTTCAAAGAATTTTTATAAAAAAATTGAAATTATGGGTAAAAATATGAATATTTTATAGTTTTCGATTTTTCACTAAAAATTAAAATTTCCTACTGTTTGACTTAATTCTCATTTTTTAAAATTACTTTATGGAGACTTTGATTTGGAATTTGCAATTGATATTTGGAGGCAATTTTTTATTTAAATTGCATTGCAATATTTTTATGGGAAAATGACAGCCAAGTCCCAGGGACCATAAAAAATTACAAAAAAGTCCCAAAGAAATTCACATATCTTTTTTGATATTATTTCTATTAACAAGAAGTGCTATATTTACAACAGAATTTAAAAACCTGGTCATTCACAAGAAAAAAAAAAAACTATATTCATAATAGGAAGTGACAAATTCACAATAAAATCTAAACACCTGGATTTTGTTTCAAACTCAAGTCCCTAAGCTTACAAAGGTCATTTACAATAGAAAAAAACTTGAATCACAACAGAAAGTGCTATATTCACAACAAAATTTTAAACCTGATCATTCACAACAGGAAGTGCTATCTTTACAATAAAATTTAAAAGCCTGGATTATGTTTCAATAGAAATAATATCAAAACAGTCTATATGAATTTATGTTGAGACTTTTTTATAATTTTTTATGGTCCTTGGGACCTGACTATCATTTTCCCTATTTTTTATCTCTTCTCCGATATTAGCACTTTACTATTAAACTCTATTTCGCATTTTCTTACCTTATTTTGTGCGTTTCCGACATGTATTAATTTTATTTAAATATAACCTATATTGATATACACACACTTAATTTTTGTAGGTCATGAAAGATCAAATCATAAAATTCTATGTTTAGATTTATACACACCATACTTTGCCCGAAAATGAAATACACACCATACGATCTAAATGTGCTTAATTGTGGATTTTCCTTAACCTGGGTATGTATGTGTGTAGTGTTTATCTCTCTTCCCGCCAAGTGTTGAAGGTTCTAACCCTCTTATATCTCCTTAATTTTCCTCCTTTCCTTGACTTTGGTGGATTTACTCATGAATCAGCTAGTAAAGAATATTGTATCACATGCTCTTCTAGTAATTTGTCTGCATGAAAAGTAATGTCCCCGTGACTAGGGCCACATCATAATCGGTCAACTTTACACTTCCGGGGTTTGCAGCAATTGTTAACTGAGTCAGAGTAGAAGTAATAGATTTAACATAACAAATTATAGGTATTCAATAATATTTCAGGCAAAAAAAAAAATAAAAATAAAAATAAAAAATAAAAAAGAATATAAACAAAATAAGATTATATTAAGTCAGCTCAAAACTACATCGTTTTGGGAGTTAAGGGAATTAATAAGGGGTGTTTTTGAATTTTTATTTTTCTATTTGTTATATGAATTTTACTAAAAGATATTTCATTAATTTCCCTAACCCCAAAACTACATCATTTTGAGAGTTCATTTATTCCTCTAACCCCAAAACAACATAGTTTTAGGGTGATTTGATATAACCTTATGTCAAGTGACATGACAGACGATAACTCCAATATATATATATATATATATATAACTCAATATCCAATAAAACGTAACTAAAGGGATTGACAAACTAATTTTAGGGAAAATCATGTGCAGGCCCCAAGCAAGACAAATAAACACAATTAGGTCCCTTGAAATCACCAAATTGAACTAAAGTCCCCAGGCCTGGCCATTCACAATAAGAAGTGCCATATTCATAACAAAATTTAAACACCTGGATTTTGTTTCAAACTCAATTCCCTAAGTGTATAGAGGACATTTACAACAGAAAAGGCTAAATTTACAACCGGAAGTGATTCACAATAAAATTTTAAACCTAGTCATTTACAACAGAAAAAGCCATATTAACAATAGGAAGTGATATTTTTACAACAAAATTTAAAAACTTGTATTTTGTTTCAATACAAATAATATCAAAAAAGTCCCTAGGGACTTGTCTGATATGTGAATTTCTGTTGGGACTTTTTTGTAATTTTTTATGGTCCTTGGGACCTAGCTGTAATTTTCCCTTAATTTTATCTTAAAAAATAATACGAGTACTTGTGAATACCTTAAATCATAATTATTTTGACATCAAAATTCTATTATTTTTTCTTAATATTTACATATTAAATCATTATGGTTCAATAATTGACCATAAGTCCGTAACACATTTCGAAAGGACGGGTATAAATTCTGTCCCATAATTTCTAATTTTGTCATATATCTTGACAAATTAAATATTCCGTTTTGGCCAAAACAATTAAAAAAAAGGCAGCATTCGTCTATTTGGTAGGTCTCTAGCTGACCAACAAGACACGTTACTGGGGAAAAAAAAGAAGATAAACATTATTAGACTTTATTGGGATTCCACATAAATAATTGAGCTAAGATTCCAAAATTGGTAAGGTAAGAATCTGATGATGACACCATCATCTCATGTAAGAAGAAGAATATGGATTTCTATCTCACTCATGAAGTTTATCCTACTTGAAACGGGTGTGGTACGATCCATGACCCGACTTGAAACTTTAAGACCCGACTCCAGATGCTATATAAACACACAAACTCTTGCTCATACAAGCCAAGCAAAAGAAATAAAGGGAGAAAAAAAAAATCTCACAGAAAAGCAGAGAGGGAAACCAAAATCAGGTAAAATGATAGAGTTCCGACCAAAACGAATACCTCCTGGAGTCTACACTAAAGACCAAGTGATGGATATGTTGAAGAAGGCAGACGTTAACCATGACGGAAGTCTAACCAAGGAGGAGCTTGAGAAAGTACTAGAGAAGATGGGATCAAACTGGGCAAAGTACAGAGCCTGGCGTTGCATGAAAAATGCCGACAAGGACCGCAACGGAAAAATCAACCTCTCCACCGAAATGAACTCCCTCTTTTCTTACGTTATGAATTGGTACGAAGGTAAATTCTAAAGTGTGTAACTCATTCATATGGCGCGTTTTAGCTGAAGCTGAGCACCAGATGGGGAACACACACACACACTACTTTCCTCTATATATATATATATATATATATATAAAATGATATCTCCTCTTTTTCTGTAACAATCTTAGTAGTTTCATGTATGAGCCACTATTTAGCTCATATGATAATAATAGGGTGGGATGACGTGAATAGATGTTCAGTGTTCATACCCTGTGACGTAATGTAGCAAGAAAAAGAAGAAAAGAAAATCATATAGTTATAGTTTTGTGGAATGTTTCCTTTCTAAACATCTTCCTCTCTTGGATCGGTAATTCTTTGTAAGTTTTTCATAGCTTTCCCAATACTCCATGGCTTTTCTTCATTCATTTTTTATAACAAAAAATAAACATCACGTACGCTTTTTCATGTGCGATAAATTCAAGAAATGAATTATACTATTACTAATTATGACTTATAAGTCATAATCTTCTTTGGAGAATTTATATCATATTTTGATATTGATTCGATTGCTTAAATGTAGAAATTGGATTTTCTCTTAAATATTATCCTTTGTTGATATTTTTATTTGCTTAATTTAAATTGTCTGGTTTCAAAAGGCTTCACCTCATGCATTATAGGAGGAAAATATATTGGTAAGATGGATAAATATAAGAATTGATTATTAGGATTTAGGCATATGGATTCATTAAACAAATATTTATAAATAATGGTACTTAACTGGTGTGTTGGTTTGTCTCCATAATTGAAGTTCTTAATTGATTGGCTACTAAATAGTTGTTTTGTTCATTTGAGTGAAGCTTTAGAAAACTAGTTTGGGGCGAAGAACTTGGATTAAATCATGTATCTATGAACTTAAAGCTTACTTATTGAATGGAGGATTTTGTTGGCAAGATATATATATATATATATATATATATAGACACAAACAGACACACTTGTGAACATTACAAAGCCACGGCAGCTTAGGAGTTGGGCATAAAAATTGGATTTTGTTAATTGCAAAGGAGATTGAGCAAATAATTAAACTGAACACTTGTTCATGACCCAAAAAAAAAAAAAATTTGAGTACTTTTGAACCCTTGACCATTATTGTCAAACTCACGAGTTGACTCTCGAGTTTACCGTTTTTACGTCTCTAGCTTATCAAATCGAGTCGAATCACTGTTAAACTCATGGCCGTTGTAAACTCGGTTAAACTTACGAGTTTATACATCAAGTTTACCCTTTTTATGTTTCAAACTTACAAAACCGTGTTAACTCCCTCTTAAACTTGTGTTAAATTTTTTATTTAATCATGCTCAGCGGCTTTATATATGAGTTTTATAGAAATTTCTTTGTTAAATATGATAAATTTGGAATATTAATGGATTTAATTTCAATTATTTGGATTTAAAATATATTTAAATCAAATTGTTGTTATTTTTTTATATTTTAATTATTTATTATACACTATTAATATATATTTAATAGTGAAAGTAACTCTTACGAGTTTACAATTTAAGTTTATATCATTGTTACGGTTTATTTAAACTCACGAGTTTAACAACCTTACCCTTGACTGTTGACTCGTGTATATCTACTTTACTATAAAACTATATATATCTATCTAACTACTTTATCCTTAAAATCCTTTAATCCAAATAAACTCTTACTCATAAAACTATGTGTACTCGCGCGAGATTAAAAATTTTGATCATCCCACTTTTAATATTAATTAATGGATTCCTGGAAAATTGAAGCATAGACATTTTACAAAAATTTCTGTTTAACGGTAATTAATGGATAAATAAAAATAGACAAACATTTTAGAAATCATTTTTTCAAAAATACTTTCAATGAATCAATGCCACTAATTACACGTTTTTCATTTATTTATATTTATATGATGCAATAAGTAAAACTCATTTAAATCTCCCTTTTATATTCACCTGTGAACCTAAATCAAACACACCTTGTAACGAACCTAAATCAATGAAGTAATGTCATTTACATTTCAACAAGGGAGAGAAATAATCATATACTTCCTCCGGTCCTAAATATAGGACAAAGTTTACAGTACAAATTACACTACAAACTTTGTCCTATATTTAGTACCGGAGAAAGTATATCTTTTCAATCTTTAGGTCATAGTTTAAAATAAACCCAATTGCAATTTCAATTAGCTCCATTTTTTTCACCTCAATTATATTGGAGAATGTTTAATTTTGGTCGGCTAAGTTAGATATAGATTTTTTTTTTCCTTGATCAAAATTTGATAAAAATTTTCGTGGGATCGATTCTTTCTTGTCACTTTGCTTTAGTCAAGACCCGCGCACTTTTGGGGGTACCCGACAACAAAGATTTAATATGGAGGAGAAATTAGATTTTCACAAAAAAATTATGTCTCCAACTTTCCTAACGGTTAGAGATGTAAGTTACATAGTATAGAATTAATCCATGTAATTCCTAATTTGATAGTATTTAATATATTTAAAAAGCTACACATAAAAATTTGCAATAAAACTTAATTAAAATATTTTTTTCTTTAACAAAATAAAAATACTGTAGAAATAGTTTAGATTTATCAAGAATTAGATAAATGAAATAATCAAATGAAAGCTATCCTGAGAAGTTAGCTTCATCTATTACTTCCCTTTTTCCACTTTAATTATGAAACAGATTTTTAAGGCCTTTTTAATTACACGTTTTGTTTACCACATGCCCACCATTTCCTATCTCCAAGATTATGAAGAATATTTAAAGCATGAATTGATGTTTTCATTGATGACTAGTTTTCTTTCTTTGTCCTGTATTGTAATGTAATACCCCAAAATTCATATGTCTCTTAAATATTATAGTTTGGCCAAATAATACCTATTTAAAATAGGAAAGTATGTTGTCTCTAATTTTAGTAATTTATTTGTTTATTTTCCTTAGAATTTAAAGAGGCAAAAATCCAATTTTATTTTAGAGATCATAAATTGCCCTATAATTATTGAATTAATACATGGTACATAAATGACCATGAAAAGCTAAAAAGTTGTGAGGAAATAATTAAACCAATTAGAGAAAATTGCCAGCGAGTTAGTGGATAATTCAATCTATGTTAATTGAATTATTTTCATAAACATTCACAATTAATTTAGTGGCATATGTTAAAAGCATAATTAAGGATGTATTACCTTAATTAAGAAACAAAGGCTAGTGAAGGGCTAGGATTAGCATAGAAGTGGTTTCTAATTAATCTTAGAACCAATCATATTTTGACAATTACACTTAACTACTTTATTAGGGATGCTAATTAAGATTAGATATGGAGGGCTAAGATTAAATTTAATAAAGCCAAATCCAAAGGCCTTAATTAAGCCTCATAAAGCCAAATCCTTGTGAAATTGAATTGGCCAATGATAAATCAAGAAAATATTCTTAATCCTCATGAAATTAATTGGACCAATAAGAGATTAGCATAAATTGAAGGTCAAGATTAAATCTAATAAAGCTAATCTAAGGGTTTTACAATTAATTTAATAAAGCATAATCCATGTGAAATTAAATCCACCAATAAGAGAAAAGAGTTGTGAGTGTGTGTGTGTCTAGTATTCAAGAGAGAGAAAAGAGAGAGAAAAAGAAAATTAAAGCAAATTTGATAAAGTTTGAAATCCTAGAGTAAATTGGATAATGGTTTGAAATCAAATTAAATATCGATGTACACAAGTAAGAATTCAAAACAACAAATAAAGTGAGAATTTATAAAAATTTAAATAGTTGTGAAGAAGTAGAAATCTTGGAGAAAATATAAGGACTTATCTTGAACCCGCATAATTTAACCTCGAAAGTAAGCCTAGTAAAGGCTATTTTTGCAAACGTTGAAGAATAAGCTTAGCACAACCAGGGAAATCTAATTAGACCATAAATCTTGATATCCAACTACTAATCAAGATACATACATTTAATTCAAAAGTATTGATAATTGATCAAGCAACCAAAAATAGATTTCATTAAAGTAAATTAATTCTCAAAAAGCAAAACTTAGAGATTAAGTTAGGGTTTTCTAATCACATGGGTGGATGGAATTAAAACTTCCTTACTAAGTTTATATCCAAGGGTTCATACACAAGAAGAGTAAAGTTGCAAATATTTACCCAATTGCCATACCATTTTCCTATAAATAGCAAGCCATATGCTTCATATTTTCTCACCAATTCACAAGCATAGGAACTGAAACATAGAGGGAAAGTGAGAGTGAGAGTCTTGGAGAAGAAGGAGCAAAGTTCTTGGTAAGTTCTCTAGCTCTAGCTTTACGTTCTTTAAGTTTTAGATCTTAAATTCATAGTTAGAAGTAGATTTGATTTTAAATATGCTAGAGTAATTTTAATATCATGTTTTTATAGTCAAAAATAGTGATATTTCAAAAATTAGATGAGCCACTTGGTATAGCAAAATTTCTGGAAAACTATGAGCAAAGTAGCGAAGCTCCGCGAAAATTCATCGGGTAGAAATTTCTGAAATCGGTGATAAAAATGCCAATATTTCATGTTGAAAATAAAGTCACAAAATTATGGGACAATTCATGGTTAAATTAGACATATAGGGATTTTTCAAATATACCAATAACATGTTAAAATGAGTTTTGTACAGTGAGATAAAAATTCTCAAAGTTGGGCTATGAATTTCTGGAAAAATTCTGGGCAGAGGCTCAAAACTTTAAAACTGGGAGTGACTCGTGTAATCTGGGAAAACTTGAGTATTTTTAATTAAACATAGACATACTAAGGAGACCAAGGAATTTTACGGATCCTCGTTTTGATATTTTTAGATTTAATTATGATTTTTCAAAGTTACCGAAAAATCTGCCCAGAAAATACTGCACTGCGTTTTTAAATAAATGTAAGGGCAAAATTGTAAATAACAAATCCACCAAGGGTAGAGAGGTAAATAGAGGTGAAAATATCCCTTAAGAAATGATTCTAAGTATTATGGTGATATGTTAGGATATCCGGGAAGTCGGGCTGGGTTCAAAGGTCGGGCATGTTGGCCATTACACGGTGAAAGGTACGTTCGCGTCTTTGTAACACTAACTCGATGCTTATTGTATGCTTATATGTGATAGACTATCCCATAGAGTCATGGACAGGACTTTGTCTTGGGTCATGCACTGTGTCTAAGACTCTGTCTTAGTTCACTGTTTATACATTCAGCTTTATTTATACGGGTTACAGTCTTAGTAATGCCATTGAGTTTTCCTAGCGGCGAGGACACGAGGATTGTCGTGGCACTGGTTAGTGCAAACATGTTGACTGTGCATGTGTTGTGTGCTATGTACTGTTGTTGTGATTGACATTACATCTGCTGTGTGCTTATGTATTGTTGTAACCTTACATCTGCTGTGTGCTATGTATTGGTTAATGCTGTAATGTTATGAATATCTGTCATACATATTTTATCATACATAAGCATGAGGTTAACCATTACCTGAGGTTCAATGGGTATTGAACCTTAGCTCTTACTATAGCTTCAGGATCCGAAGTGAACAGGATCGAAGACAAGGGTAAGCGGCAGCAGGCATAGGGGACCGGGCCGGAGGAAGTTCTTTTGATTGGTCCTTAACAATGTAGTCATTCGAAATTTTTGTATCAGCAAACACATACATTACGGTGGATGTTTATCAGTTACTCTTCAATTTAAATACTTCCGATGCTCTACTCTGATCAAACTATTTTGAAAACGCTTCCAAAAATTGGGATGTTACATGTAACACCCCAAATTCCATACTCCAAAATGTGTCGGTTGACACTGGATTTTATAAAAATCGGCAGAGTTTGAGGTGCTACCACTCAGAGTAATGCGGAAATGGAGAGCATGCGCTAACATTTGGACGATGAGCAACTGATATAAAATACCTAGACATATGCTGATGTCCCGACATAAGCTGATATATTAAGAATTTCTTGAAGGAACATTCGTGTGATACAACAATACAGAGCTTGTATAATTACATTTCTTCCATGGTAACTATATAACCTTAAACCAAGCCTTAGGTAGACTTGGGGAAATGAACCTAACTCAGTTAATCAAACAATTTGGCCAGGCCGGTGTCTAGTGGAAGTCTCCCCGAATTCACGACGACTCACTGACTGAACCACATAGACGAACCCTTTCTAGACACCAAATGGTTTGAAGTAACCTTATTAGATTCATGCCGGAAGGTTGGCTCGTTAAACTTCTTCCAAAGCATTTGCTTTGACTGGTGCCTCTTCACGGCTCCATCCATCAGTGCCTCTTCACGGCTCTATCTACCGGTGCCTTCTTTGTTCTAGGTTCCTTTCCTGAACTTTAGTCAAATCTGAGGTCCAATACCCATCGGACCTCAGGTAACAGTTAACCTCATATGAAAAGTATAACAATATATATATGACAGATGTTCATGACATTATAGTATTAATCAACACATAAGCACATAGTAGATGTAAGATTAATATATCAACAGTACACATCACATGTAAAGTTATCTATGTTTGCACCTCACCGTGCCACCATGGCCTATCATGTCCTTAGCGCTAGGAAAACTGTAACGGTATTATCAAAACCATAACCCGTGTATAAAGCTGAATGTATAAACAGGTGATCTAAGCCCCATAAACTTAGTCACAGTGCATGACCCAAGACCTAGTCTTGTCCATCACTTCATGAATCATTCCATCACATACATGCATACAAGACACATCAGAGTTAAACTTACCAGTATACGAACGTACCTTTCACCATGTAGTGGCCAACACGCCTAACCTTTGAATCCGGCCCCGGACTTCCCGGATATCCTAACATATCACCATATCACTTAGAATAATATCCTAAGAGATATTTCCACCTCTATTTACCTCTCCACCCTTGGTGGATTTGCTATTTACAATTTTGCTCTTACATTTATTTAAAAACGCAGTGAAGTATTTTTTGGGTAGATTTTTTGGTAATTTTGAAAAATCATAATTAATTCCACAAAAATCGAAACGAGGATCCATAAAATTCTCCGGAACCTTAGGATGTCTAGTTTTGATGAAAAATAATTTTTTTTACCCAGAACTTATGAAAAATTCCCAGTTTTCATTTTTCACAACGTTGCCCAGAATTTCGTTCGGAAAACTATCCTAACTTCAACCGGTTGAATCTCTTTGTACAGGAATCAAAATGCTACATATTATATATATTCAGAAAGCCCTACATATCTAATTTATTTCTGGAAATTTTCTTGATTTATGGGCTTCATTTTCAACATAAAATATTAGCATTTCTATCGCTGTTTGCCCAGAATTTTCACCGAAAAATTTCACCCGTAATTTGGCCACCTTGATCTTCAACTTTCAAAAACTTTGCTTCACCACATTTTCCAGTAAATTTTTGAAATAAAGCTATTTTTAATCATAAAAACAAGAAAACAAAATTCCTCTTGAAGATTAAAGATCAAACTAACATTTATACTAAAAACTACAAAAGCTTAAAGACTAAAACTTAAAACTCGGGAACTAGAAAACTTACCCTTGATGAACCTTACTCCTCCTTTTTCCTTCTTGCTTCTCACTAGTTCTCACTTTTCTCTACTCTTTGTAGAATGGTTTTGGTGTGAAGAATGAAGAAGCCTAAGGTGCCTATTTATAGCAAAACCACACAAGCCTCAACCCTTGGATTGTTGTCTCCATCAAGGGTCCATATGGCTTGGTTTTCTTTGAAGACTCATTTTTATGAAGAAAAGCTTATCATTGGTTCATTTTAATTACTTAGGATTTAGAGCATTTTTCTTTAATTAACTTATCCTCTTCCATTTCATAAATACCTTATCTTCAAGTACTCCATCCTCTTCCAATTTGTCCCCTCCTAATTATCCCATGTGCTTCTTATTAAATATTAAATCAAAATATCCTCCCTTATCCTCCAATTGCTTAAACCGTGCTCCTCTCACTTTTAGGCAATTAATATGTTATTTTATTGACAAAACATCTTTTGCTTCAAGCCTCCTAATTGGTTAGTTGCTTTATTTGACTTTTCAACTCTTAACTTTATGCTTTATTAATCTCTTCTCTCCCTTCCCTTATGCTCAACCTATTTTGCTTATCTTTGGGGAAAATAATAATGTCTATTTAATGACTTAATTAGGTGCTCAAGTATCCCATTAATGTCAAATGCCAATCTACAATTGGTTGCTTACTTAAATCAAGTGTATTTATGTATTATTAACCAAGTATTATTTCATCTTCTTTGGCCTTTAATTTTTTCTTTAATAATCAGCCCTCTTTTATTTCAAAAATGATGACTTTAATTTGCCTATAATTAAATTGAAGAACTATGCCACTAATCTTAATCAGTGCAAAGCTTATTTGCCTATTATTTGCTAATTGGCACTTAATTTAATTAAGTGTTTTTATAATCTTTCCATGGCTAATTTGAACTTAAAATAGCCATTATTTTATGTGACTCTAAGTCACATATGTTAACCAATTTAATATGGTAACATATCCCAAAATACCGGATTTTCGGTAAATTGAAAATCAGGTATTACATGTATATTCTAATTCCACACCACAAAAGAATTCTTGTCTTCAGTGCCTGTTATCAAATATTATTTAAGGATTTCATTGTAAAAATAATTTTTTTAATTCAAAAACAGAAGTAGTTAAGTTTAGAAGAAAAATTAATTATGATTTACGTTTTCTGAAATTTAAAAACTAAAAAGAAGAGTTATTTTTTTATTTTCTTTTGATTTTTTTAATTTTATTATTTCAATCAGGAAATAACAGGGTTTGAGGGTGAAAGATTATTATCAATTGGCTTTGAATTCTTTGATTAAGAAGAGGTGGCACGTCATCGTTTTTGAGCTAAGAATTGGAGACCTAAAAGGACACTATTCATCATCGTGAATGAAGGAGCAGCAGACTGGATACTCTGTTAATACTCTACATAATCGTAGAGATAGGAAATGTTGGGTATGTGGTAAAAGAAAAGTGAATGAAAAAAGATAAAGTTAACTTCTCATCCAAGTTTGATTGATTATTTCATTTCTCTAATTCTTGATGAATCTAAACTATTTTTTTTTAAAAAAAAATTAATGTTAAATAAAAAACTATTCTAATAAAATTTTATTACAAAAATTTTAAGTGTAGCTTTTTTAAATATATTAAATACCATGAAATTAGAAATTATATAGATTCTATACTTTGTAACTTGCTTCTCTTACAGTGAGGAAACACTATTATAGAAACGCGGACATATGATGGTTATTATTGACTATAAATCATAATTACAAACCATTATATATATCAGCACGATATATATATTAGGTGCAAATAAATAATGGTTCCAAAATATGATTTATTTTGTAACACCTTACTCTAAACATAAATTAGAGGTTTTTACAAATTCTGAACCGCAAATATCTCATTCAATAAAGTAAAAAGCTGAACTTTTAAAAACTCTTTTTAATTTATTTAAAGAATGAGATTTTCTGAAAATTTGAAAATTCAAAGCCGATGTATTTCAAATCCAAACTTAATGGTTCAAATTCCTAGTTAAGTCCTCTTAAAAAATTTTAATAACCAAACAAGACTTGAGCTCTTTTCTAATTCTCTTGATCCCCACACTAATATTGTCATAACCAAGAAGTTTAATTTGAAAAAAAAAAATTGTCTTAAATTTTGAAATTACAAGAATGATGACATCAACACTTTTATCACTCCATTTTATCGTAGGTGGGGTTTTTGGTCTTTTTCCCCAAACTAAAACCTCACTCCTTTATTTTCTTTTTCCATCGCTAAATATAATAGGGAGGTAGGAGGATGGTTTTCCAAATGCTTCTTTGGAACCGGTTTCATTGCTCGTCCTACGAACGAGCTACGGGACGGTCTAGATCTATTTTTTTTTACTTTTATATTTTTTATCAAAAATAATTTTAATGGGTAAAGGATCTAAAATAAAGATGATATCTCAACTAACATTTTTTGAAAAAATGATTTTTTTCATATAGAAAAAAATAAAAAATGAAAAAAAAAAAGATTTGATTGACGGGACGACGAGCTCCCCTTGCTTGTCCAAAGGACGAGTAGGAAATCTAGATCCATGCTTCTTCAGTCTTCTTTTCCAAATTCAGCGTCACCATCTTCTTTTCTTCCTTCGGCCATCCTCCATTTCCCTTGTGCCACCACCATCGACACTGCCTTGTAGGCATGGGGGAGCAAGAAATTTCTGGCATTAGAGGCCGCACACGTTACTTCCACTTAGAGTTGAAGGCTCATCGATTTTTTTTCCCTCACTCTATTGTCCTAAGTCGCTACCTTGTTGGATATGCTCGAAATCTCCTATCTCCTCGATCCTTCCATAAATGTTTGTGTGCAGAATATTGATTCTTCCTCCATGTTGCGCTTTTGTGTGAGTGGTTTAATAGCTTTGGTCCTCTATTTTTCTCCTGCATATTCTGGGTTTCAAGTGAGGGTTTTAAATTCTTCTCCTATTTCTGCAGCTTGTCGACGAGAAGAGTGGAGTGGGGGTTGGGGATTTCTCTTAGCTAAAGCTTGGATAAAGAGGGATTATTTGAGTAGGTTATTATTTTCTACATGTTTCTGATTCTTGAAAGAGGAAAAGAGAAGGATTCAAATTATGATTTCTTTGTTGCAAGTGGGTCTTGTTAAGAAATTTATGCAGCAAATCTCATCGCTGGTTAGATAGTTGAAAATTATGTGGTTTATAATTTATGGTTTGCTGTAACATCCTAATTTTCTAAAGTGTTTTCAATATAGTTTGAGCAGAGTAAAGCATCAGAATAATTTAAAAGAGCGAGCATCTGATAAACCTTCACTGCTGGTGTGTCTGCTTGTTATTATTACGGTGGTACAATTATCGAATATTTAATAATACAGTGATACAATATTTCATAACAGTCTTCTCCGCTCGTGTCCTCACGCGTGCTGTTTACCCTTGTCCTCGGTCCTGGTTCCTCTAGACCCTGAAGCTATAGTGAGGGCTGAGGTTCAATTACCATTGAACCTCAGGTAACGGTTAACCTCATGCTTATGTAACAGTTATGTATGACAGATATTCATGACATTACAGCAATAATCAACATAAAAAATCATAACAGATTTTTCCAGATAACAGTACACAGCCACTGTATATGTCCGTTATCTCTAGTCTGCACTATTCACCAGTGCCACGATGGCCTATCGTGTCCTCAGCGCTAGGAAAACTCAACGGCGTTATCAAGACCATAACCCATGTACAGCTCTATGTGTATGAAACTTTAAAACAATTTTTGAGTCTATGAATACATCTATCACATATATGTACACCATAAGCATCGAGTTAGTATTACGATGCAGCGTCCGTACCTTCGTTGACGATTTTGGTATGTTCGTTGATCGGACTGTGGTCACGCTTATCCTATAATGGTAATATCGCATTTATTAATTCACAAATAATATCTTAATAGATATCTTAGTCACTAATAACCATTTTACTCGTGGTGGAATTATTTTTCAGCTTATTCCCTTAATTTTCAGAAAAACGCTGGCACAGTATTTCTGGGCAGATTTTTCGTCTAACTTGAAATATCATAATTAATTCTAGAAAAATCGAAACGAGGATCCGTAAAATTATTTGAAATCCTTAGGATGTCTAGTTTCAAGTAAAAATACTCAAACTTTCCCAGATTACACGAATCATTCCCAGTTCTTAAGTTTTGAGCCTCTGCCCAGAATTTTTCCAGAAATTCATAGCCCAACTTTGAGAATTTTTATCTCCCTGTACAAAACTCATTTTAACATGTTCTTGACATATTTAAAAATCCCTATATGTCTATTTTAACCATGAATTTTCCCATAATTTAGTTACTATATTTTCAATATGAAATTCTGACGTTTTCATGGCTGATTCTAGAAATTCCGGAACCGATGAAATTTTGCGAACTTCGTTACTTTGATGTTTCTCTTCCAGAAATTTTGCTATATAACCTCCCTCATCCTTTTTTCTAAATAAAGCCAATTTTGCCCATAAAACATGTAAATATAATTATTCTAGAATATTTAAGATCTACACTACTTCTATCTAAGAATTTAAAAGCTAAAGACTAGAAACTAAAAAACTAAAGACTAGAAACTAAAAACTAAAGACAAGCTTACCTCTTGAAGCTTCTTGAACTCCTTCCTCCTTCTTAGAAATCACCACTTGGTGGTTGATTTGGTGTGAAGAATGAGGAGAGGCAAGGCCTCTATTTATAGCAAAAGCTCATGAATTTTATCCCTTGGATCAACTTTTCTTATCAATGGCTAATATTAATTTGTGCTTATATGAAGATACAATTTGTGAGCAAATGCTTCCCATTGGTTAGAAACAATTACATTGGATTTAGCTAATTATCTTAATTTCCAAAATTAAATCCCCCATGTGCACAAAATGTAATATATTTTAATCTCTCTCTCTCTTCCATCATCTTTTTCCTTGCTTTAACGAAATTCATTTTTGGTTGCCGATCAATCACTAATACTTTTAAATTCTGAGTAGGCTTTTTGATTAGTAGTTGGATATCCAGATTTATGGTCTAATTAGATTCCCCTGGTTGTACTAAGCTTATTCTTCAACGTTAGCCTTTACTAGGCTTACTTTCGAGGTTAAATTACGTGGGTTCAAGATAAGTCCTTATATTTTCTCTAGGGTTCCTACTTCTTCACAACTATTTAAATTTGTATAAATTCTCACTTTATTTGTTGTTTTGAGTTTTTATGTGTACATCGATATTTCTTTGGATTTCAAACCATTATCCAATTTACTTTAGGATTTCAAACTTTATCAAATTTGCTTTAATTTTCTTTTTCTCTCTTGATTAATTGATTTAACTAATCATGAAAATTAGTGCTTAATTAGGAAAGTATTATTTCACCCTCATTATTCTTTTATTTTGCCTCTTGATTATTTTGCAACTAATCCCAATTAGTGCAAGCTAACTTGTTCATTTGTTCATATGAGAACTATAGTTTAATATGGTATTTATATCATATTTTATGATCCTTAAATATAATTTCAAAATTGGCCCTTGATTCTTCATTAAGTTAAAATATCCCTAATTGATGACTTTTAATTGCCACTAAATTTATTATGGACATTTATAAAATTATTTTAATTAACGTAAATTTAATTGTCATTTATTTATTGGTAATTTCCTTTAATTGATTTAGGTATTTTCATAACATTCTATGACTTTCTATAATTAAATAAAACTATATTGTAATATAATAATCTGAGGGTATTTTATGATATCTAAATCAAATTAGAAAATTTGGGTCTTTGGTTTATTTACTTCTAGAAAAAAATTCCCTAAATTAAGCTACTAAATTTTGAGACCACATATTCACCTATTTCTAATAGGTATTATTTGCCCAAAAATAGTATTTATGAGAATTATAAATTCTTGGGTATTACATTTGCCATGGATGCACATAAGGTGTTTGTTAGAATGTCTAGGAGTCTTAGTTGGATCAACACTATTTAAATTACTTGTAGAAACTTATAGCGGTATAAATTTGGACACCTTTGATGTGGCGATAAAGTTTGGGTTTTGAATTGGTTATTGCATTGGAGAAGAAAATTTGTGAAATTGGCATTTTTATGTAGACTTAGGGGTTAGAGGAGAACGGGTTTACTTTAATTATATACCAAACATGCTGATAAAGGATTAGTTTTAATTTTGGAGACTTTGTGATATAATTTAGATGTTTGGAGCTGTTTAGGTGATAATATGAAATTGTAGTTTTGATTGTAAGTTCATGTGTGGAAACCTCATAAGGTGTTCGATGAGTTATCAAAAAGGAAAGAGGTATATCTTTGTATGTGTTTTTTTTGGGTAACTTGATGGTAGAAATATGATTGACGGGAAATGGCATTGATAAAGGTTGCTTGTTTTCCACGGTAGTCTATAGAACATTTTTAAGGCGATGGTGGTATTTGTTTAGTTGCTGGAAATTGCTAATAAATGATTTTAAGAACCTCAATGAGGTTGCTTTAAGATAAATTGAAATGTGTATGGTGTATAAGGAGGATTCACATATTCAAATATATCAAGTGTTCGTACTATTATGCTAAAGGGTTCGTCATGAAGCTTAAGATGATGATGGTGATAAGACGTACGAGGACAAAATATATACTAGGGGGTGGGGGAACTATTATGGAATGGGATGTTGTAGAAATTTTATACAAAATTGTAATTAGAGTATCTATATTTTTGTTTTTGGATACTAGTGGATTGATAAGTAAGCATAATTGGAGGCAGATAATAAGGAGAGAATGATATATTGGTGGAGCACATCAGGTGATTGAATAACGGCCCATTATAATTATTTATAAATGATGTTTTTACTACTTGACATATTTTATTTTGATTACCATATTTAGAAGTATGATTTCACGAACAAAAGTTTATTGGATTTCTTTCATTTTCTTATTATTTGATGATTCTATTTATTGCTATTTATTCTTTTCTAACTGCTTCGTAGTATAATTCATGAATATGCACTAAAATGGTAAGGAAACTTTGGAGATATCTTTTACAAGTTTTCATGCAAAAATAGTCTTGTAATTTGAAATGTTCATACCCGAATTCTTGATGTTTGAAAAGGGTTTTGTCAACAAATGGAATCTAAAGGAAAGTGTTTGAGATGATTTTTGTAAACCTTCATGCTGGGGAATTTTATTATGAAGTATTAGATATGAGCTTTTATTATCTTGAAAGAAGAATTTTCATTGCTTTGATAAATTGACTCCAAGCATGCTTAAAAATGTTTTTAAGAGGACTAAATACAGAACGCTAGTTACTAACAACAATACTGTTAGTCTTTGGTGCATCATGGTTAACCTGAAGCTCGCTTGATATTTGTGGGATTTGTTCTCACGCTTGTTATTCGTGGGTCTTGTACCTGCGTTTGTTTCGTGGCCTTGTGCTACGTTTGATTGGTTTCTTACTCTTGTGGACTATGTGTCCACGCTTGTTTTCGTGGCTCTATGTCGCACTTGGTTATTTTTCCTCATGGACTGTATGTCCACGCTTGTTATTCCGTTCTATGGAAAGGTGAGGTTTAAGAATTACAGTTTAAATTCATTATGTTAAATTGAATTAAGCAGTCATGGTATTAGAAATTTCCATGATAGCCTAATAGATGATGTCGTAAAATGACAAAAATATATAGTTGATATTGGTGTGGTTCAAACCCGGGACCTTGGTTTAAAGGCCGAAAAATTTTCCATGACCTTTAAAATATTCACAGTCGTGGTATTACAAATTGGGACGACACACTTTTTAAAAAAGCTCCTCTTTATTAATGACCTTCAAATTTAACCACTCGTGGTGTTAGAAATTTCCATGACTGTTTTGTTTTATTTGCTGTGGTATTTCAAAAGGACAGTTTCAACGACAGTTTTCTATTGAGCAGTCGGCATGAAATTGCAAAATTGCCACCGCCTCTTTTTCTATGTCTGTTTTTCCCCCCTTAAAAAACTGTCGTTATGTGGGAGTCGTTAAGTCCAGTTTTTGTAGTAGTGTAAAAATTATAAATTCTCTAACAAACTAAACACTGAGATTCATGAATCAAGGGTCTTTATTAGGTTGTAATGATAGAGAAAGGCTAAATAGAATGAAATGATGAAATAACAAGTAAATATGCATGAAAAATGAGGGCAATAGCATCCAGTTAATTCAATGGAATGCCCTATTTCATATATTTCTTTCTTTCCTTGACTTTTCTACCTTTTTTCACTTTTTTTCCCTTTCTTTTCCTCTTTTTCTCTTTTTACAAGGCATCTATACTATGTGCATCAAAAGCCACAGTTTCATATGATTTTACATGCTTACATAATATAATGGTGATGCATGCAATCATAACACTTGTTAAATGAATAATGAATTTAAGGAAGTGATAGCTCAAAGGTGTTAGCAAATCATATGTGATGGATGGTTTGTGTTTGTGTTAAATGATTTAGAAATTAATGCCCTTATCCTCTTCACTTATCAAAGTGCAAGTGTGCTATTGAACAAGAAACTAGACAAGTTTTAGAGGAACCTAAATTAGGTGGTAGAAAGACACAATTAAAAGGAATATGCATGAGGCTCAAGAATTTTTCCATAGGACTATCTCTCCAATGCATACTCACATTAACCAATTGCACACACAATTAATCACGATGCATTAGAACACATCCTTCAAATGCAGACTCTTAAACCAAGTCAATCAAACCTACTTGAACATACAAAAGTACAAGAATTCACATAGAAAAGATCCAAGAATACTTTCATTTTCAATTCCAAGAATTTTAAAAAAAAAAATCTAGTATAGGGTAGGAGTTTATTTTTCAAAATTCAAAATTTCACAAACCAAGCTTTAAAATCATAAATTAAAGCTCAAATTCTAGCCAAAAAGTTTGAAATTTTTTGAAAAATTGCACTCATTCTATCAAGGAAGCAAAAGACATTAAGCACAATACCCAATCTCTCCCCCACACTTAAATCTTGCATTGTCCTTAATACGAAACCTAGGTGTAGAGGAATGGCAAGAGTGTAATACCCTAAAAATCACATTTAGCATAACCACTATATTTTGATAAATAAAACCTATTAAAATAAGTGAATATGTGGTCTCAAATTTTGAGATGTGTTTATTCTATGTTCTAGGTAAATTTTCTTTAGAATTAAGGTGACCAATGATTTAACTTTCTGAATTTTATTAGGCATCATAAAATATCATAAAATACAATAAATACCATATTAAACTATGATTCATGTGGAATCTAAAAAAAAAAAAAAAAAAAAAAAAAAAAAAGCAAGAAAGTGTCATGGAAATCCTTAAATAAATTTGGAGAAATCAATAACACTTATGACCAACTAAATCTTCACTAAATTAAATAATTGAACAAACCTTCATAATTGATCAAAGCACCAATTTTCATAATTTGTTAAGAGACTAAATTCTCTAATAACTTATAATTAATACCTAGTTCATATTTAATTCATAAAAGGCCATAAAGAATTATCAAAACACTTGGACAATTAAGAGGCAATTACCAATAATTAGTGGGCAATTAAAATTACACTAGAAGAATATTTGGGTAGTTATTTGCAATTAAATTTGCAAACATTAAAATATTTATGCTAATTTTCATAATTAATTAATAATTAAATTAAAAAGGCATAATTAAGAAATGTATGAGATTAATTAGTGATCAAAGGCTAACAAAAACCCAAGACTAGCATAAAGATAAATCCTAAAGGCCCTAATTAAGTATCATAAAGTGTAATCCTTGTGAAGTAAAAATTAACCAATGAGAGAATTCTTTCTAGATGAGTATGACAAAGTAATTAAAACACAAAATTTGAAGAGAAAAGATCCGTGTCCTCGGCGCTAGGGGAAGACTATAACTCGTATAAACAGTATTTTACACACAAAAAACTGAATAAAGAATCACTCCCAGTTTTAAAAGCCTCTGCCCAGAAATTTTCCAGAAATTCGTAGCCCAACTTTGAGAAATGTTATCTCCTTGTACAGAACTCATTTTGACATGTTCTTGACATATTTAAAAATCCCTATATGTCTAATTTAACCATGAATTTTTTCAGAATTTTGTAACTGCATTTTTAACATAAAATATGGGCATTTATATAACTGATTTCAGAGATTCCTACCCGATGAATTTTCGCCAGAGCTTCGCTACTTTGCTCATAGTTTTCCAGAAATTTTTCTATACCAAGTGGCTCATCTAATTTTTGAAATATCACTATTTTTGACTATAAAAACATGATATTAAAATTACTCTAGCATATTTAAAATCAAAGCTACTTCTAACTATGAATTTAAGAACTAAAACTTAAAGAACTTAAAGCTAGAGCTAGAGAACTTACCAAGAACTTGCTCCTCCTTTCTTCAAGGCTCTCACTCACTCTCTTACTCTTAGAATCAGATTTCTTTGTGAATTGGTGAAGAATAAGTAATCAATTAAAAGAATTGGATCAATTGACTTTTCTCTCTCTTATATACTAGACACACACACACTCACAACTCTTTTTTTTCTTATTGGTGGATCAATTGACTTTTCTCCCTCTTATATACTAGACACACACACACTCACAACTCTTTTTCCTTATTGGTAGATTTAATTTCACATGGATTATGCTTTATGAAATCCATTTTCAAGCCTTTAGATTAGCTTTATTAGATTTAATCTTAGCCTTCCATAACTAATCTCTAATAAAGTAGTTAAGTGTAATTGTCCAAATATGAAGATAAGTTTAATTATTTCCTCACAACTTTTTAGCTTTTCATGGCCATTTATGCACCATGTATTAATTTAATAATTATAGGGCAATTTATGATCCCTAAAATAAAATTGGAGAATTTGGTTTTCGATTTGAGCACATGAATTTTAGGGTATTACGAGAGAATTCTTTCTAGATGAGTATAAAGTAATTAAAACACAAAATTTGAAGAGAAAAGAAGGAAGTGCACAGTTTTTACACACAAAAAAACAAGTAATCATCAAAATAATGGAAGAGGATAATGTACTTTTAATTAAGAGACTTAATGACCATGAAAGATGATAAATTGGTGGGAGAAAAATCAAGAAAGAAATTCAAATTGATATCCAATGAGAAAATTACACATAAGATAATTATATTAATCAATAGGATTAAATCAAGACTTAATGAAAGGGAAATCTATACAAAATAAATTGTATCTTGAGATCCATTGATCAAAAATCAAATGTAAGAAGTGATTATTAACAAGCAAAATTCAAGCTTGAGATTGACTATAATCAAAGTCATTTCCTCAACTTTTGAGGATTATGTCCAATTGAGAAAATGAGAGATTATGGTCTATAATTAAAGCCAAAAATCTCAAGAGTTCAAAACCAAAAGGGGAATTTGAATCAAACTTCATTAAGGTCCCCAAATGAATTTTTATCTAGTGATTCTAGCAATAAAAGTGGTAGGAAAGTCTAGAGAAAGCCAAGAAGTAGTAGGATATTTTGCAAAAGTGTTTGGAAGAGGATATGGTATTTTGGGATAGAACAATTAATGGAAATGGAAGAGGATTAAGGAGAGAGGGGGGTCAGATTTGAGGGTTCTAAGGGCTAGGATTTGTGCTTTTAATTTACCTAGATCCAATGGCCATAATGCAAGATGAGGGGTTGTGAATAGTGCCATGGACTTTTACTATCAATAGGGGGTTGGGGTCTTCATAATTCCTCACCAATTCACAAAGCAACATCTGAAATATAGAGAGAAAGTGAGAGTGAGAGCCTTGAAGAAAGGAGGAGCAAAGTTCTTGGTAAGTTTTCTAGCTCTAGCTTTAAGTTCTAGTCTTAAATTCTTAGAATAGAAGTAGCTTAGATCTTAAATATGCTAGGATAATTTTATTTACATGTTTTTATGGTCAAAATTGGCTTTATTTCAAAAAAAAACAATGAGGGAGGTCATATAGAAAAATTTCTGAAAGAAAATCATCAAAGTAACGAAGTTCTGGCGAAATTTCATCGGTTTCAGAATTTCTGGAGGCAATGATGAAAACGCCAGAATTTCATATTCAAACTATGGTCACAAAATTCTGAGAACATTCATGGTTAAAATAGACATATAGGGATTTTTAAATATGTCAAGAACATGTCAAAATGATTTATGTACAGAGAGATAAAAATCCTCAACATTAGGCTACGAATTTCTGGAAAAATTCTGAGCAGAGGTTTAAAACTTAAAACCTGGGAGTGATTCGTGTGTTCTGAGAAAAATTTATTATTTTTACTTGAAAATAGACATCCTAAAGAGTCTGGGGAATTTTACGGATCCTCATTTCGATATTTCTAGATTTAGTTATGATTTTTCAAAGTTAGACGAAAAGCTGCCAAATTGATACCAGCGTTGTTCTACGAATTTTGAGGAAACAAAGTGGAAAATAAATGTTGCAAGGGCAAAATAGTCATTAGGGGCCAGAATATCCCTTAGGATATTATTTGTAAATTAATAAATACGATATTACCATTATAGGATACGCGTGATCACCGCCCGACCGTCAATGTACCGACAACACCGATGAAGGTACGGACGCGTACTGTAACACTAACTCTGATGTTTACTGTATACCTATATGTGATGGTTGTATTCATAGATTGAGAATATGTTTTAAAATGTTATTGAGTATACATATACAGCTGTACACGGATTATGGTATTGATAACGCCATTGAGTTTTCCTAGCGTTGAGGACACGATAGGCCATCGTGGCACTGGTGAATAGTGTAGACTATAATAATGTTCATATGCAGTGGTTGTGTTCGGTTATTATCTTTCATATGTGAATATTGCTGTGATATCATGAATAAACTGTCATACATACTTGTTACATGAACATGAGATTAACCGTTACCTAAGGTTCAAATGGGCATTGAACCTCAGCTCTTACCATAGCTTCAGGATCCGGAGTAAACAGGATCGAAGACAAGGGTAAGCAGCAGATGTAGGAACCGGCTGGAGAAAGTCCTATTGACATGTACTTTACGATATCGACATTTAAAAAAAATTGTAACGCTGTTAAAAGCACATACATTACAGTGGATATTTATCAGTTACTTTTCAATATTATTTTACTTCCGATGCTCAACTCTGATCAAGATACCGTGAAAACGCTTTCGAAAATTGGGATGTTACAAAGAGAATCTAACCCAAAGGCTATTTTTTTGTTTGGGGGGGGGGGGACAAAGCTACATTTTTACTACACTTATCTTCCTCATAAACCAATTAAGTCTAAATAATCATAGAAATCATTTAGAAAATAGGTGAGAAAAGAGAGAACATTTGTTAGAATCTTTCAAGGCACTTGAAGGAGAAGTTCTCATCCAAGATGAGAAAGTTAATTCATATCTTTAATGTAGCTCCTTCTCCAAGTTTTTATACTCTTGGTGGCAAGGGTTCCTGCGGGAGAAACACCGTATCAACAACAATATCTAGTCCATAAATCATAGAGATATCTAGAATAAAACATAGGCACCCTAGGAACTAGATTCTCCAAGTTGTAACACCCCATTTTTGAAAAGTGGAATAATATATCTTTATCAAAGTAGAGCATCAGAGCAAGTAAGAGAGTGAGTAACTGATAAGTAGATGACTAAATATTAACTAGGTGTATCTGTTCGAGTATGATAATAGAGGTACATTTATCCCAATATTTCAAAATAATATACAACCCAAAATAAAAGCTCCGACCAAGTCTTCAAACGTGCTGCTTACCCTTGTCGTCGGCCCTCAGTCCTCCAGACCCTGAAGCTATGGTAAGTGCTGAGGTCCAATACCCATTAGACCTCAGGTAACAGTTAACCTCATGCTCAAGTATAACAATATATGTATGATAGATTTCATAACATTACAGCATCAACCAATACATAGCACACAACACATGTAAGGTTATAACAATACATAAGCATACAACAGATGTAATGTCAACAACACAACAGTACATAGCACACAGCACATGTAAAGTTATCCACGTTTGCACTAACCAGTGCCACGATGGCCCGTCTGTCCTCAGCGCTAGGAAAACAATCTCACGGCATTATCAAGACTATAACCCGTATATAGCTGAATGTATAAACAGTGACTTAAGACAGAGTCTTAACCACGGTGCATGACCCAAGACCAAGTCTTATCCATGACTTAATGAAATCATCTATCACATATAAGCATACAAGACACATCAGAGTTAAAGTTACAGTACACGAACATACCTTCCTTCGGCGTAGTTAGCAATGTGCCCGACCTTTGAATCCGGCCCTGGACTTCCCGGATATCCTAACATATCACCATATCACTTAGAATAACATCCTAAGAGATATTTCCACCTCTATTTACCTCTCAACCCTTGGTGGATTTGTTATTTACAATTTTGCCTTTACATTTATTTAAAAACGCAAAGATCTTGGATTTTACGGGCAGATTTTTCGGTAATTTTGAAAAATCATAATTTATTTTAGAAAAATCAAAACGAGGTTCCGTAAAATTCCTTATGACCCTTTACATGTCTATTTTCAAGGAAAAATATTCCATGGAAAAATTGCCTAAAATCTAACTAATAATCTACCAAAATTTAGAGACAACATATTCTTCTTTATTTATCATGTATTATTTATCAAAATTAGTACTTATGATAAATAAGAATTTTAGTGTATTACACAAGTAAACATCACAATCAAGAATGTTAATTTGGTCCTCATCAGTAGGAACCAAACAAGTAGTCATCTTTTTAAAACTCTCTTGTACATCTTGCAAATTGGAAAATGTGTAATCCAATTTAGTGTTGGGGCACATATATCACTTTTGCAATCACAAGAGTTGGGAGCAAAAAGTATAGAAGAAAGAGAATTAATCAAGCTATCAGCACCCAAAAATTCTAAAAAATATTTTCATTTTCTATATTGAGTGGCAAATCGCTAGAAAGAATTAAATAAAAAGATTTGTTTTCATTTACAATTTATAATTCAAAATCATTGAATCTTTTCTTATTGAATGATGTAAATGGTTTGAATTTAATATTTTAATTTATACTTATGCACACGGTTTAAAATCAATCCGAAACATCAATATTTATGTACACGGTTTACAATTCTACAAATATGATATCATATTTGTTTTCCAAAAAAAAATCAATATATACTGTTATACACATATAATCATGCATTCGAAACATCCAGCATTTCCTAATTTCTTTTACTAGCGTTTACCATATACTAAATTTGAATATATTTAATATTCTAAATTATTTTTTCAGTAACACTTTTTATAAAATAATTTTTCTGCATCTATCATCATAAAACAATTTTTTCATTATCACTTGGTATCTTAAGTTCAGTGTGCTTATTGTTACTGTAAAAAAAAATATATATATACTTTAAAGCAAAATTATACTAAAAATTATTTTAGATATTAAATACTAAAAAAAATATTTCAGATACTAAATGCATACAAAAACTTGATTTAAAATAATGAGCATTGTTGAAAAATTATTTCACATATTATATGCGCCTTAACTTTATCATCATTGTTCAGTGTGCTTCATAACTTTTATTTTTATATTTTTCTTTAGGGTATGTTTGGTTGGGGGGAGGGGAGGGGAGGGGAGGGAGAGGAAAATGGAAGGAAAATATTAAAAGGGGAGAAAACTTTTGTGGGCCCCACCACAAATAACTTTTCTCTCTCTCCATTTTCCTTCCCCTCCCCTCCCCTCCCCCCCCCCAACCAAACATACCCAATGACTCCAAAGAGCTTCAAACCCCCCATGCACGTCGGAAGTCATAAATTGTATGATTTGACTGCCCATATATATTTCAAAGAGAAAATTGCACATAGAATTTATGATAAAATAATCCCTTAAAATCTTAAAACTTTGATGAAGTCCCGTGAAACTTTTTTATAATATTTTTCATATGTGAAAGAAACAAATGCCTCATATGTCTAAGTTGTCAAGTCCATAAGCCTATTTTGACAAGTCTATACATATTTTAACAAGTCAATGTGCCTTTATTATTTAAATCAATGTGCATGTGTTGACAAATGAGCATATTAATTAACGCGGTGAGAGATTATATGACTGGACCTCTGCACCGACACAGGACCTTAACAAAATGGACGGGCTATCGTCCTTTTCTTTCAAATGGCACCGTTTTGGTGCAAAATGCATACTGTTCACATTTTTTTTTAAAAAAAAAGAATAGAAAATAGCATTCACCATCCTAAAGTATCTTTTGAGTACTAGTTAATAACCTAAAATATTTTTTCAAGATCCTAAAATAATTTTTTAAGATCATAAAGTATTTTTTCAATATCAGTCAATATCCTAAAATATCTTTTTAGTACTCGTTAGCATCTTGAAGTATCTTTTTAATATCAGTCAGTACCCTAAAATATTTTTTAAAAGATCATTCAGTACCCATAAATATTTTTCAAAATCCCAAAATAATTTTTCAAGATCATGAGGTATTTTTAATACTAGTCAGTATCATGAAGTATATTTTTAGTACCATTCATTACCTTGAAATATTTTTTCAAAGATCCTAAGATAATTTTTCAAGATCATGAAGTATTTTTTCAATACCAGTTAATATCTTAAAGTATCTTCTTAGTACTAGTCAATACCTTAAAATAATTTGTTAAGATCATCAGATATTTTTCCGTATCCTAAAATATTTTTTTAGTACCTGTTTTTAATTTTAGGGTATTGAAAGGTACTAAAAAGATATTTCAAAAAGGTAAATATTATTTTTTTAAAAAAAATGCATAAGAGTATGCATTTTGCACCAAAATAATACTCATTTGGGAGAAAATGACGGAAGGGTAAGGAAAAAAAGGAGGAAAGCCGCGTCCTTAACAACTACCACCCGCTACTGGCGTCCATGCACCTCTTTCTCTAATGCAAAGAAATAAGACTATTCAAAAAAAAAAAAAAGAGCTTTCCTGGCAACAAGACTCTAAGATTAATCCACAAGATCCAGGCACTAAGAACAAGTAGACTTTCGATATATCTTTTTTTTTTTTTTTTTTGGCGAACTCTTTAATGCAAAGAAAGAAGACTATTCCAAAAAAAAAAAAAAAAAAGAGCTTTCCTGGCAACAAGACTCTAAGATTAATCCACAAGATCCCGTCACTAAGAACAAGTAGACTTTCGATATATCTTTTATTTTTCGAAACTCTTTAATGCAAAGAAAGAAGACTATTCAAAAAAAAAAAAAAAAAAGAGCTTTCCTAGGAACAAGACTCTAAGATTAATCCACAAGACCCCGGCACTAAGAACAACTAGACTTTCGATATATATTTTATTTTTGGAAAAATCACAGTGAAGTCCCAAAATATGAAAATAATCACAAAAAAGTCCCTTGTGAGTCTTTAGGGACTTTTTTGTGATTATTTGTAATAAGCTACTGAATTACCTTTCCAAAAAAGTCTGGTTGTCAAAATGGCTTTTCAAGTTATCAAAATAGCTTTTCATGTTGTTAAAATGTCCCTATAAAAATCTCGTTATGAAAATGACTTCTAATGTTGTTAAAATGGCTTTGCATGTTGTCAACAATTCTCTAAATTTTTCACAAGTGCAGAATTTTAGAAAAATTTTAGCAACATCAAAAGTCATTTTGACAATATTGGAAGCCATTTTCATGAGATTTTCATAGGGATATTGAAAAGCCATTTTGACAACGAGTTTTTTTTTTTTCCCTTTTGTGAGGGGAATTTAGTAACTTATTCACAACTAATCACAAAAAGGGGAATTTGGTAGGAGACTTTTTTTTGTTTATTTCCGTACCATGGAATCTCACTGTGATTTTCCCTTTATTTTTTAAAGAAAAAAAGTTAATCACTAAATTCTTATAATTTAACCTATTTTAAATCAGATCGTTGTAATTTACTTTGTTTGAACTAAATAGTCATAGTTTGATCCGTTGTACGCCTTCATTCTTGAGCACAAGAAATATTATTGCTCTTTTGTTTTTTGTTTTTTGTTTTTTTTTAAATTAGAGAAGTACACATTAACCATTTTAGGTTACAAGTAGCACTTTAAACCAGCAATCTTTTATTTATGGGGAAGCTCTCATTTCACCAAGTTACAATAACATTTATGAAAATTATATAATGACGGTCCATCCTTTTATTTTTTTGGAAGGATTTGCCCTACCTCATATGGATCCATTTATAAATCGAAAGCAGATTCTCTTATTAACTTTTTTTTTTCTTTTTATTTTTCATGAGCCCATCTAAACCATTAGTTGGAAAAATGAGAGAAAAAATCAAAGTATTACTGTGATCTTTCAAATTGATTGGATGGACATGATTTAAAAATTATGAGGAATGATAAGAAAAAGCAAACCCTTATAAACCTAGTGTAAATATGAGGATTAATTTACATCATGCGAGAGACCAGCTAGGGTCATAGGGGGTACGTGGTCTAAAAATTTAAGAATCATAGAGATCAAAGTATAAAGTAGTGTAAATTATATGGATCAGACAATAAATTTTCTCCATGTACAATTAATATCTAAAGAATTTGAGTGTGCGTACAGAATTGATTTATATCATGCGAGAGAGACTCGCTAGCGTCACAGACCTGGCTTCTCATTTGCACCTTCCCATCTTTTTCCCTCCTTTTTCCTCCTTTTCCCTATTTAAATGTGTTGAGAACGCAGAAGAAACACCCGAAGCTCAGAGTTCAAATCCTCTGTCTTAGCCTCTTAGGTCGCTTCGCCGTCGCCACTTGAAGCTCAGTGGCCAGCGCCTCAGCCTCTCGTCGTCTCTCTCGAACTCGATCTCGAGTTCAGTTCACAATCTCCGTCTCTCATCTCTCCATGATCCAACCCAGTCCCTCAGGCTCAGCCTCTCGACGTTGCTATCGATCTCGATCTCGATCGCTCTCACTATCACTGTCTCTCTTAAAATCTCAGCCTTTTGCTCGCCGCAACCTCCCTCAAAGTCTCAGCCTCTCGCTCTCCGTCGGAAAAGGTACTAATTTGATAGGGCAAAATTTAAAGCCTATAGACTCCGCAAGTATACGGGCCGGGCCGTATCAAGTAATAAAGTGATAAGTAGGAAAAATATCGTTCCCACGAGGACTCAATTAACTAGCGAGTAGATATTAAATTCCTTTATTTCGTTTAAGTTGAGTAAGTCGGGTTTGTTTTGAATAATAAAAAGAAATTAAATAAGAACTAATAATAGCAAAAGAGCGAATTCGATCTAATTCGAGAAGTACAACCTAGAGTCGCTAATCCCTTGTTGGTTTCTTAGAATTAATCCCCACTAAATTAATTTTGACTTAATTTACTCAGCTAACCTAGAGTATTAATGTCTATAAATGCCTTAGGTCCATTTATAAACCTATCTTAATTAACTATGTAATGCCTCACACAATTAACTAAAATGCGTTTTAGATCGAACTCACCCTAATTTGATTATGCGGAGCTTCTAGGTATATTCCTATCCTAGATGCAAATTAAATTAAAACCTAATTTCTTATTAAATTTAAACCTAATTCCACATTATTTAATCCCAAGGTCTATTTAGGATTTCATCTTCTAAGTTTAACCTAAATCCCCTAAACATGCTTACTAGTGGCCAATTAATAAACAATAGCAAGAAAAGCAAGAATAAATAAACTGATTGAAATTAATCAAAACTAATAGTGGGAAATAATACCTAGAACCCAAACAAGTTCATAGGTTCTCTAGGTTGAAAAAGAAAATTAGCCACACATGGCTATACTAAAATCTATGAAAAGATTAAAACTCAGGTTGAAACAAGACAGGAAAAGAAAAGAAAGAGAAATCAAAACTCTTAGAGAATTCCTCAGTCCTCCACGTCGTTGTGCGCGTGTCCTTGCGTCTCTCTGCTCCCGATGCGCTCTCAATTCTCAACTTGTTATTCTGCCTCTTGCTTTCATGCGTGCTGTGCGTCCTCTCTAATTGCCGTTCAGCGTTTATCTTGTTATTCTCAATTCTCAACTTTGTTATTCTCAACTTGTTATATATCTTCCTCAGCGTTTTTTTTTTCTCCTGGGCCCACGCGTCTCTGATCTTCTTTTTCCTTTAAAGTAGTATCCAACCAATATATCATCCAAAGTCACGTGTTGTTCCCGACTTTTGCTCCTCTAATTGATTGTTGTGGGACCCATCGCCTTTAATTCCAATTGCATAAAAGAAGTCAACATAATATAATATCTTTGTAATATATTATATTATATTATATTACATCATTTTTAATTTGTTTCTTCTCTTAGATCGCATAACATCTCCTACAAAATAAAATAGAATATCAATAGATTTTTGTTATAATATCCGTTTATCCTATATTTAATTAAAGGATAGATAAATATAGAAAAGATAATTAAATAAGTATAATATTAATAAATTTAATCCAATATATCTCAAAATCTATACTTATTTAATTATAAAATATCTACTTATCAAACTCCCCACACTTAATCATTTGCTCGTCCTCAAGCAAAAGAAAAAGAATTCATTATTTGACAAGAACATTGCGCATGAAATCCCTAAACGAGAAAAGTAAACCACCACACTTAGATCATATTATCAATCGATTTAAGTTAATGTCTTATAAAGATAGATCACTAAGCCAATAGTCTTAAACAATTGTGACAATCTTTTAACATCTCATGATCAAAAGATCTAAGCACGCAATAAGTTCAACAATGAGATTAGTAAAAGAATATCAAGCTACTCAATTTCTCCAGGAAAATTCAAATGACCCAACTAAACCAAGATTTTCATTTAATTTAATAAGGAATCCTCGGGTAGGAAATAACTCAATTTTTTTCATTTTTTTAAGCCGTTGTAGGTCCCCTTTTGACGCGACACCGCACATGGGTGATGCAGCACCGGTTACTCAGTTACTCCAACAGGCATCTCAAGAGGCTTTTAGCCTAACTCATAACCCTCTTTGACTTTACCGTTTGACGCGAGTGCCAACATTGGTGATGAAGTGCCCCCGGTTACTAAGTAAGGTTTAGAGAAGTCATTGGAGTTGTGTGCATGTGTGTGTATGTGAATTTTTTTTTTTTTTTTTTTTTACACAACCGAGTCATTTCCCCAAACAACAGGTTTACTTAGGCGGCAAAGGTCATCATCTAATTTTCTAAAGAAATCATGTAGCAAAATATTCATAAACTAATAATCTATTAATCATATTACAAACTAATCTCTATTCTCATAGTCTATCTAAAGATTGGAAAAAAAAAAATGCAAGACTTTAGAGGCTTAATTAGAACTCTTTTTTTTTTTTTTTTTTTTTTTTTTACTTGATAATATTTTTCTAAGATGGGGAAGGCTCAAAGTTAAGGTCAATCTTAAACAATGCAAAAATCTCAAATAAAAAAAAAATCTTTTCAAATGTATAAGGACAAGCATAACCAAAGAAATTATATCCCTCCCCCACACTTAAATCAAACATTGTCCTCAATGTTACAAAAATATAAAGAGGGAAATGAACTAGTACTCCCCTGGTTTAGGATTATAATTGATGTGGAGTGCTTCCTCAGTACCATCCATGATGTTTTGAATTTTAAGGGAAAGAGTGCACACATAAGACTTTGCCGCAATAAGAGGAGTGATCATCTTCAAACCTGAATAAAACTAAAAGAAAAACAAAATAATAATAATAATAATAATAATACTAAATAATGCAAGCAAAATCCTTGGGTTGCCTCCCAAGAAGCGCTTGGTTTATAGTCTTGACGACTATGTCGCTAGATCTAAGTAGGCGATGACAAGTGGTGAACTATTGTTTGCCGGTTCACTTCACCACCATGGTAATGCTTCAATCTTTGTCCATTCACTTTAAAGCAATTTCCTGTACTCTCATTTTTAACCTCAATTGCACCTTTTGATGACACGGAAACTACTCTGAAAGGACCAGACCACCTTGATTTAAGCTTCCCAGGAAATAACTGCAGTCTTGAATTGAAGAGAAGCACCAAGCGCCGGCTCAAAAGATCGCTTCAAGATATGACTTGTCATGCCATTTCTTTGTTCTTTCTTTATACAATCTTGCACTATCATATGCTTGAAGTCTAAATTCTTCCAACTCATTCGGTTCGTGAGCCTTTTTGAACCCGTTTGATTGTGATCCATGTTTAACTTCTTGATTGCCCACCATGCTTTATATTCCAGTTCAAGTGGTAAATGGCACGCTTCTCAGAAAACCAAACGGTAGGGTGACATGCCAATTGGAGTACGAAAAGCTGTCCTATAAGCCCATAAAGCATCATCAAGTTTGTCGGACAGTCTTTTCTAGTTGGACCCACAGTTTTCTCAAGAATCCTCTTAATTTCCCTGTTAGTCAACTCACACAACCCATTAGTTTGTGGATGGTATGCAAGTGACATTCGGTGGTGCACTGCATATTTTTCCAGAAGAGCTTTGAAATTCTTGTTGTTGAAGTGGGTCCCTTCATCAGTAATTATTGCTCGGGGATGCCAAATCTTGTCAAGATATACTTCTTCAAGAATCGAATCTTGTGTTGGCATCGTTAGCTTGGCAAGCCATAGCTTCCCCCCATTTACTCACATATTCCACAAAGCAACAAGGATATATTTGTTTCCTCTTGAAGATGGGAATGGACCCATGAAATCCATCCCCGGACATCGAATAGCTCAACCTCAAAGATTCAGATTGAGGCATCTCATGTCTCTTAGAAATATTACACATTCTTTGACATCTATCACACTTGGTAACAAATTGGTGAGCATCTTTAAATAAAGTAGGCCAATAAAAACCAAATTCAAGCACCTTAGATGCAGTTCTTTGCTCCCCATAATGTCCCCCATATGCAGATGCATGACATGCACTCAAAATTTCATCTTGTTCTATTTCAGGCACACATTTTCTAATAATCAAATCAGCACATCTCTTAAAAAGAAACGGTTCTTCCCAAATATAGTAGGCAATATCATGCAAAAACTTCTTTCTTTGATAGAAATTTAAATCAGGAGGTAATACTTCACACACAAGATAGTTCACAATATCAGCATACCACGGCAAACCACAGGTCCTTACAGCAAACAATTGTTCATCAGGAAAACATTCATTCACCAACGGATTATTCACATGCTCAGAAGGGTTCACAATCCTAGATAAATGATCAGCAACTTGATTTTCAATTCCTTTCTTATCAACTATATGCACATCAAATTCTTGTAGCAACAAGACCCATCTAATCAATCTAGGTTTAGACTCTTTCTTTCCCAACAGATATTTAATGGCAGCATGATCAGTGTAAACTACAACCTTAGCACCCATCAAGTATACCCTAAATTTTTCAAAAGCAAACACTATAGCTAGCATTTCTTTTTCAGTAGTTGAGTAATTTACCTGAGCTGCTACTAGGGTCTTGCTCGCATAGTAGATAGGATGGAAGATCTTTGCATGCCTTTGTCCTAACACAGCTCCAACAGCATGGTCACTTGCATCGCACATTACTTCAAAAGGTAGTGACCACTCAGGAGCTACAATGATAGGAGCTGAAGTCAATCTCCTCTTTAGTTCTTCAAAAGCCTTCATACACTCCTCATTGAACTGAAAAGGAGTATCTTTCTCAAGTAATTGCGAGAGGGGCTTTGAAATCTTGGAAAAATCTTTAATGAATCGACGATAGAATCCAGCATGGCCCAAGAAGCTTCTTACAGCTTTGACATTAGAAGGAGGAGGGAGCTGCTCAATCACAGAAATCTTGGCTCTGTCAACCTCTAACCCTTCTTTGGAGACTTTATGACCCAAAACTATTCCTTCAGTCACCATGAAATGACACTTTTCCCAGTTGAGCACTAAGTTTGTCTCCTCACATCGCTTCAACACCTTATCCAGATTTATCAAGCACTTGTCAAATGATTCACCAAATACCGAGAAGTCATCCATAAACACTTCCATTATTTCTTCTATCATATCAGAGAATATACTCATCATGCATCTTTGGAAGGTGGCAGGGGCATTGCATAGACCAAACGGCATTCTTCTAAAGGTAAAAGTGCCATACGGACATGTGAATGTTGTTTTCTCTTGATCTTCTGGAGCAACCGCAATTTGATTATACCCTGAATAACCATCCAAGAAACAGAAGAATTCTTTACCAGCCAATCGGTCTAACATCTGGTCAATGAAAGGGAGTGGAAAATGATCTTTCCTCGTGGCATCATTCAATTTTCTGTAATCCATGCAAATACGCCAACCGATGAAATGCGAGTGGGGATGAGCTCATCTTGCTCATTAGTAATCTTGTCATACCTCCCTTTTTAGGAACGCATTGCTTCGGGCTTACCCACGAGCTATCGAGATAGGATAGATAATTCCGCATCTAACCACTTAATAATTTCCTTCTTGACCACTTCTTTCATCATAGGATTGAGTCTTCTCGATTGGATAGATTTTCTATGATCTTCTTCCGAAGTATCTTATGCATTACAAGTGATGGGCTTATACCTTTTATGTCGCAATTGTCCAACCTAAAGCGCTTTTGTGGCCTCGGAGAACATTCAACAATTTGTTCTTTTTGGACGTCGAGATAGGGAAGACGAGATGATAATAGGTAATGTCTCAGATTCACCCAAGTATGCATATTCAAGATGTGGAGGTAAAGGTTTAAGCTCTAGAATTGGCGCTTGTTCAATAGAAGGCTTCAAAGAAGTAGTTTGCCTTGATTGCATCTCCAGTAACTCAAACTGCTGTGGTGGTTTACTGTAATATGGGGAGGCTTCGAGTAACTTCTTGCATTCAGATGTATTTTCTTCTTCAATTTCATCAGTCCCTTGTAACACAGCTGCTAAAGGTTCTTTTATAGAGAAGGACTCTAAAGCCTTTTGAATCACCTCATCGAGCACGTCAACCCTGAAGCAATCTGTAACGTCCCTAGGATACTTCAATGCCTTATTCATGTTAAATATAACTTCTTCATTATTTACCCTCAACTTGATCTCTCCTTTTTTAACATCAATCAGAGTTCGAGCTGTGGCAAGGAAAGGTCTTCCCACAATGAGCGGTATATCTCTATCTTCATCACGAGTCCAAGACAATGAAGTCGGGGAAAATAAACTTGTCAACTCTAACCAATACATCTTCAATAATACCCTTTGGAAACGCTAAACTTTGATCGGCTAGCGAAGTGTCACGAAGTTGGTTGAGCTTCACCCGGTTGCAATTTTCTAAACACGAGATAGTGGCATTAAGTTGACACTTGATCCTAGATCACATAATGCTCCTCCCTTAAACTTTTCTCCAATTATGCAAGGTATGGAAAAACTTCCTGGATCTTTCTGTTTAGGGGGTAGCTTGTTGAGAAGAATAGCACTACACTCTTCAGTTAGAGCTACGGTCTCATAATCACCAAATCTCCTCTTCTTACTCAGCATCTCCTTTAGAAACTTCACATAGTGAGGCATATGCTCTAACGCTTCGAGGATAGGGATGTTAATGTGTAGCGCTTGAAAATCCCCAAAAACTTCTTATATTGCTCGTCTAAAGCTTTCTTGAAATCTTTGAGGAAATGGAAGGGGTGGTACCCATTTAGGAATCTCTTGAGTTGTCCGCTTTTTCATGTCGCCTGTTTAGATTCAATCTCAACTTTCTCTTCATTGACTTTTTCATTCACCGTACGTGCAACCTCTTCATTATCCCCTATAGTGATTTGTAAGATTTGTTTGATCATTGGAAGCTGAGGGTTTCTTCATTGGTTGTGGAACCTCAGGTAATTCCTTTCCACTTCTCAATGTCAAAGCTTTGCATTCTTCTTTCCCATCTCTACGAGGATTAGGCACAGTATTACTCGGCAATTCTCTCTGTTGTAAAACGTTCACAGCATTTGCAATTTGTCCCATTTGTACTTCAAGATTCTTGATAGATGAGTCTAACTTTGCATTGGTAGCAACTTGATCTTGAGTACTTTTTAATTGAAAATTTGCGAGCTGAGAAATCACTGCCTCTAGATCAGATTTAGGTTCTTGGGTAGGAATGACTTCTTTTTCTAATTGATGGAATCCAGGAGGTGGCCCTTGTCTTGTATTAGAAGTTGATGCTTCATTAAGAGTTGCGTCATATTTCCAAGAGAGGTTAGGATTTTTACGCCGGCCCGAGAATTGTAGGTATTCGAGTAAGGATTGTTACGGTTGTTGCCACGGTAGTTTCCTGCATAGTTCTTGCTTCTATCGGTTGAGTTATGAGGCATTCTCCATTATCATGGTCATCTCCACAGTAATCACAAGGAGCACGAATAGCATTTACTCTCATGTGTCCACCATTAAATCGGTTTGCTTGAGCTTCTAAGTGATCAATCTTCTTGTTGATTGTATTTAACATTGCCATCATTTGTGAAGAAGGGGCTTCAATAATTTTATCAACGACTTCTTGGCCTTCTTTCATTGTTACTATGTATAAAGTCATCGATAAGTCATCTAAACAATTCGAGACATGATTCACGGTTGCTTTGTAATTCCTCGATTAGTGACAAGACATTTAATTCTGATTTAGATTCAGGAGTCAACCGAGTACTGAATATTTGAAGTAAGACCCACTTCTCTAGATTGTGACCAGGGCTCTGCCTGACAAGCAACTTGAACCTCTCCCAGGCCTCATACAGATGTTCACCACATTGTTGACAGAAATTTGTAAGAGCGGCTCGTGCGTCCACAATCTTATTATGTGGAAAAAATCTTGATCTGAACTTTTCTTCCAGTGTCTCCCAAGAGGTTATGCTACCCTCTTCTAAGTCGTTGAGCCATTCTTTAGCTTTCCCTTGTAGAGAGTAAGGAAAAAGCCGAAGGCGAATCACACCATCGGGAACTCCATTCATCTTGAATGAGTTGCAAACGTCAATAAATTGTATCGAGATGCCGATTTGGATCTTCCGAATTGTTTCGCATCGACCTTGTAGTTCAAGCATCTTGAGCATAGTCTCGCTTGATTTCAAAATTGTTGGCTGGAAACTCGGGCACTCGATTCCGGCGATATCCTCGCGATTGTCTTCCTAGAAAATCATTGATACACAAACGATCATTTTCATCTGCAGACCATTTCTTCGGTTTGTCAGTATCAATTCCTCCTCTTCGTTCGAGATGTTGTAGCGTCAAAAGTTCTTGGATATTTCTTGATTTACGTGGCGTTTTAGTAGATTTGGTTCTACGAGACATGTACCGAAGTACCTGCAAAAACCAAATAAATCTCAAAGTACCAACTAACACCAAAAATTGAAAAGAAAAGAAAAATAAAGAAAGAGATTTTTTTTTTAAAAAAAAAAAAACTCAAACTAAAACTACTAAAGGATTTCTAATACTAGTCACCAATTGCCTTGAGTCCCCGGCAACGGCGCCAAAAACTTGATAGGGCAAAATTTAAAGCCTATAGACTCCGCAAGTATACGGGCCGGGCCGTATCAAGTAATAAAGTGATAAGTAGGAAAAATATCGTTCCCACGAGGACTCAATTAACTAGCGAGTAGATATTAAATTCCTTTATTTCGTTTTAAGTTGAGTAAGTCAGGTTTGTTTTGAATAATAAAAAGAAATTAAATAAGAACTAATAATAGCAAAAGAGCGAATTCGATCTAATTCGAGAAGTACAACCTAGAGTCGCTAATCCCTTGTTGGTTTCTTAGAATTAATCCCCACTAAATTAATTTTGACTTAATTTACTCATTTAACCTAGAGTATTAATGTCTATAAATGCCTTTAGGTCCATTTATAAACCTATCTTAATTAACTATGTAATGCCTCACACAATTAACTAAAATGCGTTTTAGATCGAACTCACCCTAATTTGATTATGCGGAGCTTCTAGGTATATTCCTATCCTAGATGCAAATTAAATTAAAACCTAATTTCTTATTAAATTTAAACCTAATTCCACATTATTTAATCCCAAGGTCTATTTAGGATTTCATCTTCTAAGTTTAACCTAAATCCCCTAAACATGCTTACTAGTGGCCAATTAATAAACAATAGCAAGAAAAGCAAGAATAAATAAAGCTGATTGAAATTAATCAAAACTAATAGTGGGAAATAATACCTAGAACCCAAACAAGTTCATAGGTTCTCTAGGTTGAAAAAGAAAATTAGCCACACATGGCTATACTAAAATCTATGAAAAGATTAAAACTCAGTTGAAACAAGACAGGGAAAAGAAAAGAAAGAGAAATCAAAACTCTTAGAGAATTCCTCGATCCTCCACGTCGTTGTGCGCGTGTCCTTGCGTCTCTCCGCTCTCGATGCGCTCTCAATTCTCAACTTGTTATTACGCCTCTTGCTTTCATGCGTCTTTGCGTCCTCTCTAATTGCCGTTCGGCGTTTATCTTGTTATTCTCAATTCTCAACTTTGTTATTCTCAACTTGTTATATATCTTCCTCAGCGTTTTTTTTTTTTTCTCCGGGCCCACGCGTCTCTCGATCTTCTTTTTCCTTTAAAGTAGTATCCAACCAATATATCATCCAAAGTCACGTGTTGTTCCCTGACTTCTGCTGCTCCTCTAATTGATTGTTGTGGGACCCATCGCCTTTAATTCCAATTGCATAAAAGAAGTCAACATAATATAATATACTTGTAATATATTATATTATATTATATTACATCATTTTTAATTTGTTTCTTCTCTTAGATCGCATAACATCTCCTACAAAATAAAATAGAATATCAATAGATTTTTACGTTATAATATCCGTTTATCCTATATTTAATTAAAGGATAGATAAATATAGAAAAGATAATTAAATAAGTATAATATTAATAAATTTAATCCAATATATCTCAAAATCTATACTTATTTAATTATAAAATATCTACTTATCATAATTGTAATGTATTTCTGGTTTTTTTTATCAGTAAGTCTGGAGGTTGAATCTGAACTGAACTGTGGTTTTTGTATCAATAGGTTTGCTTCCTAAATGTCTCGCCTAACGCTAAACTGTGGTTTTTGAATCTGAACTAAACTGTGGTTTTACTTAAAATTATTGCTAAATGTTCATTTCTTTGAGTTTGCTTACTGTCACTGTGGTCTGTGGTTTGCTGGAAAAAACCTGTTCTGGAAAAAAGGGGGAAGATCCTTAAACGGTTCCCTAGACTCGTTTAACCCGTGCCCATTTTACTACGGTTAAACGGCAGTGTAAAATAAACAGACTAGGGCAGCCCCGCCCACCTGTTGCTCACCCCTATGTTTGTGCATGAAACAATAAGGATTTAATTTCAACAACCTGATGTGTGGCCTCCACATATGCAGAATAAATGATAACCATTTGAATGTTCTGCACCATATTGTACTTAAGAATTCCTCACCGTATAAGATAGGAAATATGGAATATGATTGTTTTTGTTGTTGCTTTATATTTGCATGGATGTTAATGATTGGCTTCAAGCGTTGCTATCCAAGATTTTGGCACTTAAAGTGGTAGGCTGATAGCTCATTGTCTTGATAAATTTAATTATCGTGTAATATTGTGTGATGTCCAGGTTTTGTGGATAGCAATTGAACATATGCTGAATAAGTGATATTATTCTTGCTTTGTGGGGTTTCTGGTTCACTCTGAAAGGATTGTAGCAGGTGACGATGTTGCTGGTATCAGTTTTCTTCCTCATGATACCCCATGTCTTTTCCTTAAACTTTAGCTTCACTAGTTTCCAGGATGATGACAGAATTTCGTTGGAAAAATCAGCTCGCCTGGTAGGAACTTCCATCTCCTTGGTAAACGAGTACAATGACAGTGTCGGTCGAGCTACATATCACCAACCGATGAACTTGTGGGACAAAGCCACTGGCAAGCTCACAGATTTCAACACCAGATTTACCTTTGTGATTGATTCAATGGGCAACCAACAATTTGGTGATGGGATGGCCTTCTTCTTGGCACCTATTGATTCAAAGCTTCCTAATATTCCAAAAGTGGGAGGAGGTGCTATGGGTCTGATTATTGGTGGTAATGAAACCATGCTTAATTCAGAAGATCATCCCTTTGTTGCTGCGGAGTTTGACATCTTTCCCAACGTAGAATCTTATGATGGCTGGGATCCTAAATATATGCATGTGGGTGTGGATATCAATTCTATTAAATCGATTGCTACTGTGCAATTGTATGCTGATGTCCAAGGAGGCAAAACAAATGAGGCATTCATCAGCTACAATGGAAGTACATATAATTTAAGCGTCTTGTTCACTGGGTTTGATCTTTCCAACAACATTGTGTGGCAACATCTATATCAAATAGTTGACCTAACAAAGTATCTGCCCGAATGGGTTACTTTTGGTTTCTCAGCTGGCACAGGACAATCATTCGCCGCGCACAGGATCAATAAATGGAGTTTCTACTCTGAGGACTTCCCAGATGTCGCTCCCGCCGGTCCAAGTCGAATTTTCACAGCACTTATAATGGGGTTTGGGGTTGGAGGGCTTTTATTAGTTTGTTTGGTGGTATGGTTTGTCTCGAGGAGGAGAATGAAAGATGATGAGACTAAAGTGAACACGAATGATGGTGGTCGTGAAACTCACAACAGGAGTGATGAACCTAATGTGAACATGAATGATGATGGTCTTGAAAGTCGCAACAGGAGTGATGAACGTAATGTGGAAATGTCTTTTGTGAACATGGTTACAGGGCCCAAAAGTTATTCATATGCTGAACTAGAGCATGCTGCAAATGGTTTCAACAATGAGCACAAGCTTGGACAGGGAGGATTTGGAGGTGTCTATAGAGGTTTTCTAAGTGATTTAAGCTCCGATGTTGCCATAAAGAGAATATCAGAGGGTGCTTATGAACATGGAAAGAAGGCGTTTGAAGCAGAAGTAACAATTATTAGTCATTTAAGCCATAGAAACTTGGTGAAGCTGATTGGTTGGTGTCATGAAAGAAAAGAACTATTGTTGGTATATGAGTATATGCCAAACAGAAGTTTAGATTATCATCTCTTCGAGGGTGAAGGGTTGCTGACATGGCCAATTAGATTTCAAATTGCTCAAGGTTTGGCTGCTGCATTACGTTACTTGCATGAAGAAGGGACACAATATGTACTTCACAGAGACATTAAATCGAGCAATGTCTTGCTAGATTCCGACTTCAGTGCAAAACTTGGAGATTTCGGATTAGCAACACTTGTAGATCATGCAAAACAAGAAAAAACTTATACAACTTTGGCAGGAACTGAGGGTTATATCGCTCCTGAATGTAAGGATACTGGAAAGGCTAGTAAGAAATCCGATGTGTACAGTTTTGGAGTTGTTGCTCTGGAGATAGCATCTGGAACACAAACCACCATCTCACAACGCTTTGTGAAATGGGTATGGGATCTCTATGGAAAAGGGAGAATTATCGATGCAGTTGATCCAAGACTGGAAGGAAAGTTTGAGGGGGATCAAATCAAACGTTTGATGACTGTTGGGCTATTGTGTGCTCATCCTGATCATGACTCTAGGCCTTCTATAACTGAAGCAATTCAAGTGCTTAACTTTGGAGCTTCATTACCTGAGCTTCCTCGAAGTTATCCTGCACCAACGTGCAATGGCCATCCCGCATCATCTTCAATTCAACGCCGCTGCACTGTTTGAGAGGCAAGTCAAAACCAGAATATAAGCTTTAGTTCTGATGATTTTGTTTCACCAAGTGGGTCACACTAGTACTTGCGCAAAAAATTAATTATGGTTATTTTATGTTTATGGTTCCTGAACAATATTCCTAATGTGCTGTCCTCATTCTTGTGTGCATATTACAGTAATCTAGAAAAATAAAACATAAGTAGAAAACTTATGTGATCTTGTTGGAGTTGTTGCCTTTTCTCATTTTGCTGCAAGAAACTGAAATTATGTGATAGTATTGTTCATTTGTGCTCATTCAACTTCAGAGCCGTGAAAACAGAATCAACACATATACAATTTTTTTTTTTTCAATTCTCTAATTTTTTTTTTTTAAAGTACGAATAGAGAATTTATGATTTTTGTTATACTCTTACTAAGAAATTATAAACTATCGTTTGAAATTAAATAATTGAGTCATTCGTGAAGCATTAATGTTGAAATGACGATACCTCAAGGAAGGCAGATTGTGATCTGCAAACTGACCGTTTTATGCAAATTTAATTTAATACTACATAAATTTATAATTTAAAAAAGAAAAAATGATCAAAAAATATATTTAAATTTGCAAAGTCCAAAATCAAGTTTGTATCAATAGTTGATAAGGAAATGATGAGATTTGATAAGCAATTTAGAATTTATTTTTCAGGAAATACCTGATTTGGGATTTTGTGATTTTAAAATTCTTTTTTAATCATTTTCTCTTTTAAAAACCATCAAATTTAGCTAATTTAGATTTATGAAAAAAAAAAAAAATTTTTCAATCCCTATAATTTTATCAGATTTTTGGATTATAGGCCTCTCTTCAAGCTACTTCCAAAAAGTATTTGTGCCAGTTCTTAGCTCATTGCTAGAACAACTAATGGATCCAAAACAAAACTCTACATTTTTGTGTGTGTGTGTGTGTCGCGTGAACTCATTGGATAGAACACTCCATTACTGCATCTCATTGGATTCAAAAATTAAAGATTTTGAACTTTGATTCAGTGATGTTTTGGTGAAATTTGTACAAATATTATCTTCGTTGATTTTCTTATCATTAAGCTGTGAAAATGCCTGGAAAGCTATCTCCTATTGCCTCCGAAAACAACGATGCTTAACAGGCCTTACGGATTGGTCTTGCGTCAATTTTCATTTGATCTGTATTTTAATAATTTGATTTTCCTTTTTGTTTTGTGAGCCTGTATGTCTCGGCTTTTAACAGAGTTTATTTTACTTTGCTGATTTGTAGTTGGGTCGAATCATTTTAGGTTGGTCCCATTCTGGTTCTCATTGCTCTATGACAATATGGGCTTTGCTCGATTTGGGCTCACTATTCTGATTTTATCTATTATTTGAGAGCATTTGGGTCGAGAAAATCTTTGACTACGTGACCTCATTTCTATTGTGGTTTTTATGATTTCCAGAATTAGGCCTTTCTTCATTTCTGGTCCTTTTTGTTTATTACAAAAACAACTTTTTAACTGGCCTTGTGTTCTGGGCCATTAATTTGGATTCCGTTTTGAATTTTTGTTCTTTAAAATGTTCCAGTTTTTATGGGCCTTTTTGTGTCTGGGCCATTTCAGTCATTTTTTTAAAAAATACTAAATGATGTTCTTATTTTGATTGGGCCTGACTCATTTTTTGGGAAATAGAAGTGTGCTGGGCTATTCCTTTTTAGCCTCCAGTTTTCTTTATTTAAAATTTTGAATTTCCAATTGGGGCTACTGGCACATGTATTTCGGTCAAATTCTTTGAATTTTATGTTTTTGAAAGCCAGCACTAGGCTTTTTTTTTTTTTTTTTTCTTTTCTTTATCCGTTATCTGAAACTATTTTTCACCCCGACTAATCCGGATTCAACTCGTCACGCACCTAGCTATGTGGGGAGTCGAAATGGGAGAACTTCTCGTATTCATAAAGGTTCGAACTTGAGGCGCTTCGCTTAAACGACATGGCCGACTTATCATTTATCTGCATCAACCCATTGGTCCAGTACTAGGCTTTATTTTGGGCTTACATATTGTTTTATTGTTTCTGGGAATTATTGTTGGGCTACATTCTACACTATAGCTTTTGGGCAATGTGGTTTTCTTCCCAAGAACTCATTTGGGCCATTTATTTATTGATGTCTGGCAAATCATTTTGGGTTTGTCTTAGGGTTGTTGTTGTCAGGCTATTTTGTTTGACTTTTCTAGAAGATGTTCGGGCTAACTAAATGTTGTTTTAGTTTCCTTCTATTTATTTAGCAATATGTTTTATGTAACTTTTATTTTATGTGCCATATAATTGTTTAACTATTGGAAAATTAATTCTTGGCTATTAAATTTTTTTCATATTTAAATATTTCATATATTATATTAATAATAAGGGAAAATTCCATTAAAATATCATTTGAATTTGCACAACCCCCAGAAGTCTCCCGAATTTGTAAAAAAAAACTAAAAGGTACCAAGGACCTACGAGGGATATGTAAATTTGGGTGAAATTACACTTTTACCATTAGTTTTAAATAAATTAAAAAAAAACAAAAATACCCTCGCCATGAGGGCGCTACCATTGACGGGGTGGGGGTTTAGGTTTTTTTTTAAAAAAAAAAAAAAATTGTATTCATTGAAAGTGTGGGGGGTGGGGTTCGAACCGCCAACCCCCACACATTCATGGGGCCAAGTGTCCACTAGGTTAGGCCACTTTATTCCTTTAATATATACACACACACACACACATACGTTAACAAATATATATTCTTCTTAATATTTTTTCAACAGTATTTACAAAACTTGCAACGGTATTTACAAGTTCAATAACGTTATTTACAACTTTTTTCAAGTTTACATTTTTTCCTCTTTAATGCCTTTGAGTAAAAAAAAAAAAAAGAAGCACTATTTACAAAACTTGTAAGGTATTTACAAATTCAATAACGCCATTTACAATTTTTTTCAAGTTTACATTTTTTTTTTCTCTTTAGTGCCTCTAAGTGAAAAAAAAAATGCACTATTTACAAAAGTTGTAACGGTATTTACAAATCTAATAACGCCATTTACAAATTCAATAAAGCCATTTACAACTTCTTTTCAAGTTTACATTTATTCCTCTTTAATGCCTCTGAGTAAAAAAATGCACTATTTACAAAACTTGTAACGGTATTTACAAATTCAATAACGTCATTTACAACTTTTTTTCAAGTTTACATTTTTTTCCTCTTTAGTGCCTTTGAGTGAAAAAAATGCACTATTTACAAAACTTGTAACGGTATTTACAAATCCAATAACACCATTTACAAATTCAATAACGCCATTTACAACTTTTTTTCAAGTTTACATTTTTTCCACTCAGAGGCGTAAAGAGGAAAGAAAAGGTAAACTTGAAAAAAGTTATAAATGGCGTTACTAAATTTGTAAATGGTGTTATTGGATTTGTAAATACCGTTACAAGTTTTGTAAATAGTGCATTTTTTTTTTCACTCAGAGACATTAAAGAGGAAAAAAATGTAAACTTGAAAAAAAGTTGTAAATGACGTTATTAGATTTGTAAATATTGTTACAAGTTTTTTAAATAGTGTTTTTTTTTTTTTCACTCAGAGGCATTAACGAGGAAAAAAATGTAAACTTGAAAAAAGTTATAAATAACGTTATTGGATTTGTAAATACCGTTACAGGTTTTGTAAATAGTGCATTTTTTTTTCACTCAAACGCACTAAAGAGAGAAAAAAAAATGTAAACTTGAAAAAAAGTTGTAAATGACGTTATTGAATTTGTAAATACCGTTACAAGTTTTGTAAATAGTGCATTTTTTTTTCACTCAGAGGCATTAAAGAGGAAAAAATGTAAACTTGAAAAGAAGTTGTAAATGGCGTTATTGAATTTGTAAATACCGTTGAAAAAATGTTGAGAAGAATATATACATTTGTTAATGTGTGTGTATATATATATTATATTAAAGGAACCAAGTGGCCCAATTGTTGGGCCATTTAGCCCCATGAATGTGTGGGGGGTTGGGGGTTCGAACCCCCCCCCCACTTTTAGTGAATACAACTTTTTTTTAAAAAAAAACCCTAAACCCCCCCCCCCCCAAAAAAAAACCCCCCCCCCTTGCCGGCGAGGGTATATTTTTTTTTAATTTAAAACTAAGGGTAAAAAAATAATTTCACCCGAATTTGCATATCCCTATATAGGTCCTTGGTATCTCTCGGTCTTTTTACAAATTCGGAACACTTTTGGGGGTTTGGCAAATTCAAATGGTATTTTAATGAAATTTTCCCTAATAATAAATATTTAAATGAAATAAGAAATTATAAATTATAAATTATAAATTATAAAAATATATAAAAATATATTTAATATTATATATACTTATATTTATATTATATTTTTTTAATTGGTATATTATATATATAATTATGTGAATAATAAAACAAGGTCCAAACAGCTCAAATGACAGGCATCAAGAACATGCAAGAGGTCCAAGGTTTGACTTCTCACTACGCCACAATACGCAATCATTTTCTGATGTGGTCATTACTCCTGGTCAAGGCCAAATAAGCGCAAAACATACTTTAGATTTTCACTAGTGCAAATCGAAATCAAGCATGGCCAAAGATGAAAGCAATAGTCGAATCAACCAAATTCTTCAAACTAACACAAGAAGTAAAATGAAACAATGCAAGAAGGCTAACCACATGCATAATCAAAACAATGAAAATGTAATACTACCTCCTATCTTGATTATAGGACAAAGTTTGTGGTACAATTTTACACTACAAACTTTATCCTATAATTAAGACCGGAAGAAGTAATAGAGAGTTCTCAAGGATTTCAAGTATTTCTCTCAACTCACTCACCTCACATACGAGGGTAACTTTTACTCAATACCACTTAACGATGGCCCTACCATAGGCTTGTAAAAGTCTTCAATTTTCTAACAGACTAAAAACTAAGATTCATGAATCAATGGGTCTTTATTAGATTGTAATGATGGATAAAGGCTAAATAAAATGAAGTGATGAAATAACACGTAGCTATGCATGAAAAATGAGTGCAATAGCATCCAGTTAATACATTGAACACATAATACTTGCTATTTTCAATCAACTTCAATGGAATGCCTTATTTCATGCATTTCTTTCTTGGGTTAAATATCTAATTTGCTATGGAAGTATTGGTAAGGGGCACTCAGCACCCGGAAATTTTTTTGGTATCATTTTTACCCCGAAAGTTTAAAAACATAGTAATCTTGCCGATCGGTTGATCTTGACCGTTGGATTGTTGCTCTCTTTGTAAACTTCCAGGGCAAATTTGCTCCTAAAAAAACTTCAAGGGCATATTTGCTCCTTTTTGTAAACTTCCAAGGCAAAAATGATACCAAAAAAACTTCTAGGTGTTGAGTGCCCTCTTATCAATACTTTAGTGGCAAGTGTGCTATTGAACAAGAACCTAGACAAGCTCTAGAGGAACCTAAATTAGGTGGTAGAAACACACAATTAAAAGGAATATGTATGAGGCTCAAGAATTCCTCCATAGGGCTATCTCTCCAATGCATATATACTCACATCAACCAATTGCGCACACAATTAATCACATGATGCATTACAACACATCCTTCAAATGCAAACTCTCAAACCAAGTCAATCAAACCTTGAACATACAAAAGTTGAAGAATGCACATAGAAAAGATTCAAGAATATTTTCATTTTCAGTTCCAAGAATTTAAAAAAAAAAAAAAATCTATTATAAGGTAGGAGTTTATTTTTCTAAATTCAAAACTTCACAAACCAGACTTTAAAATCATCAATATAAGCTCAAATTCTGGCCATAAAATTTTGAAAAATTGCACTCATTTTAACAAGGAAGCAAAAGACATTAAGCACAATACCCAATGTCTCCCCCGACACTTGAATCTTACATTGTCCTTAATACAATACCTAGGTGTAGAGGAATGGCAAGAGAATCTTACCCAAAGGGTAGGGAACAAAAAAAAGCTACCTTTTTACTACTAGATTATGTCCCTCCGGCCACCACACTTATCTTCCTCATATACAACAATTAAGTCCAAAAAAATCATAGAAACCATATAGAAAATGAGTGAAGAAAGAAACAACATTTGTTAGAATCTTTTAAGACACTTGAAGGACAGGCTCTCATCCAAGATGAGAAACCTTCATATCTTTAATGTAGCTCCTTCTCCAAGTTTGTACACTCTTGGTGGTGAAGGTTCCTGCAAGAGAAACACTAGACCAGCATCAACATCTAGTCCATAAATAAATACATAGAGATATCTAGAATAAAACATAGGCACCCTAGGAACTAATTCTCCAAGTAAACATTAACCAAAAATGTTAATTTGGTCCTCATTGGTAGGAACCAAACAAGTGGTCATCATTTTAAAACTCTATTGCTTGCAAATTGGAAAATGTTGAATTCAACTTAGTGTTGGGGGCACATATATAAACTTTTGTGCTAGATACTCCTAACGTAACACTTTGTTAGCCAATCTGCAATTGGAAAGTCACACTTTCAATTGCAAATTAATGTTTTCTTGGACTTATTTTAAAGTTTACTATGTGTACTAATTGGGGTTGAGTTTCTTTCATTATCCTTTTCTCATTATCCCTTATAATCTCTAAATCATATCCGTCCAATCAATTACAATACTACTTTAACCTCTCTCTCGTCTCCTAATCAAAGGTCTAGATGGGCTAATGAGGGAAAATGAGAAAAAAGATGAGGAGAAGATCCTCTTCCGTACTAACTATCCACCAAAATTTATGATTATAAGAGATCGTTTGTCCTATCAATAATAGTCCAAGAGCATCAAAGCAAAATTTAACACAAATGTTAACTAACAAGGACAAATGAACACTCATCCAAGTCTTAAAAAAACATGTACCAATTACAAAATCAAACCAAACAGGTCACAATACATATAATGGGCTAAAGGAAAATTAATGAACTCCCCTTTGTAGCACATTGAAGCTCTAGCCACCTTCTCTACCACTAAGAATCAAGAGATTTAGCTACACGTAACCAAAACTTGCACACAACTTCACGAATCCATGAGACAAGAGTGAAAGATCTTAATATTATAGAAGAATCTCACTAGAAAATTACAGAGCTCGCAAGAAAATCATAGATCTCACCGAAAAGTTACAATCATTACCGGAAATCACAAAGAACTTGCCGACGGTGCTCTGGAAGAAGAAAGAGAAAGAGGGCGCCGATGGTGGTGGTTGATAAGGGTGGTGATGGTGAAAACACGATCTCCAGCGATGGAACTAGTAAATAATAGAGGAAGGAAGGTTGATCTTGTTCACCTCTCCCTTGTATCACAGGGTTTCAAACCTCAAGGTCAAGCTCTCAATAGTGGTGCACCAAGCTCCTCGTCTCTCTATTCTTTGATCAAGCTCTCCAGGTCTAAGCCTTCTCATAGTCTCTTTGTTGAAATAATGATGTCTCTCCACTGTTTCTTGTCTGGCTGTGCAAGAATGGCTATCGCCGACGGCGATGGTGGTAAGAATGGAGGCCATTGGTAACTATAGGAAGAGGAATGTGGATGAGATTGAAGGTGATGAGAGTCTTGTCTTTGTACAATGGTTCACGGTGCCTTCTTCAATCTCTGAAACTTGTTGGGGATGAAGGAGACAACCTAATCCTTGGTCAAAAAACGACTTTTGACCAGGGATCAAAATGAATATTTACATGCTTGTGAAGGGGCTAAACTGTAGTTTTTAAAAACTCTTGGCCATTTATGTCATTTTCTCTGACACCTTTCTGCATAGATTTGCAATTGCGAGAATTTCGGGGCCTTTTTTTTTTTTTTTTTTTTGTAATTTTCCCCGGTCCTCAAAGATATTAACTTAGCCCAATTGACATTTTCCACATTGTCCAATTTTCTTCGAAAAACACCTACAATGTAAGATTAAGCACAAGGTAGTATCAAAAGTCCAACAAACATTTGCATGAATAATTAAAAAATTATGACAATTTTACCCCTAATTAGATTTAATTCAATACAAATGTCCTTAATTCAAATTAGTGCTTAATCATGCAATAATGATATAAGAAATACATTAAAATCCCTAAATTAACATTGATAAAGCTTATTAAAATATGGTTCAATCAATTCCCCACACTTAATCGTTTCTACTCCTAAACAAAGGCAATTAAGTGCAAGATTCCAAGTCCCAATAGCTAATGCATTTGAAAGATGAACAATTTCATAATTAGAAAATGAATCAATTAATCAAATTTCTCAAACCAACACTAGTCATAGTCAAGCGATGCATAGAAATTAGCTAATTACATAATCACACATTTTAGAATGAAGCACAAGAGAACTCTCAAGGTGTTAGTCTTTCGCTCATCTCACCTCATTTGGATAATTTCACTCTAGTTCATTTAATCAACACCTTGTTATAGGCTTGTAACAATTCTAACATCTCCACTACTAATAACAATAAATGCAATGAATCAAGAGGACTTAAAAGGCTTGTAATATTGGAGATGAAGGCTAGATGGAATGAACTAATTAAAAAAAAGGAATAGTTGACAAGCAAGTCAAAGTTAATGGGTAGGTTCATAGCATCTAAATAACTTGACAAACTTTCACCAATTCTTTTCCAAATTCATGGATAAATGCCTTCTTTATATTTCTTTTCCTTTTCTTTTTATCTACAAAATACTTTTCTATTTTTCTTTTCTTTTCTTCAATACCTTGCTTTTTCTCTTTTTTCCCTTCTTCTTTTTCTTCTTCTTTTCCAAACTATATACACCTTGTTTTCCCATTTTGACTTACTTTCATTCTCTTCTCTATATACATGGCATTTCTATATACATTGTTCAACATTTTATTGGCAAATCACTTTTGATTTTAGAATACTATGAACACCATATGAGTAAATGACTTGCATAAAACATAGGAATTGTAGGTTTGTGTTTTGGAGTTGAAAGGGTTTAAAATTGAATGCCTCTTTCATTTCCACACACTAATGCAAATGCCCAGATTTGATGACCTCTCCCCACGAAGCTTTTAGCTTATTAGGGAACCGGATCCCTTTTATTTAGTATCAAAAAAGGTTCTTTAACAATCTAGAAAGACAAGCAGCATTATGAAGTTCTCCTCCAAAATAAGATAAAATTTGCACATTTTCCTATCATATATATTCCCAAGTATGCATAAGTTCACAAAGAAAAAGTATAAGAAACTATATAAAAATGTGTTACAATTAAATAGCATGAACTTTACAAAGTTAATATTAAGTAGAATTTTTTTTATTTTTTTTATTTTTGATAAGAAATATTATTAAGTAGAATTGGTAATATAGGCTAGCCCACCGGGGGGTTTGGCCCATATGAGTTTAGGCAAAAAAGACTTGTATCAATATGGGCTGACAGTTAGCCAACCCAACCCATAACCTCTGGGTTGATGAGTTAGCCCGCCCAACCTATGATCTTTTCCTTTTTAAAATTTTTTTATATTGTGTTTTTCAAACTATTTTTTTAAACAATATACTAAATTTTCTTTTCATAGAGTCATCGTCCCAAGCATGAGCACAAGCTGGAGTTGGAAGGAGGATGGAAATGGGATGACACCAACCTAGAAAGAGGAGGGGACAACGTCGAGCTTTAAAGAGTAGGAGACAACGCCGAATCATTAACCTTGAAGGAGGAGGACTGGAGAAGCATGTCAATGGTGACTTTACGAGATGGGAGGCCGAGGCTTGGAGACTGGAGAGGGCGATTGAATAAGGTAAGAAGCAATGAAGGGAAAGGGCGAATGACAGTGTCTATGTCGGCTAGAGTTCATCAAAATGACAAAGAGAGGAGCTGAGGAGGGAAGGATAAACAAAAATAGGCTAAATCGCTTTGGGTTGGGCCTCTATTTGTTCGGGCCATAAAGAGTCGCATCAAAACGATTTTTCACAACCTAACCTGCTAAGTTTTTCGAGTTGGGTGGGTTCGACTATGGGTTAAACATGTATTACATGCTCTAAATTAGTAAGAAACCGTCAAAATTATGTTATACTCACTCCAATCCTATTTATAATTAAGAGCCCGATAACCGAATTACGCAATTTACATGATTTTTTTCAAGTCACATATACAATTAAAGTTTACAAGTTCTTTGAAATTATTAGCGAACTAACCAAAAGGTGGAACATCAGTTTTTCAATTATCTCATTTCCTGGTCTTCCTTCAAATTAGCATAAAATATGAATAGAGAATTTGTGATTTTTGCAAGATTTTCACCAAGAAATTCTAAACTATCTTTTGAAACATTTATGAGGCATTCATGGAGCATTAATTCTCGAAGCGATACTTCAAGGAGAAGGCAGATTGAAGTAGTGAGCGACAAACTGACCGTTTAATTCGATTTTAATTATACATATTAATTTGTCATTTAACTTAATTTAAAACAAAAAAAATAATCTGTTAATCCATATAATTCATCTGATTTTGAATTAGGTCTCTCTTCCACGCTCCTCCCAAAAAGCATCACGCCAGTTCTTACGTCCTTGTGCTTTCTCCCCTCAGACCCTTTCCTTTCACAACGGAGATGACATCTTTAAGTCCATCGACTCTTTTTTTTTTTTTTGTTGGAAAGATATTTATATTAATACTAAAAACAGGTACAATATCTGGATACAAGTAAAGTCAGATCCAGTACAACAAAATACATCCAAGACAAAAACAGCTAAATCACCGTACATAAAATATTTAGAAGTAGAAGTAGAATCATAGACAAAGCAAGCAGTCTTCTCAATATTTGGGGTTAGAAGTGACAAGGAAGAAGGTGATGGTTGTAAAACCCACCCAAATGGGCACATCTCCTTATAAGCATTAGTTGCAACAAGAGCAGCTGTACAGGTATCCCATATTGGGGTTAAGAACACAAAAAACTCAACCTCAGACGTAAGAAGACCCATGATGTCTAGAAAAAATCTTCTACTCCTCTGTTGAATCAGATCTGGTGACCTTGGCCACACAACAAACAACGCCTCTTTAAATCTGCCCCCAGGAACGCAGATCCAAACTACCAAGGGAGAATCGGATCTTATAGCGTTCATACAGCCGTCCACCCAAGAGGATTTGAACGCAGATCTTACAGATCTGCTTATTTCATGAGACAAAAATACCACCAGACAATCCAGAATTACAAAAAAGTAATTAAAAAAACAGAGAAATCTCACATCCACAGATCAGATCTGGAGAGGAGAGGAAAGGGCTCGCCACAAGGATGAGAGAAAGCCACGTCTGATAGAACTCTGAGGGAGAGGGCCGCAGATCAAGGATCTAGACTCCAAAGCACCTGGACCGCAGATCAAAGATATGGACTCGTAACAACCACTCGGACTTGTCTGTGGCACAAAGGCGGTGGTCACCGGCGGCTTGTGTGTAAGGCACAAGCCGCCGGCGAGGAGCATGCGATGAAGAAGATGAAGTGCGAGAGAGGAGGAGAGAAGGAGGAGAAGAGAGAGGAGAGAGGATGTGTTCATCGACTCTAACTTCTTCAATATAGGTTAATGAGAATAGTTATAAAGTATGATTATTATAAATTTTACCTCACATTAATATAAGATTTTAATGATAATTCAATTTGAGCTTAAATGAATTTTTTTTTACATTACTTAATTAATGGACTATTTCAAAGAATTTTTATTAAAAAAAATTAAAATTAAAATTTCTTACTCTTTAACTTAATTCTCATTGTTTAAAGTTACTTTATGGAGACTTTGATTTGGAATTTGCAATTGATATTTGTAGGCAATTTTTTTTTATTTAAATTGCATTGCAATATTTTTATCTCTTATCAGATATTAGCATTTTGCTATTAAACTCTATTTCGCATTTTGTTACCTTATTTTGTGCGTTTCCAACATGTATTAATTTTATTTAAATATAACCTATATTAATATACACACATTTTAGAATGAAGCACATGAGAACTCTCAAGGTATTAGTCTTTCACTCATTTCACCTCATTGGGATTAACATTGATTAAGCTTATTAAAATAGGGTTTAGTCAATTCTCCCACACTTAGTCCTTTGTACTCCTAATCAAGAGAAATTAAGTACAAGATTCCAAGTCCCAATCACTAATGTGTTTGAAAGATGAGGAATTTCATAATTAAAGAGCAATGGATCAATATAATTAATCAAATTTCTCAAGCCAACACTAGTCATAGTCAAGCGATGCATAGAAATTAGCTAACCACATAATCACACATTTTAGAATGAAGCACATGAGAAATCTCAAGGTATTAGTCTTTCACTCATTTCACCTCATTGGGATTATTTCACTCTAGGTCATTTAATCAATACCTTACCATAGGCTTCTAACAACTCTAACATCTCCACTACTAATAACAATAAATGCAATGAATCAAGAGGACTTAAAAGGCTTGTAATATTAGATGAAGGCTCGACAGAATGAATTAATAAAGAAAAAGGAATAGTTAATATGGAAGTCAAAATTAATGGGAAGATTATAGCATCTAAATAACTTGACAAACTTTTACCAATTCTTTTCCAAATTCATGGATACATGCCTTCTTTATATTTCTTTTTATATGCAAAATACTTTTCTATTTTTCTCTTTTCTTTTTCAATACCTGTCATTTTCTCTTTTTCTCCCCCTACTCTTTTTTTTCCTTCTTCTTTTCCAAACTATATACACCTTTTTGCCCCTTTTGACTTACTTTCTTTCTCTTCTCTATATACATGGCATTTCTATATACATTGTTCAGCATTTTATTGGCAAATCACTTTTGATTTTAGAAAACTATGAACACTATATGACTTGCATACAACATAGAAATTGTTGGTATGTGTTTTTGGGTTGAAAGGGTTTAAAATCGAATGCCTCTTTCATTTCCACAAACTAATGCAAATGCCCAGATCTAATGAACTCACCCTTCTAATTAACCTTTTAGCTTATTAGGGAAATCGGGTCCCTTTTATTTAGTATCAAATAAGGTTCTTTAACAATCTAGAAAGACAAGCAGCATTATGAAAATCTCCTCCAAAATAAGATAAAATATGCACATTTTTCTATCATATATATCCCCAAATATGCATAAGTTCGCAAAAAAAAAAAAAAATAAAAAGTATAAGAAACTATAGAAAAATGTGTTACAATTAAAGCACATGAATTTTTCAAGGTTAATATTAAATAGAATTGGTAATATAGGTTGGCCCACCGAGGTTTGGACCCATATGGGTTCGAGCCAAAAAGAATGATTTCAATATGGGTTGACATTTAGCCAACCCAACCTATAACTTATGGGTTAGCGGGTTAGCCTGCCCAACCCGATATCTTTTCGTTTTTTTTAAAAAAAAAAATTATACTATGTTTTCAAACTATTTTTTAAACAATACAATAATTATTTTTTCACGGAGTCATTGTTTGGAGCATGAGCACAAGCTGGAGTTGGAAGGAGGATAGAAGCGGGGCAACACCGACCTAAAAAGCGGAGGTGACAATGTTAAGCTTGAAAGAGAAGGAGATGACGCCAACCCGCTGAACTTGAAGGAGGAGGACTGGAGGAGCACGTCGATGGCGACTTTGCAATATGGGAGGGCGGGGCTTGGAGATTGGAGAGGGCAATTGAATAAGGCAAGAAGCAATGAAGGGAAAGGGTGAAAGGCAGTGTCTTTGTTGGCTAGGTTCGTGAAAATGAAGGAGAGAGGAGCTGAGGATGGAAGGATAAACATGATAGATATTTTAGGATTTTTTTAAAAAAAAAAAACAAAAATAGGCTTAACAGCTTTGGGCTGGCCCATATGGGTTTGGGCCATAAAGACCCGCATCAAAACGGTTCCTATTTTTCACAACCCAACGTGCTGAGTTTTTCGAGCTGGGCAGGTTCAATAATTGACCGTAAGTCCGTAACACATTTCGAAAGGATGGGTATAAATTCTGTCCCATAATTTCTAATTTTGTTATATATCTTGACAAATTAAATATATCGTTTTGGCCAAAACAATAATTAAAAAAAAAAAAGGCAGCATTCTTCTATTTGTTAGGTCTCTAGCTGACCAACAACAAGATATAAGATTCTGCTACTTATTCAAACTCCTAAAAAAAAAAAAAAAAAAAAAAAACAAGATAAATATTATTAAACTGTAGTGGGATTCCACATAAATAATTGAGCTAAGATTCCGAAATTGGTAAGGCAAGAATCTGACGATGACACCATCATCTGATGTAAGAAGAAGAATATGGATTTGTATACACTCATGAAGTTTATCCTATTTATAATTAAGAGCCCAATAATCGATTTATGTAATTTAAGAAAATAGTTAAGATTAGTTAAAAATATTAAGTTAAAAATATTAACTATGTCTTGAAATAATTTTTTTTTTTTTTCAAGTATGCTTTTATTTATAAAAGCTCGAGTAAGAGAGAAAAATAGAGTAAATAGAAGTATCACCAACATTTAATTGATGTAATATATATTTAATGTGGGCACACATAGAAAAAACTCATTAGATGTTGAGATAACTCAAAGCGGATTCTTACAAAAAGGACTAAGAAACTTTAAATTTTGGGTTCTCATAAAAAGGATAGGAGGAAGTAGCATTGTTCATTTGTGCTCATTCCATTTGGAAGCTGCTTAAGCGAAGTCATTGTAAATGGGACCATGAAAAGTAACCATAAGCTATTCTTAATCACGAAATTTACATGATTTTTTCAAGTCACATCTACAATTAAAGCTTACAAGTTCTCCGAAATTATTAGCGAACTGACCAAAAGGTAGAATATCAGTTTTTCAATTATCTCATTTCCTGGTCTTCCTTCAAATTAGCATAAAAGATGAATAGAGAATTTATGATTTTTGTAAGATTTTCACCAAGAAATTCTAAACTATCTTTCGAAACATTTATGAGGCATTCGTCGAGCATTAATTCTCGAAGCGATACTTTAAGGAGAAGGCAGATTGAAGTAGTAAGCGACAAACTGACAGTTTAATTCGATTTTAATTATACATATTAATTGGTATCAAAAAACAAAAAATTATACATATTAATTTGTCCTTTAACTTAATTTAGAACAAAAACAAAAAAAAAACATCTGTTAATCCATATAATTTCATCAGATTTCGAATTAGGTCACTCTTCCACGCTCCTCCCAAAAAGTATCACACCAGTTCTTACGTCCTTGTGTTTTCTCCCCTCAGACCCTTTCTTTTCACAACGGAGATGTCATCTCTTTAGGTCCATCGACTCTAACTTCTTCAATATTGGTTAATGAGAATAGTGATAAAGCATGATTATTATAAACTTTACCTCACATGAATATAAGATTTTAATGATAATTCAATTTGAGCTTAAATGAAATTTTTTTACATTACTTAATTAATGGACTATTTCAGAGAATTTTTATAAAAAAATTGAAATTTTGGATATGAATATTTTATAGTTTCCGATTTTTGGCTAAAAATTAAAATTTCCTACTCTTTAACTTAATTCTCATTTTTTAAAGTTAATTTTTAGAGAGTTTGAGTTGGAATTTGCAATTGATATTCGGAGGCAATTTTCAATTTAAATTGCATTGCAATATTTTTATGTCTTCTCCCATTAGCACTTTATTATTAAACTGTATTTCGCATTTTCTTACCTTATTTTTGTGCATTTCCAACATGTATTTAGGTTATTTAAATATAACCTATATTACTATGCACACACTTAATTTTAGTAGGTCATGAAAGATCAAATCATAAAATTCTATGTATAGATTTATACACACCATACTTTGCCCGAAAAAGAAATACACGCAATACGATCTAATTGCGCGTAATTGTGGATTTTCCTTAACCTGAGTGTGTGTGTGTAGTGTTTATCTCTCTTCCCTTCAATTGTTTAAGGTTTTAACCCTCTTAATACCTCCTTAATTTTCCTCCTTTCCTTGGCTTATAAGGTGGATTTACTCATGAATCAGCTAGCAAAGTATATTGTATCACATGCTCTTCTAGTAATTTGGCTGCACGAGAAGTAATGTCCACGTGACTAGTGCCACATCATAATCTGTCAACTTTACACTTACGGGGTTTGCAGTAATTGTTATCAGTGTCAGAATAGAAGTAATAGATTTAACATAACAAATTATAGGCATTCAATAAAAAAGAATATAAACAAGTAACTATATATATATATATATATATATAAAATAAAACTAAAGGGATTGACAAATTAATTTTCTTTTAAAAAACAACACGAGTACTTGTGAATACCTTAAATCATAATTATTTTAACATCAAAATTCTATTGTTTTTTCTTAATATTTACATATGAAATAATTATGGTTCAATAATTGACCGTAAGTCCGTAACACATTTCGAAAGGACGGGTATAAATTATGTCCCATAATTTCTAATTTTGTTATATAGACCAACAACAAGATAAACGTTACTGAAAAAAAAAACCAATTCGTTTATTTGGTAGGTCTCTAGCTGACCAACAACAAGATAAACGTTAAAAAAAAAAAAATCAGGATAAACATTATTAGACTGTAGTGGGATTCCACCTAAATAATTGGTAAGGCAAGAATCTGATGATGACACCATCATCTCATGTAAGAAAAAGAATATGGATTTGTATCCACTCATGAAGTTTATCCCACTTGAAAAGGGTGTGATACGATCCATGATCCGACTTGAAATTTTAAGACCCGAATCCGTAGGCTATATAAACACACACAAACTCTTGCTCATATACAAGCCAAGCAAAAGAAATAAAGAAAAAAGAAAACTCACAGAAAAGCAGAGAGGGAAATCAAAATCAGGTAAAATGACAGTAGTGTGCGTACCAAAAGCAATACCTCCCAGAGTCTACACTAAAGACGAAGTGATGAATATGTTGAAGAAGGCAGACGTTAACAAGGACGGAAGTCTAACGAAGGAGGAGCTTGAGAAAGTACTAGAGAAGATGGGATCGAACTGGGCAAAGTACAGAGCCCGGCGTTGCATGAATAATGCCGACAAGGACCGCAACGGAAAAATCAACCTCTCCACCGAAATGAACTCCCTCATTTCTTACGTTATGGATTGGTACGAAGGTAAATCCTAAAGTGTGTAACTCATTCATATGGCGCGTTGTAGCTGAAGCTGAACACCAGATGGGCAATACGCACACACACACACTCTACTTTCCTATATATATACATATATATATATATATATATGTATATGTAATGATATCTCCTCTTTCTCTGTAACAACTCTTTAGTAGTTTCATGTATGAGCCATTATTTAGCTCAGATGATAATAATAGGGTGGGACCCCGTGACGTAATGTAACAAGAAAAAGAAGAAAAGAAAATCATGTAGTTATAGTTTTGTGGTATGTTTCCTTTGTTAACATCTTCCTCTCTTGGAAAGGTAATTCTTTGTAAGTTTTTCATAGCTTTCCCAATACTCCATGGCTTTTCTTTATTCATTTTTTATAAGGAAAAACAAATAAACATCGTGTACGCTTTCTCATGTGTAATAAATTTAAGAAATGAATTATACTAATTATGACTTATAAGTCACAATCTTCTTTGGAGAATTCGTATCATATTTTGATATTGATTCAATTGCTTAAATTTAAAAATTGGATTTTATCTTAAATATTATCCTTTGTTGATATTCTTATTTGTTTAATTTAAATTGTCTAGTTTCAAAAGGCTTCATCTCGTGCATTGTTGGAGGAAAATATATTGGTATGATGGATAAATATACAAATTGATTATTAGGATTGAGGCATATGGATTCAATGAACAAATATTTATAAATAATGGTACTGTAACTGGGTGTGTTGGTTTGTCTCCATAATTTAATTTCTTAATTGATTGGCCACTAAATGGTTGTTTTGTTCATTTGAGTGAAGCTTTAGAAAACTAGTTTGGGGTGAAGAACTTGGATTAAGTAATGTATATATGAACTTAAAGCTTACTTATTGAATGGAGGATTTTGTTGGCAAGATAGAGAGATATCACACACACACACATATACTTGTTAAAATTACATAGCCACGGCACCTTAGGAGTTGGGACTAAAAATTGGATTTTGTCAATTGCAAAGGAGATTGAGCAAATAATTAAACTGAACATTTGATCATGACCCACCAGCCCCCCCCCCCCCCCCAAAAAAAAAAAAAAGAAAAGAAAAGAAAAGAAATTTGAGTACTTTTGAACCCTTGATTCTTGACTCGTGTATCTACTTTAGTCATAAAGCTAAAAAAATCTATCTAACTACTTTATCCTTAAAATCTCTTAATACCCAGCCAGTTGAGTTAAAATGGGTCCGTGTAGCATTGGCTTTTTTTTTCCCCCTATTTACCACTTTTTAAATAATTAATTACCATTTTGCCACTGTTTTCAAAATATTTCCCAATGTGCCACTATTTAGTCGACTAAACCAAGATTTAGTCGACTAAAACGCGCTGATTTTTTTGATCGCCCTTTGTGATTTAATCGACTAAACCAAGTAGTTTAGTCGACTAAATAGTGACAGAGGATTTTTTTTAAAACCCCAATCGCGGCATTTGGAACCCTAATCCACCACAAAACCTCCCCAAACCTCTTCCCCTCGTTTTTTCACCAAATCCTTCTTGAATCCGTTCGTGGGTAGCGAAGGAAACTTCATTCTAGCATCATTTGTGTCGATTTCGATATGTTCTCATCTCCATTTCGAATTTCCGCCGTTGTTCTTTCGTTTATGCGAACCCCCATTTCCCTAGAAGGTAGACAAATTAATTAAAAGTAAAAATGAGTTTTATATTAAAAATCAAAGTTCACCCAAGATCGGTGAGGATCGAGGACATGACTAAGAATACTAACGAGAAAAGTCCCCAATATAAAATCTTAATAAAAAAATTAATTTTATGATTTCTTAAACACGAATATGAAGAAATATTCTTCAAAATTTATAATTTATATTGATTACATTCAAAATATCAAATTGATTAGTTAAGATACGATTTAAAATAGATATGAAAATCCCTAATGATGTCCTCATTTTCAAACTCATCAACAACAACTTCTTGAGGTACTCAACCTACCTCCGTCAAGCATTCATAAGTTACTCATAATATATCAAAATATAGGAAAATGATATCCTATATGAGATTATAGAGGATAAAAAAAGTTACTTTATCAAAATATAGGAAAATGATATCCTCTTTTATATCATCATCTCATCTCCATCCTTAGATAATGAAATGTATATTTTAGATTTAATATTTTATAAAATTATTATTATAATATTTTATAATTTAAAATTTCTTTATTTATTACAGATTGCAATTATGAAGGGTATAGATCAATTTTAAGAGTTTAAATTTACTTATTTATGTTTATAGAAATAATTTTATAAAAGATTGAATATGAATAATATATTGTTTTGATCTAACGGTCTATATGCGATTATGAGAATAAAATGAAAAAAGAAGACAAAAAAATAACCCCAAAATATAAGGTAGACAAATAATTAAAAATAAAAATGCGTTTTACAATGTTCCAAAGTTCGGTGAGGATTGTGGATATAACTAAAAATCGTAACGAGAAAAATCCTCAATATAAAAACTTAATAAAAAAATTAATTTTATGGTTGTTTTATAGCTCCACGCACCAATAGGATCCGAATGCATGACAAAGGAGTTGATTATCTAACGGGTCCCACAATATTATCGAGCGTGTTATACACGCATGAACATGATAAAGAGTTTTATGTTTAACCCTATAATTTATACTAAAATATTAATAATATTAATAAATAAATAATCGAGATGAAGAAAAGGTAAAAGCCCCGCATAAACGAAAGAACAACGGTGGAAATTCAAAATGGAGATGAGAACATATCGAAATCGACGCAAATGATGCTAGAATGAAGTTTCCTTCGCTACCCACGAACGCATTCGAGAAGGATTTGGTGAAAAAAAGGGGGAGAGGTTTGGGGAGGTTTTGTGGTGGATTAGGGTTCCAAATGCCGCGATTGGGGTTTTAAAAAAACTCCTGTCGCTATTTAGTCGACTAAGCCACTTGGTTTAGTTGACTAAATCGCGGGCGATCAAAAAAATCAGCGCCCTGCGTTTTAGTCGATTAAATCTTGGTTTAGTCGACTAAATAGTGGCACATTGGGAAATATTTTGAAAACAGTGGCAAAATGGTAATTAATTATTTAAAAAGTGACAAATAGGGAAAAAAGCCGTGTAGCATTCAATAAATTCCCTATGTGTACTAGTGCGATATTAAAAATTATGATCATCCCACTTTTAATAGTTTTTAGTAGATTCCTTGAAATTTGAAGCATAGACATTTTACAAAAATTTGTGTTTAATACCACTCTGATCCTATTTAAAAGTTCCTTTTGACCAAATCACAAACACCAAGAAGAGGTAGTTTGCTCAATAATTATGTGTTAAATTTTCAACTTTACCCTCATTTATGAATGTGTATCTTTCAACTCTTTCTTCTCTCTTTATTTTCATTGGTACAATTAATATAACAAAATTGTCACAATCTCATTTATTTTCTGAAAAAGGACTTATAAATAGGACTAAATTTTTTTGGTGAAAATGGACTTATAAATAGGAATAGAGTGGTAATGATTAATGGATACATAAAAATACACAAACATTTCATTTCTAAAATACTTTCAATGAATCAACGCCACTAATTACACGTTCTTAATTTTTTTTTTTAAATTATTTTCTTTATTTATATTTATATGATGCAATAAGTAATCCTCATTTAAATCTCCCTTTTCTATTCACTTGTGAACCTAAATCAAACACTCCTTATAATGAACCTAAATCAATGAAGTAATATCATTTACATTTCAACAAGGGAGAGAAATAATCATATATATCTTTTCAATCTTTTGAGTCATAGTTTCAAATATACACCCAATTGCAATTTCATTTATTAAATTATCTCCATTTTGTGTTCACCTTAATTATATTGGATAATGTTTAATTTTCGTCGACTAGGTTGGATACACAGAATTTTTCCCCCTTGATCAAATTTCGAAAAAAAAAAAAAAAAAAAATTTGTGGGATCGATTCTTTCTTATGACTTTGCTTTAGTCAAGACCCGCGCACTTTTGGGGGTACCGGACAACAAAGATTTAATATGGACGAGAAATTAGGTTTCACCGAAAAATTATGTCTCCAACTTTACTAACGGTTAGAGGAGTAAGTTACATAGTATAAAATTAGTCCATGTAATTCCTAATTTGATAGTATTTAATATATTTAAAAAACTATACATAAAAAATATGCAATAGAACTTAATTAAAATATTTTTTTCTTTAGCAATAAAAATACTATAAATTTATTTTTTTAAAAATTAGTTTATATTTAACTATCATGAGAAGTTAGCTTCATCTATCGCTTCCCTTTTTCCACTTTAATTATGAAACAGATTTTTAAGGTCACCATTTCCTACACTTTTCGTTTACTACATGCCCACCATTTCCTATCTCTTAAGATTATGAAGAATATTTAAAGCATGAATTGATTTTTTCATTGACGACTACTTTTTATTTCTTTGTCCTATATATTCTAATTCCACCACACAAAAAAGAATTCGTGTGTTCAGTGCCTGTTCTTGTATTCTAGCTAGTAAGTTAGTCACAAGAGAATATCACTATATTTTTAGTATATTTAAATTTAAAGCATATTTGAAGATATTTGGAGAGTTATCTAAGCAATCTTAAAATATTTCTATGAGATTCTGATATGATATCAGTATTATTTAAGGATTTCATTATAAATATCATATTTTTAATACAAAAATAGTAGTTAAGTTTAGGAGAATAATAATAATAATAAAAATTTACATTTTCTGAAATTAAAAAAGTAAAAAGAAGAGTTGTTATTATTATTATTATTATTATTATTATTATTATTATTATTATTATTATTTTGTAGTTTTCTTTCCTTTCTTTTCTTGCTTTTATTATTTCTATCAGGAAATGACGTCGTTTGAGGGTGAAAGATTATTATCAATTGGGTCAAGGTGCAAATTTGCCAACCAATTATTACCACGAGGAGCGCGCTGGCACAAATAACTATTGAGGGAACCAAAATGGCCAATCAACAATTAAAAAATGAAAAAAAAAAACACAATTTGGAGCAGATCCGCCAACGAACTATTATCCGTCACTGTCTTGGTGTCTCCGTCTTCCATTGACTATCACAGTGTCGGCAATGTCGGCATTTCCAAAGCTTCTATTGTTCTTTGGGTATTCCACTCACCCTCTTGAATTCATCCAGGTAGTCCACAACGTTCGACCGACACGCACCTTGCACCCTGGTTTCATCCTCCGATGCCACAAGCGAACCGAATTTCGACAATGCTCCCATCTCTGTTGGTGTTTTCTTTTTCTAACAAGAAGGCTTAACCGCTCTTTTCTCTAGTGTTTCCGCCACCGTCCTATGCCAGTGCCTCATATTTTAACTTAATTATTTGGTGTTTTTTTTTAATAGTTGTTTGGTTTTTTTTTCTCACTTTTAATAGTTATTTGCTGTTTTTTTCACTTTTTAATTGTTGATTGGCCATTTTAGTCCCCTCAATAGTTATTTGTGCCAGGCGCTCCTCGGATAATAGTTGGTTGGCAAATCTGCACCTTCACCCTTATCAATTGGCTTTGAATTCTTTGATTAAGAAGAGGTATACGACATCGTTTTTGGAGCTAAAGAATTGGAGACCTTAAAGGACACTATTCATCATCGTGCATTAAGGAGCAGCTGACTGGATACTCTATTACTGTCATCGTAGGACCAGAGAGAAGAACCAGAGCGACTTGGCGAGAGTCAGAGAGGAAAAGGACCAGGAAAGAGAACTCGAAGTCTCAACGATTGACAGCAACCGGAGTGAGGATGAAAGGAACACCGGTGTGCCGTCTCGATCCTCTGTTTTCTTCTTCTCTGTCAGAGTGGAGAGAGAACCGAAGCGGGACGTGGTGACTGGTTCAGAGAAGGAAGAGCAACTGATTTTGGGATCGTGGGGGCTGTTCTTCATCACTATTCATCGTCTTCTCAATCTTCATTCGTTGATGTTGCAGTTCCCCTTTTGATTCCATTGGCAGTGAGCACGGGAGGAAGAAAGAAAGCATATCAGTGTTTTCGTCGATGCTTTTATTTGGATTCCGAACTGGATTGTGCTATTTAGAATTTGGCTACAATGATGTGTAGCAAAATTGCTTTTTTGGCAACCTAGATGTACCGTGACCCTATAAATAGATTAGACTGTGTTATCACTTATTGGTTGTTTTAAAGTTAATTTTGGTTACCTAATCTTATTTATTTATCTAATCATTGCTTGATCACTATTAATTATGAATTTTGGGAATTTAGATTACTCTTCGGAAATTGATCTTATTTTGACCATGACATTGGGTAAAGTGTGATTAGAATTTATTATAATTTGTCAATATGATAGGAATATACCTATTGGAGCCATATAATCATATTAGAGTGAAAATGAACTATTATTACCTCTTTGATTATGTTAGCAATACCAATTTTAACTTGAGAGAGGGGTATAACTTATAAGTGATCTAGAGATACTTATATCTATTAATACTCTAGATTAAAGAAATTGACATTGAAATTAATTAATTAAGTAACTATGTTGCAAATTTTGCACCTATCGTATCAGCATAATAGCAGTTTCTCCACTACAAATGTGGAGGAAGGAAGAAACACATCCTCGAATTTTTGTAAAAGGAAAGAAATAAATTAGTATATGAAGAAGCAAAATAAAATTGAAGTCAAATAAGTTTCATAAAAAATAAATATACCTTACAAGGATACATTTCATTTTTAAGAAGAGAATGAAAAAGAGAGAAGAGAAGTTGGAAGAAAATGAAAAAGTAAGGAATGAGGTGTAATGGGGATATTTATAGGGATTCAATGAGACATTCTAGCAGTTAATGTTGCCGTTTTGTAGCGATTAATTGTTGTAACGGTTTGGATGAGATTTGTCCCTTTTCCTTTTTGAGCATTTTGTCTAAAAATTCAAGGAAATAAGCAAGCCATAGGCTAAGGGATGATTTGATAAGCCCCAATTATTCAATATACTTAGTTTATGGCTTTAAATATTGATATCATCAATTCCTTGTTAAGTTTTAGGAACAAACACGGGCTGGAAGCCTTTAACATACATTCCTCTAGTGCTTTGTAATGCTTTTGTAATATCCCAAGTTCTCAAATATTTTTACTTTTTTTTATTTTGATTGTTATATTCTACATATAACTAAATAAACTAGCTAGGAACGGAATTTTTGTCGTTATTCAGTTTAGTGATAGAATTGATTCACTTGTTATTTGTTGAAGGTGGAAATTTTGATGGAATGTAATTCCTTCATTAATTCATCATTTTTTTAGTTTTAAAATGAGTAACTTTTTTATAAGAGCTTAAATTGATGCAATTTTGAACTTTTCAATAATTGACAGTAATGCAATGCAAGAGAGCAGATATAAATTATGTCCAACAATTTCCGTCTAAATTGTCATATATCCCCACAAATTAAATATTCCTTTTTGGCCAAAAGAATAAAAGTCACTATTATTCTTTAAAAATATCAGAAATCACCAACTAAAAACTTTTTCTTAAACATTTCAAGTTCTAATAATTATTGTTCGAATGATATTTTTTTAAGAAATTAATAAATGCATAAGCAATTCATTATTACACTAAAAATAGGTCCCACTAGGTCCAGAACTTTATCATGCAACCAATGTAAATTATATATAAAATGAATGGTTAAAAGCTACCTTTATCATGCTTTCTCCCATTTGCACTTCTTTCTTGATGTCTTTCGTAACATCTCATCCACATATATACTTAAATTTCAATCTGTCACATGTCACTTATGAGTTTAGGGAATCTATCACAAAAAACTTGAACCACATTTATTTAATACTTTCAAATATTACTTCAAAGGTTTAGTCTCAAACAAATATTTATCAACCAAAATATTTTAGGACGAAAAATAATCAGTGTCATGGCAATTAAATATAAAGTGACATAAAGTTTTGTGAGGAGCCCAATAGAACCTTAAAGGCTCGCATTCTATAGGTGTTTTTCCTTACTTCTTACTAGAATATTCACCTAAAAAATGTTAATACAATGAGATGAGATTCCATCTCTCAATAACTATTGAAAGTTTCTATCGTAGATAAGCAAACTATTTTAAAAGAGGGAACTAATTAAATATATATTTGCATATATCACAATACTCATATAAAACAAATTCAAATTAATCACATACAATTATGCAACATGCAACCACCCTTATATCATCGTCAATCCTTATACCGACTGGACCCATAGGCTTACACATAGTCTAACAAAAACTCATCCATTTGACTGGATTCACTACAAAAAAAATGGGTCATTAGTAGCGGTTAAAATTGCGCATTTGTAGCGGTTTTTGCCGCGACAAACAACATTTGTCACGGTTACAAAAACCGCTACAAAATCGACCCAAACAAACAAATTTGTAGCGGTTAAAAACAACCGCTACTACAACAACATACACCGCTACTGTAACTGTAGCGGTTTTAGTTGACCGCCACTATATAAGGCCAAACCGAAAGCTTATTTGCACAATAGTCGTGGTACTAAAACCGCGACAAAATGAATAAATTTTGTCGCTATTATCTATCCGTTACTAAATATTCCAAAATATCGGGAAAAAATTTTACCGCCAAAATATTTGTAGCGGTTTAAAACTACAAATAATTCCGACCATATTTTTTAAAAAAAAAAGTTTTGCCGCTATTTTTATTTTTATATTTGTAGCGGTTAAAAAACCGCTACAAAAATTGACGTTATTTGTTTGAAAACTTGTTTTGGCGCCTCGGTATTTTGTTGTTTGTAGCGGTAATATAACCGCTACAAATGAATGAAATTGAAAAAAAAATATTTTAACCATTCTTATTAATCATTTATATTTTTATTAAAAATAAATGATATTAAAATATGATATTCGATTGTATAAGATTAGTATAGATATGTAAAACAAAAAGAATATATGAGTATAATAAGAAATATTTATGAGTTCATTAATATAAAACGAATTATAGAAAAAAAAAGTGGGAAAGTAGATCGAAGAATAAGTATGTGAAAGTAGGAAAAAAGTTAAAAATCGACAAAATCCACCTATAAAATAAGAGAAGTTAATATCAACCGGATAGAACAAAAAACAAATATTTCGATAATCACTATATTTTATCAAGCCGAGTGACACTTACCTCATTCAAACACCTCTCGTTGAGAAAACGCAAAAATATGAGAGAAAACGGGGAGAAAACGCGTGTAGAAAAAAGAACTGAAGCATATTGAATGTGGTTTGGTGGGGTATTTATTTTGATGTCAGCGCATCTATTTGTAGCGGTTAAGGTTTCAGTTTTTGGTAGCGGTTTATTTTAGTCGCGGTTTTTTTTACTTTTTGTAGCGTTTTCATTTTGCAACGGTTTTTTTGTTATTAGTGGCGGTTATTAACCGCTACAATGTTTTTTTTTGGGGGTTTTTTTTAAAAACAAAAGGAAAATGAAGAGTAGTGATAATTTTTCTTCTCAATCTTCGTCTAAACATCCCTACAAAGAAAGTTTTTATAAAAAGTTACGTGTGAGTTGGATATGGAATAAGACATATATAAAAATTTTGTGAAATGCTATTTTTAAATTTCATACTGCGTATATTAAAAATCGTACCGAACTATAGGTAAAGTGTCATCATCGTCTGGGAAAAAGTTTTCGAAACTGGCAGGCTGGAGCGGCTCACAATCGTACGCGACGTTCTCACCATCGCCCATGTCGTAAAGGTCCCGAGGCTTTAAATGAACCACCATATTCCAATCCCTGTGCCTCTCATCGACGACATAATAAACCTGATGGGCCTTTGAGGCAAGAATATACGGCTCGTCATCTTCAGACTGACTAGTGTGAATAGGTAGGGAGAGAAATTCAGCGATGTGATGCCTAAGTCGTCGATCGTGAGTCCCGGGACGTTGTCGTATTCGCCCACAAACACTTGAACAGCGTCACGAGAGAAAAGGCCTTGGTAAGTTATCCCGACCACATCAACCAGTTTTCCATAATACGGGACGTCACCGAACCGCATGTTCCGTCTTCGCTGCTCGCATAACTCCTCGTCCCAAACGTGCCATATACACACCGAGTTTTGGGTCGCAATCCCGATCTCGTGAAACCGTGCAAAACTTGAAGCCATTGACATTGTATGCCGTAAATCTTTGGGCGTGGTCAAGCGGGCCGATTGCGAGAGCTCTGAATGCTGGTGAGTGAGGGTTGTGGTCATTCATTATTCTCCTCCTAAACCAACCCTGGAATTCTCTGTGGACCTTTCTATCAATTTCGGAGGATGTCTATGTACGGATCCTTAGTTGACGCTTCACATGACTCCTGAATTCCCTGCAATTAGACATGCGATGACGAGCAAGAAATGTGCCTATAAAATCTTAGGAAACATATAGGATAACATATATATATATATATCTCTATGTGCAATCCTTACTGAAGGTATGGTTCAACTTGAGTGCAATTGATCAAGACATGTCTATGTGCTTGAAACTTCTCAAGTGCCGTGAGTTTGAAGTTCTCACATCCGCCAACTAGTTTACCAACACGAGGGAATAACAACTCTGAAGCTGATGACTCAGGCTCAAGCTCAAGACAATCGTCCACACGAGGCGGTTGGTTGAATGACGTCTCAATGTCATCAAGGTACCGGAACAAAAATACAAGACCTCATCCTCAAGATAACCTTACGCTATTGAACCTTCGAGCTACGCCTTATTCCTTACGTAAGATTTTAGTTTCCCAAGAAACCTATAAAGTAATGAGGAAAGATGTCGATACATCAATGGTTAAACATGCGACTAGGAAGTAATATAATGCTGAAGTAATTAATTTTAAAAGAGTAGCTCTCAATAGGATACATCCATCGGTAGTGGCTGGGCCGTAAAGCTTTGTTTCGTGAACAAGGTGTCTTGTCGGGTGAACCATGACCGTGAAAAATGAAGGAGGAAAGATCATCTCCAAATGGCATAGCGTAAGAATGATTTCTTTGTTGCGGTGGTCGAGCTCCTCCACGATCAACACCTTGGAACACAACTTCCGAAAGAAAGTACAAAGCTCGACCAAAACGATCGACACATCGAGAGGCGGTGTATTTTTTATGGCCGGCGGAAGTAAGCTTTGCATAAGCACATGTGAGTCATGACTCTTTAGCCCAAGTAACCTTTCGAGCTGTACATCCACACATCGTGAAATGTTGCTTGAATACCCGTCGGGAACTTTTATTTTCTTCAAAGTGGCGAGGAAGATTTCCTTATTCGGTATTGTCGGGGTGAATTTTGCCGGTTGAAATCGCCATGCTCATCCGGCCACGTGTACGCACGAACCCCCATCTCCGTAAATCTTCCCTCGCTTGAAGATGATCTTTTGACTTGCCTAATTCGTTCATAATCGTGTGCAACACATTGTCGCACACATTCTTTTCAATGTGCATGACATCCAGACTATGTCAGAGCAAATTATCTTTCCAATACGGAAGAGCGAAGAATACGCTTATCTTCCGCCATTGTTGGGTCGCGGAACCGAAGCCCGATCGTCTTTGTCCCCGCCTTTTTTTGGATCGTCTTTTTCCCATACTCAAAATCAACATCCACAATCGCTTTATGATCTCTACACCGGATAATATGCCAGGAGGTCCTCTTTTTTCCTATTGCCCATTGAAATGATTGCGTTGCAACCTAAACCTGTGCATACGATCGAGAAACCTCCGATGACCCATGAAGCACCACTTACAATTGTGGGGAAGGCGCGCGAGTCGAGTCAAAATTGCAAGCCGGACACGCAAGGCCGGTATGCACATTCCACCCGAGATAATATTCCTAGTCTAGGGAAGTCACGATAGTCCACATCAACGCCGCACGCAAGTTGAACGGTGTCTTCTCGTGCGCGTCATACGTCTCCATGCCTACATTCCACAACTCCCCCAACTCATTGATCAACGGTTGTAGATACACATCGATGTCATTTCCTGGTGCCTTTTTGCTTGGAATTGTCATTGACATAATGAAGGAGCTTTGTTTCATACACATCCAAGGGGGCAAGTTGCAAGGTATCAAAACAACTGGCCATATACTATAACTTGTGCTAAGATTCCCAAACGGATTGAAACCATCGGTCGCCAAAGCAAGACAAACATTTCTAGGGTCCGCCGCGAAATCAGGAAAGTCTGAGTCGAACGCTTTCCACGCTTCACCATCTCGTGGATGTGCGAGTTTACCATCTTCGTTCTTGTCGGCTTCATGCCACCTCATATGCTCAGCTGTCTTAGACGACATAAACAATATTTGTAAGTGAGGTTTTAAAGGAAAGTAACTTAGAATCTTTGCGGATTTCTTCTTCGCTTTTTTCCCTTCGAGCAGTCCCGAACCTCAAAGTGTGACACTTCTTACAAGTCTCCCTCCGAGCGTCCTCCCCCAATAAAGCATGCGTCGTTGGGGCGGGCATCGATTTTTTCGTAGTCCAATCCTAATCGTTGATTATCTTCTTGGCCTCGTAGAAGGTTGTGGGAATGTCGCGTCGGGAAAGCATCTCGTAGTAATTCAAAGCAACATCGACATCGCCTTATTAGTGATCCCACACATGCACTTGATATGGTACAATTTGATCGAAAGGATAATTTTGAGTATTTCGACAACCTTGATACAAAGGACGATCTCTCTCATCCATGAGGCTGAAAAATTCCGAGCCGCTTCATTCGTAGAAAACCGGTTCGGGACCCCGCACTTCGATGTGAAGTTTTCGTCTTGAACACCAAAAGCATCGCGAACAGCATCATTAACCGGATCATCTTGAGGTAGCAGTTGATTTCCTACTTGTGAAGTTTGAGGAAGATGATCCCCATATCTCATACCACATTCCTCACCATGAACACCCCAGAATGTATATGCTTCTGGGAAAGGCTTAATAAGAAGATGTTCCATAGCACCTTCTCGTGTTTGCCACTTCTTAAACTTGCATTTACAACAAGGACACACGATCTTGCCATTAACGCTAGCGTGAGAGAAGGCGAAATCTAAGAACTTATTTAATCCCGCTAAATATCTTGAGAAGCGCGGCACCTTGATCCATGATTTATCCATCTGTAGTAAATAAAGCAAAGAAAGTATATTAATGTAGAGACAATGTTTAATTACTTTCATCCCATAACTTGAGATCTTAAATGCAATGGGGGAACATTTGTAGCGGTTAACAACCGCGACATCAACTGCGACAATTTTTCAGCTCAAATTTGTCGCGGTTAGTGAACCGCTACAAATTTGAATTGAAAAATCGCGCCATAAACTAGTCGCGGTTTACGAACCGCTACAGAAACCGCTACAAAATGATGACCGTTACAAAATTTATTAACTTTTGTTTTTTGTTTTGGCTGTAATATTAACATATCTTTTTGATTACAAATTATAAACTCCGTTTATTCTTTGATAAAATTTAAATTTAAAAAACCTTTTGACTTAAAAAAAAAAAGATAACAAATATTTAAATTTAAAAAAATTGTCAACAAACATCCGACAAGTACAAACCGAATTGCGAACAAAAAAACAAACTAATAACTATCGGGGCCCGATGATCAAGTCTGTCTCGGTGGGGTCTCTCTCGGGGACGGTGTGGGCTCGACCGGAGGTAACAACCCCCTCATCTTGATCGGCGGCAACATGCGGACGGGGGAGGGGGGAGGCGGTGGAGGCGTGGGGAATCCTCGAAGATGAACGGAGGGGAGGCTCGGGAGATGGAAACCGTCTGTTCGATAGCAACTCGACAAGGCCCCGGCAAGTGACTTCCGGCTAGTCCTCGATTAGCGAACCAAGCTGGCGAGACCCCTCGCATGCGCCTAGTCCTAGCCTCATTTGGTCCTCTCTCGCAGAACCGCTCGGCAACCTTCCCATCAAGTTGCGCGGCAATCATCGCATCAACTGCCTCTAGTGGTGGTCTGCTCGAGCCGGCGCTCCCAGCAGAGGAGGAGTCCTTGCGGTACACCATGCTAGGCCTAGCGCCTAGCCCAAAGCCCCTAACACGGCCAGGATGCTCGGCGGGCCCACGGCGGCTTTCAATGTGGCAGGATCACGAGAACCCGTGACTCGGGTCTGCGGCGACGTATCTCTTCGGCTCGCTCTTCAATCCAGTGCACCGCATATATTTCATAAAACATTAATCAATCAATTTAATTAAATTTTAATATACAACATTAACTATTTAATTAGTTTTTTGTAACTTACTATTATCTCCTCTGTTGCCTTAGAGATCGGCGTCCCATCATGGTGTCTATGTGTGCGTTTCCACAACTGCCCATAGTCCGTCTGACCACCCTCTGTTGAGCCTTCTCTCTTGCTGAAAGAGTTAAAAGAGTATAAACTTTGTTATTTCAAAACAAAACAATAATCAATTAAACATAAAATTAATTTAACTTTTAACATACCATCTCACTGTAGGTCACAACAAACGTCTTGGATCCACCTCGTGTGATTAATTCTTTGAGCCGCCCTGGATCTGGTGTTCCTCTGGGATAGAGCCTGCAAAATAAATGAGTAATTATACAATACCCTTTTAGAAAAAAAAAGAACTATGATTACTTAAAAAACGTACCTGTGCCTCTGCACTCCTCCTATATTGGACAAAAGGCCCAGTGATTTGGGTCCACGCCATCCGGGACGTTCTCCATCGGTTGCTACGGAGGCATAGTCGAATCTCCATTCCCGCCGGGGTGTAGACGACCCTCCGACTCTTCCACGCTTCTCTCATTTTCAACTTTACATACCTCTTTGCGTTGGCTCGCAGTTTAAACTTATTCTATAGCATAAAATAATTAGTAATTAAGTAATAATTAATTAAGAAATAGATAACTAAATTAACCACAATTTACCCGCACAACGTCCTCAAACGCCTTGTCCTTGGTCTCCTTCGGGATCTTTTTCCATTCTGGAAAAAGATCGGGAACCATACCCAATTCCGCCAAATTGTGACGGGTATCGGTTCAACACGGGTGACCACCCCTGTCGATCGGGCGGGTCCGTATCCGTGTTCCGGGGACTATCACGCGGTAGCCATTCTCCTGACTGAGGGTGTGAACATCCAGCATCCTGCTATTGATGTTCCCATATTCATCTGCACAATTATAAAACAAAATTGTTGTATTGTACTTACATAAATTTTCACACGGCCAGGAATTTAAATTTTATTCTTTGCCAATAAACTACTTATACTTACCTTCGATATCCACCGTAAATCCGGTGGTACGAGAAGACGACAGTCGGGGGTACCCTTGTTCCCGCTCGTTGTCCTCGTCGAGAAACCGCTCCGCCTCCGCTATGGGAATCTCAATCTCGATCTCGTCATCATCACCATTGAGGATGTCCTCAAGCGGCAGGACTTGCGCCTCGTTGTTCACCTACGGTCTCTTGTAGGGTCTCAGGGTTTGGGATTGGCTCATTTTCAAAGAGCCCATCAAACTCATTCCCAACCTGAGGGGGCCGTAGGTGGACATTTATCTGAGGGGGCTGAAGGGAGACATTTATCTGAGGGGGCTGAACGGAGACATTTAAAGGCCCATGCCCTCTCCTACGGCCTCCTCTACTGCTACTACCCCTTATAGGCCTTCTCGGGGGTTCAACTACTTTCTCTTTTCCCTTGTCGTGAGAAACCATGATGTAAAAAGTAAAAGTACAAAGGTGAAAAGTGAAAAGGTGAACAGTAGCGCGTGAATTTCGAAAGTGAATATAAAAACCGCTGCATTTAGTAGCGGTTAAACCAAGTAACCGTTACAAAATTAATGATTTTGTAGCGGTTCAATAAAGACCGCTACCCCAACCGCGACAATTCTTTCACATTTGTCGCGGTTATGTGTAACCGCTACAAAATGAAACAACCATTCGAATTACGTAACGGTTCTTGAGGTAAACCGCTACAAAATAATTAATAGCGGTGATTTTGTAATCGCTACTAATTTAATAATTTTTTTTATAAAAAAATCCAAACTAATTAGTTTAGCGATAAACTAATTAGATTGGAATTTTTCCTTATGCCAAAAAAATATTCTCAATTGTTTTCTTTAAATCGGGAATAACGAGGTTTATTGAAATTTCCCTAAAAGAGTCGATCTTAATTAATTTAGGAATAATAAGTTTTTGGAGATTCGGATTCATTATAGCCACCGATGTTCCAAGAAAAACTCACGACTCATTTTGATCGAGAGATATTTTAACGAAACAACGGTGGCTATAATGGATCCAATCTCCAATGGCATGTTAGACATATTTATAGGAGTAGAAGTCTTCAGGTCAATAGAATATCTGAATCTGGATTGTCACTGAAGGAACCTTCTCGGCTTGAACGAAGAGAAGACAGACAAATATCTGCAGCACTCATCTCCCGAGATCGGTCTGCAGATATATGCCCGTCTTCTTTTTTGAGAATAAAGCCAAGAATGCTCTTTCGGCGACAAAGCCGGATTTAGAATATTTTTGAACATTATAATTGTTGTACGGATGCAATTGGTTATTTATAGAATAAAATTTGTAGCGGTTATGGTGGGAATCGCTACCAAATTTGAAGTTTTGACGCGGTCAACGTGTCGCTTTCTTCTAACCGTGACAAAGGTGTGTCATTTCGTGATTTGGTAGCTGTTATTTTGACATAGCCACTACGAAATAACTGCGACGGACTTCGCGCCATAACGTGCTAAGGTTGGCGCCATATTTGTAGCGGTTGGGTTTTGTGAACCGTGACAAAAAGCGAAGCAAAATGGTCAGCATTTTGGCGGCAATGCTTCCGTTACTAATTTGTGACGGTTTTGGTTTAAACCGCTACTAATTTGTTCATTTGTAGCAGTTTTTGTTGACCGCTACAAGCTCACCGCGACAAACGTTATGTTTTTTTGTAGTGATTATCCTAAACTTACCAGTTCCTAAGATATACCTGGCTAAAGGTGTAGAGCTTAAGTCTGAACTATATTTTTCTTTCTTAAGAGAGAGGAAAAAAACACACACACAACTAAGGGGGTGTCATATGTCCCATAGCTCCAATGCAATCCCATCCAAAGGAAAACATAGAAGGAGGGGCCTAACAATTGTCATCCGCTGTACACCAAGTGAGGGCATACTACATGGTAGAATATCTCAACATACAAATTTCTTCTTACTCCAACCCATCACAAATAGAACTGCCATGACATATATATATATATATATATATATATATATATTCAATTATCAATAATATAAGTAAAAGATAAGGTATAATAACTCATGTTTTCATTAATATAGAATATCAATTTTGATCAACTTAGATGAATACACATATACACATATACATATAATTCAATCCACCTTTACAATACATACACATATACATATAATTTAAAACCTTCATTTACTACTACAGAAAATACTTTTAATCTTTATTTTTTACCTTTCCACGTCTGTTTTCAAGGGGACATGACTGTAAGTAACGTTGTAAGTTTTCTTATCTATATTCATATTTTAGTAAACGTTGCGTCAATGTTTGTTTTTAAGAAAAAAGTAGATAGATAGATAGGTAGCTTTGGTGGTGTTGCAAGACACTTTCAACCGCAACTTTTTTTTTTCCTGCTCCAAAAGTCCCCCTTGTTTTTTAGTGATCACACTTTGTTAATAATTATTTCCTTTAATTATATGATGAGATAAGTAATTTCCATTTTACGTTATAATAATGATATAGTAACCAGTAAGTTTCCCTCATATATTCATAGGTGTTATTTTGTTCAGAGTCTTTTTAATATTTTTTCCCCGATTTCTTAAACTAAATAAACGTTTTTAAAATTGTTTTGTAACAGTCATGGCTATAGCACATGAGGTTTGAACACCTTGTTAAAGTGCCCAGACCATAACTAAAAATGTATTCATTGGATCTCCTTATGTTTGGCCATCGGATTAATAAGCATCCTATACAACAGCTTATAAAGAACCTTAAATTTGTGAAATAATGTCATTTGCATTTGAATACTTGGAATATGATATCGCATGGGGGCCCGGCCTTTTTTGTTCCTATGAATTCTAAATAAAAAAGGATTTATTTGATCTGAAAAAGATGAAGATTCTAGTTATCATTAAAGACAACTATTAGAGGATGCTAATTTAAGTGTTGTGAACAAGGGAGAGAAACAATCATATATATTATTTCAAAATTTCATTGATTCAATTAGCTCTATTGTTTTTCACCTTAGTTATATTGGATAACTACTTTAATTTTGTTCATCTAAGATGAATACACTTTTTTTTTTTTCTGGATCAAATATTAATACAAATTTTTGTGGGATCGATTCTTTCTTAGCACTTTGCTTTAGTCAAGAACCGTGCACTTTTGGGGTACTGGACAACAAAGATTTAAAACAGAGGAGAAATTAGATTTCCCAACATTTCCTAATAGTTAGAGAAGTAAGTTACATAAACAGTATCCATGTAATTTCTAATTTCATAGTATTTAATATTTAAAAAGATACACTTAAAAATTTTGTAAGAAAATTCAATTAAGATAAAAAAAATAGTACAAGTTTGTTAAAAAAATATTTTAGATTTATCAAGAATTAGATAAATGAAATAATCAATCAAAGCTATCCTGAGAAGTTAGCTTCATCTTTTGCTTCCCTTTTTGCAATTTAATTATGAAACATATTTGTTCTGATTTTTAAGGTCCCTTTTCTTCCACTTTTGTCCTGCCCACCATTTCCCATCTCTTAGATTTTGAAGAATATTTAAAGTATGTATTGATGTTTTCATTGACACCTACTTTTCTTTATTCCACACGAAAAATGAATTCGCGTCTTCAGTGCTTGTTCTAGTATCTAGTTAGTTAGTTAGTTACACGAGAATATAATATCTTTAAGTATCTCTTTTTATCAAGAACAATATAAGAATGGAGCTGGCAAAGTTCGTGTCACTTCTTTCCTATATAGAATAACCGAATTTTGACTGATTAATAAGGAATTCCCTCCTACCTCATAAAAGTTCGAATTCCGATCTGGCTGCTGATACAAAAATCTAATGATAAATAACTTATCGATAGTTTAATTTTGTAAGTTCTATGAGAATCATGAGGTACGCTTTGGTTCAGATAATTACGCTCATAATACGAAACTCAATTGAATTTCATTATTGTCTAAAACTAAAAGAAAACAAAAAGAAAAATAATTGCATAATGTTCTATTGTAAAACACAGATGTCTAGCCTCAAGGGACTAGTAGGTTGTTTATATAGGATCAAAGGATTCCTCAAGGCCAATCTTCTATAGTCAATACATACCCTCCAACTGTTTTGAACTCTAGTCGGAACTAGCTCACCTTCATCATTACGAACCACAGTAATACCAGTTTTCTTAGGTACCACTTGAACTGGACTTACCCAACGGCTGTCAGAAATAGGGTAGATTATACCTGCCGAGAGAAGTTTAGAGACCTCTTTCTTTACCACATCAAGGATCAATGGGTTGAGTCGTCGTGGCTGTCGCACAGCTTTGGCACCATCTTCTAACAGGATCTGGTGTGTGCACACATTTGGGCTGATTCCGGGGATATCAAGAAGAGTCCATCCAATAGCTTTCATCCGTCGCCTAAGTACCTCTAGTAGGCGGGTCTCCTCATTATCAGCTATGTCACTAGCTACAATCACAGGAAGTGTCTTGTCTTTCCCCAAATAGGCATACTTCAATGAGTCAGGAAGTGGCTTTAACTCTAAAGATGGATCTTTGTTGAATTGAAGGTATGAGCGGCTTCAATTCAACATCAGTCAAACTAGAAACCTGCACAGCAGACTCACAAACAGAAGAGCAAACTTTCCCACCTTGGGGAGTATTAGTAGAAACTGCAAGAGCAGTTGAATTCGCAGACACATCACAATCAACATCAATAGTGCCATCAGTAGCACTCATGTCAAGGATAGAATTAGAATCAGAAATCTCCCTATCAGACACATGATCAATGCTAATCGATAACTTATAATCAGATAGTGAAGACAAATCAGTTTTATCCATGGCATCAATCACACTAAGTAACTGAGAAATTCCATCAGAATCAAGAGTAGTATCGGATACATGACCACTAGAATCACTAATGCTACAAATAGGCACAGAAGCATCATGTCTAGAATGTTTCATAATCTCAATAGCATCGTGAAAATATCAATATCAAGATCATCAAGGTCAAGCACATGTATCACAATTACCAATTTTAGCACATGAGCAAGAGATAGTATCATCTAAACCAGCAATATCACAGGATCTACTAAGCATACTCTCTTTAAGATTTACAATAGAATCATCCATAATAGCATCAATAAAATTAACATCTATCTCCGCACAATCATCAGAGGGGTGTCTCATAGATTCAAGCACATTGAATTTAATAGTTTCACCAAGACAAATTCTAGAGTAAGGCTACCAAAGATGGATCTATCATAGCTCTAGCGTTTTAAGGAAGGGCCTACCTAAAATCAAAGATGAATGTCCCTTGTGCCTAAACCGACCATCATCCATATCAAGAACGTAGAAGTCTGCAGGGAATATGAAATCTTTTACCTTAACCAAGATGTCCTCCAGGACGCCTTCTCGGGACCGTGCAACATACGTCGCCAAGGGATGCAACAAGATTTGTAGGCTTAAGCTCTACACCCTTGAGTTGATCAAAGACCGATTTCGGCATAACATTAATAGCGGCTCCCAAATCGCTAAGGCATCGAGAAGTCAACATCACCAATAGTGCAAGGTATGAGAAAACTACCAGGATCCTTGCACTTCATTGGCATTGGCATTTGATAAAGAGAGGAGACAACGGCCCCCAAGTCAACTTTACCTTCATGCTTAAACCTTCTCTTTGTAGTACACAATTCCTTCAAGAATTTTGCATGTTTGGGCACTTGTGTAACTAAGTCAACTAGTGGAACATTGATCACCACCTTCTTGAATATATCATAGATTTCATTGAACATCTCAGCTTCCTTCTTTTTCTTTTCAGCCTTAGCTACCACTGTAGGAAAAGGTAGGGCCTGCTTGATCACTTGCTTTCCTTCATCCTTCTTTTCTTGTTCTTCATTAGGCACCACATGTGGTTTTGGTAGGGTGGATAGATCCTGTGATGTGGAAACAGAAAGAGAGTCATTAGCAACTTCCTTGTCTTTTGAAGTATTGATGGTAACAGGACCTGCTGAGGGGATTATCTTCCCACGTCGAAGAGATATAGCATTGACTCCACCTATATTAGGATTTTCTTGAGTTCGGCGTTTGGATTGGTTACCACTTGAGATGGAAGCCTTCCGAACCTTGACTCTGTTCATTACCATGTAAATTAGACAATGGACCAACTTGTGTTTGAAGAGTTTCAATTTGTTGTTGTTGCTTAATTATGATTTTCATCATAGCTTCCCACTTTGAACCTTCATCTTGCATTGGCACCGATTGTCTAACCTTTGTTGAAACATTTTGCCACTAGAATTTCCACTTTGATTAAACCGTGCTTTGAGGTTGGCCATTCCCATATCGAAGATGTGGATGGTCACGCCATCCAGGATTATATGTATTGGAGTAAGGATCATACTTTTGGCCACCTTGAGTCATGGGTCTAGAAGGATATATTGCATTGCAAGATTCAACTCTATCATTCAGGTAAGGACAAGAGTCAGTAGCATGAGTGGCTAGAGAGCAAATAGAACAGAGTGGCCCTATTAAAGCAAAAGAGGTAGGTTGTGGGGTAAAAGAAGTAGAGGGCCCCATAGGATTGACCATATTAGAAGAATTTTGCATATGGGACATAACCATTTTTTCCATAGCAGATGCAAGTCTATCAATTTTGCTCTCTAGGTGAGACTCGAGAATTAGAAGAGAGTAATCCCACCTCATTAACTTTTCTTTGGTTGTCTAGAACCAAATTGTTGGCTATTCTTAGCTTTCTTTTCGTCAATTCCCAAGCATCATTGTGGTCGGGTCAAGAAGACCACCACCGCGGCCGAATCTAACAAATCTCTCTCTAAAGGTAAGAGCCCTTCATGGAAGTATTCGATCAATAATGTATCTGCAATTTGATGGTGAGGGCGGTGGCACACGGTGCTTTAAAATGCTCCAAATACTCATATAAGGACTCCCCAACAATTTGTTGACATCTACTTATGTCTTTCCCGATAGATGAAGTGCGTGAGGCCGGGAAATACTTTTCCAAGAATAGTTTCTTGATTGATTCCATGAAGTAATAAATCCGGGGGGCAGACGAAGCAACCAACTTTTAGCAGATCCTTCCAACGAGAATGGGAAGGCACGCATCTTAATTTGATCTTAAGTCACATTAACTGGTTTCATAGCAGTGCAAACCATGTGAAACATCTTCAAGTGATTGTATGCTTCCTCCCCTGAAAGGCCATTAAATTTTGGAAGTGTATCAATCCAGATTTCAACTCAAAATTCACATTAATATCAGGATAATTGATGCACTAATTTTGAAAATGCAGATCAGGTGAACCCAATTCATTAATGGTCATAATAGGATCAACAATATGAGCATTTGGAATTGCATTATCATCAGCATTAACAACAATATGAGCATTTGGAATTGCATTATCATCAGCATTAACACGATTATTATCACTGTCCATATTGACCTTAGAATCAAAGGATTTAACAATGGGCTTAACAGAGGAACTATTGCCTAAAGGAGTACTAGCTCTAGTTCTTCGTTGGTGAAATGTCTTCTCAATCTCGGGATCAAATTCAAACAATTTTTCAAGAGGATCGGGTCATGCAATAAAGAACTACCTACGAAGTCACCTAAAAACTCAAACCTAAGTCTAACCGTTGCTCCCCGGCAACGGCGCTAAAATTGATGAGCCTGCTTTTGTCGCTAAAGCAATCAATTAAACTAGGTCCTAATTAATTATGCAATATAGGGTCAACCTAGGTCATTCTCCCAAGGAGCAAGCTGTGGGTTTTTCTTTAGGTTGAATCTAGGTGATGAAACTAAACTAACTGAATGCAAGATAATAATGACTCTAAAACCTATATGAGAATGGAACTAATCTAGATGCGGATGCAAATTTGGGGGGTTTTTGTTATGAGAGAATTTAAATTCCTAAGTAGAAAATTGATTAAAAGCAAATTAAATAACAAAGATTTAATTTAGTTATGATGATAAAGGGGACAACTTAGGAATTGCATGGAGTTAACTTTCTTAGCCCAAACCAATTAATTAGACCAAAAGGAGATTAATGAATTTAATTACCCAATTGAACATGGGAAACCCTCTAGCTCAATAACACATATTCCATTAGAAAACTCATAATGAAATAAACGGTGGCTAATTAAACTCATTAAAAACCAATCACTAAATAATCTTAGAAATCTTGTTCACAATTATCCAATTAAACAATTAGATAATTTATCAACCCAATTAAACAATTAAGGTGATAAACCAAATTAACAATTAAATTAATAACGAAAACTCAATTACTAATTTAATCGACAATCCAAAGGTTATAAACAAGAATCAAAGCAATAAGTATAAAAACTTCAAATCAGTCTAATCCAAAAGAAATAAGTTTACAATCTAAAACTAGATTGTTCTCAATTAATACAACTCGAAATTCTTTAAAACTAAATAATCTCAAGTTTGAATTAAAAAGATAAAAAAAAAAAAAAAAAAAAAAAAAAAAGACATTCCCTTGTGGTCTTCAAGTGTAAAACCCTAGGCTCTAGCTTTCTTCATGCTCCTCCCAAGTTGCCTCCCAAAGAACTTAAGCTTCCATGAATTTTTCCCTTCCAAGCCGCAAGCAATCCGTGGAAGCCATCAGGAAAGAATGAGGAGAATTATTGATTAAATCAATCTCTTGGTCAGTGAGAGAAAAGTGGAATGAATTGATAATTTAAGGTGGTGGGTCCCGTGAGTGAATGAATGATCAATGAATCAACAAAACTCCCTCTGCGTAATGCTCGTGTCTCAGCGTGCATTGGTCGTGTGCATCTCGGCGTCTCTCAATCAGAACGTAAATCTCCTCTTGGTGGCTAGGTCAATTTAATGGGATGAAGAAAGAGTTTTGGGTACCAATTTGGACCCAATAAAATTCAAGTAGCCCAATAAAATTTCACCATTGGATTTCCTTTTAGCTATCCTGAAAAATTCTGCACCATAGGATCTTCTAATATGATAAAATCATAATTCATTATATCTTAAGAGATATTATTTAATAAGATATCAATCAGAATAAATAATTTAAACACAATATCTCATAATTAATTCAGATTTATATTATCTCCTAAAATTGGCTAACAATTCAAATATTATATACTATATCCAAATTAGCCTAAAATAATCCCCAAACTAACTGAATAAGGCGGGATAAAATATATAAAATTAGGGTTTATCAGTATTTATGTGGAAGACATTGAGAAGAATATTAGATGACTCTACCAGATATCTATATAGAAGATACCAAAGAGATCGATGGATCACTGTGTAACACGAGTATGACGTTTAGCCAAAAAGAGGTGGGGTGTGTGCACAGTGAGGCTGAATAGTAAATAGGGAGAATAGAGAATGTAACTTTTAGGTTAAACTCTTATTTATAAAGATTACCTTTAGGGTTTCGGTCCTTAGGCTTTGTGCGCCTCTAGGCATGCATGTTTCAACCGCACTACCTGCACATGCCATGATTATAGCCTTGATTATATGCCAATTAGAATATTACCTGATTATGGAGTGATTCTAGTATTAATTGTCCTTGCTGGGCCACACAACCAATGGGCCTAATATATGAGTCCATAACAGCTGACCCCCAGCCCAGCAGTTCAGGTCTCTAAGTTGCCGGGATGCACTGATTATTTACCCTGGATTTCGTATCCAAGTTGTTCAGCTTGACTTCCTGGATTTCCATTCAGCTGCTCTCTGAGTTTCACCGAACTCCAGTTTCACTTCTGACTTGCCCCCAGGCATGCATGCCGGGTTGGGTTGCCTTGAAAATTCATTTGTTCTCATAATGGACGAGATTATGTTTGCCAGTGGTAACCCGAATCACCGAGTTTACATATTTCCGCAATGAGCGTTGCCCCCCCAGCCTAGTATATCATAAAAGGATAACAACATGCAACCAAATTCTGTTCGCCTACTTTGCTGATAATTTGACAACTGTAAGTTTGCTATCGTCATGGCGTATAACCGTCACTTTATGCATAGTGGTTGTTTCTCCCACCTTTGATATTCGTGCGCACTTAATGCCTACGTCATATCGTATTAGTCATCATTGCACTTTTTGGGGGGAAAACTGCTTTTTCAGTGGGAATTGTCTTCACTGCCCTTGACTTTTTGAATTTGTAACGTTTATATATTCTCATCTTCCGCCTCTTCTTACCACTTCTTGCTTAAAGCTTTCTTCACCTTCATAGAAAACCTCTTACTTCCATAAAGCTCTCTTCTTGCAAAGCTCCAACTTGTATTTCTTAGTCTTCTGCAACCTTTTCACGAGTAGGTACTCTCTGCTTCCCTTTCTTTTTTAATTTCCGCTTCACTCTGTCTATCTTCTCCTTCCTTCTTCGACTGTATTCGTTGAAAATCCTTTTTCTAGTTTCGGGTTTCCTGCGTAGATATTTAGGGTTTTCTGGGTTTCGAACCTCCAGTGCCATTCTCATCCCTTTTTTCCATCCCAAAAGTTCCTCTTCTTTTGCCTTTTTTCTTTTCTCCAAAGCATTCATGGATAAAGCCTATCACTTGCCTTTAACAATCTATGGTAAGGCAATTCTAGAAGAAGATAGAGAGGTGGTTAAAGCACTCTCTTCTGGAGCAAAATTCTGGTTCTGGTCAATACCTTGTACTGAGGAAGAGAAACAATAAGTACTGTTAGTTCTCAATATGTTTTGATGATTAACAACAAATGTAAAACATGTTTTGAAGTTTGCAAAGTCAGTTAAAAACATTCTGATAGTTGCATACTCGAGTATAGGTTTGCTTACTCGAGTATAGGACTATCAAAAGATTGCTCAATTGCATTTTACAAGTGCATACTCGAGTAAAGGTATGTATACTCGAGTAAAGGCCATCCAGAGAGCAACCAAGTTTTTCAAGTTAAGTCAATACTGCAGTATGGGTAGCCCTACTCAAGTATTGGACTTCCAGAGAGCAAAAGGATTTTTCAAACTAAGTCAATACTGCAGTATGGGTAGCCCTACTCAAGTATTGGACTTCCAGAGAGCAAAAGGATTTTTCAAACTAAGTCAATACTGCAGTATGGGTAGCCCTACTCAAGTATTGGACTTCCAGAGAGCAAAAGGATTTTTCGAACAAAGTTGCTTACTCAAGTAAAGGAGTGCATACTCGAGTATAGAGTGTTACAGAGAGCTCCAAACATTTTATAACTAATGCATACTCGAGTAAGGGTTTGCATACTCGAGTATTGAGCTCTTAAATTGTTTTTCAACTTGGCACTTGTTCTTGTGTACTCAAGTATACCAATGGATACTCCAAAGTATAGAGGCATTTTGAACTTAGAATTTTTCACACAAATAGTGCCATACTCGAGTAAGCCACTAACATACTAGAGTATAGGTTTTGTCTTTCAAACACAAGACACGTTGGTTTGCCTCTGGAAGGTGCATACTCAAGTATCCCATTGGATACCGCAGTATGGACACTTGTATACAGTGCCATACTCAAGTAAGCATGAACATACTCAAGTATACAACGGTAAAAACTGATTTTTGAATTATACGAATTTGCAAATCATTGTTGTTTGATCTTATTGCTTCCATAATTCATTCAATCATATTCCTAGCTATGTTTAACAAGTTTGTTGAGTGAATTTCATTAAGATCAGATGAAGATTATTGAAGGTCAAAGCCATAAAGCAAAAAGTGTTCGGCATTTAATGCACCTCGCAAATCTACCTACTTTCAGCTAATTCATCTGAGCACGCCTTCTGAACGTTAAAGAATGCTTACTACAACAAGCAAAGTAATCTCCAACGGGCAAATTCTCAGAGAATCACACCAGATCAAATTAACACCTGGATTAGTAGAAGTTTAGAGAGAGAAGATGACCAGACCTTAAGCTAATCACCTAAACGGTTGGATTCATAAAGCAACGGTCATTTAATGATCTCTATGTATAAATAGAGTTGCATTCAAGCCTTTCCAACAGACACACCTGCCAAAAGACGAAAATCATTCAAGTCTCATATTTATTTCTTCAGTTTTTATCTGTGTAGTATCTTGTGATACATTGAGCTTCAGTGCTTATCATATCTACTCTTAGAGAGAGTTTGTTTCCTTGTATATCATTCATTGTAACAATCTCAAGTCAGGTGACTTGGAGGTTGGGAAAATCAGAGTACAACTTGTAAGGGGGAGTTAGTCCTAGGGAGAGGATAACTCTTGAGTACGAGTGTGTATCGATTGTTTACAATTACTGCTTGTAAGGGGAGTGAGTCCTAGGGAGAGGATCATCCGAGTACGAGTGTGTATTTGTAATTGAGTGATAGTGGAAAATCCCAGAGTGTTTCTGGGGACTGGACGTAGGTCAAAGAGTTGGACCGAACCAGTATAAATCCTTGTGTCTAGCTTCTTCTTCCCTCACTCTGTTTATCTCTGTTTTCATTGCTTCAAAACAGAGCATTTTCTGAAAAGTTTTAAAATACCCAATTCACCCCCCCTCTTGGGTATATAGCTCCACTTACAAGTACTACTTCGTAAACCTAGGGGGAGTGGGAGTAGAAAGAGGGCCCAAACACCACCGCGTGTGACCCACGATTTAAACACTATTGCCCCCCAGATCTTCTTCATGTCCATCTTCAAGTCAGGGTTTGGGTCATAACACCCCTATCCCAGCTTCTCAAATTCATGGCCCAGATTCAAACTGAGTTAGACCGGGATCTCATCCGGGAAATACGTTTGACCCCTGTGATGATTGTACCTATAAAAGCATTGATCTCGTCAATAACGGTCGTGAAAAAGAAGTCAAATCGGTTTTGGCCGCCTGCTGGCACAAATTTATTTCTCAAGCTATCTCGACTACTATTAATTTGAATCATCCCGGCCTGGCGCCTTTTGATTTTCAGCACGATAGCTCTATTAACCCAGGTATTCCTCATGTTTATGACTTTTATTTTCTTTTATTATAGGTATAAATGGTTTCATCTTCACACCATACTGAGCGATCCATGACGAGGGAGTCGAGTTCTACTAGTCCTACCAAAGCTTCGAAGACTCCGAGCCTGTGGGTTACCGAAGAGGTGCTGCGTATTAAAAATAGGATGACCATGAAGGAGATCACCGAGCTCGGCCTCTGGGATAGAGAAGGCTATACCATAAACTTGCCCCATGTGTATGAGTCAATATCCTCCTGCCGGGAAAAGGATGACGATGCCCACTTCTTTTTCTTCTATCGATATTTGGTTTCCTAGCTCGGTATCCAGTTTCCATTTACCGAGTTCCAAATTTGTCTTCTCAATCATCTACATCTTGCTCCCATTCAACTTCATCCCAATAGTTGGGCTTTCGCTGTAGCCTTCGAGAATTTTTGTAAAGATAAGGACCTAGCTTGAACCCTTCAAGTTTTCTTTCACTTTTTTACCCTCCATGAGGCTCCTGGTAAGGAATCCTTTAAGGAGTCCTCTTCTAGGAAGGGTTGGACCTCATTGAAGGGTGTCGCCAACCTGAAACTCTTCAAAGCCTTTCTCGATTCTTTCAAAGGGTTTAAGGCTACCTTTTTCAAGGTCGTTGCCAAACCCGGATAGCAACCTTGGTTTCTTAATACCTTAAAGTCTGGGGGCGTGGAATACAATTTCCCCTATATTGAACTCATGATCATCATACTCTCTCCCCTTCCACGTACGACCTTTCTGCCAATGACTTTTCTGACTTTTGAAAACCAGGCAATATCCTCAAAGTTTTTAAACATGTAGAGGTGGCTCTGACTGCTAGAAGTGCCAAAGTGACTCTGACCGCTGGAACTAACAAGAAACGTCTGCCTCTCGAAGTCAGGACGGGTTCCCATGAAGGGCCATCCAAAAAATCCAAAGGTAAACGTGTTAAGGGCGCTTTAACCTGCCGTTCAAACCCCTGCACCTCAACCCCTAGCGGCTTCCCCTCCAGCCTTCGAGGCCACTCCTCTTTCCCATGATTTGCTTTCTATCAGTATCCTCTGGGAGACTGGGGTGACAACCGAACTCCGCAATGCTACATGCCCCCTTCTACGCTTTCTAGAGCCAACGACCCTAACTACATTCGAGGTCAAGGAGATCGTAGAATTAGAGCAGAACTCTTTAAAGGCTGCCTCCTTACTCTGGACCATGGCAACATTAAAAAATAAATATGCCAGAACTACTGCCGATTTGCTCAGGGTCACGAGAGAAAGGGATAAAGTCACTAAGGAACTGCAAACTATGAAGGCTAATGTCGATCTAAAGAGGATAACGGAGGTGAGGGATAAGGCCCATGAGGGGCTACAAGTGTCCAAGGCAGAGAAAGATAAATTGCATAAGGAAGGGCTGATGCTTAAGGCGGGCTTATCCACGGCCAAGGAAAAGGTGTCGAAGGCGTACTCAGAGCTCCTTCATCTTCAGGAGGTTCATAAGAATGATGTGCATTTTGTCCAAAATGTTCAGGCTATGCATTATCAACTTGAAACCCAGCTTAAGACCACTGAGGACGATCTCCGTGCTGCCAAGGCCGTCTTATCTAAATGCGCCAGTGACGCTATGCAATCTTTTGACAATGCCGTGGCGCAAATCTGGGTTCTTAATCCTGACCTTGAATTAAAAACCTTCGACATGGACTATCAAGCTCATGTCACGGATGAGAAACTTATTCTGCCTAGACAAGATGAAAACGAAGACAAAGACGAAGATGAAGGGCTCCTCCTTTTTAAGGGGCTGGCATACTGAATGCTTGCTTATTTCTTGTCAAACACGAATACTTCTCAGAGTTGGACTTTCACATTGCATTCATTGCATTTTATGAACTTGAATTTATTTTCAGGGTTCTATTAAATGACTTGGCCAAAGTCAAAAGTATTTGCATAGAATCTGCTTGATATTTGTCTGGTATCATAACTAGACATTTTTGTGTGTGAAGATTTTCATTAATCTAGCACATTGCATTCTGGCACGGTTGACCAGAATTTAATCCTAAGTAAAGGTAATCTGTCACATGTTCAAATTTGATTTTCCTTAACCAAACTTTAAACATTTCGACTTGATCAAGGTCAGCATGACAGTTCACTTCATTACCCAAGAAAAAACAAGTTTAATGCGTCACGGTCACGTGGGCCTCTTGCTGTAGCTTTTTTCACTTGAAGATGGGTTTCTTTACCCTGAATTCATTTATTCAAATAGACCTAGCGACATAGTCATCTTTACATGATTCCATATAGGAATTTGAAATAGACTTGGAAACATAGTCATCTTATATGATTCCTTGAAAGGAATTGAAAATAGAAGTGGTGACATAGTCGTCTTACATGATTCCTCAAAAGGAATTTAAAATAGACTTGGCAACATAGTCATCTTACATGATTCCTTGAAAGGAATTGAAAATAGAAGTGGCGACATAGTCGTCTTACATGATTCCTCAAAAGGAATTTAAAATAGACTTGGCAACATAGTCGTCTTATTGCAGAACTCCGCTTTAGCTATAGTATGTCTTCAGCTTATCCGCATTCCACGTTCTCTTGATCGCTTTCTTTTTCGGGGTCTTTAGCATATAAGCTCCTTTACCAAAATTTTCTCTAACTCGATAACGGCCTTCCCAATTCGGCGCTAGCTTTCCTTCCCTGGTGTTCTTATTTCCTATATCGGCTCTTTGAAGCACTAGATCACCTTTTTCAAATGACCGAGGCTTCACCTTTTTATTATATCTCACCGTGATGAGTTGCTTTGTGGGCATATCATGACAGTGTGCTGTGCCCCTGACTTCGTCAATCAGATCCAACTCTATCGCCAAGGCTTCACTGTTCTCCTCTTCCTCCTGCAGGGCCTTGACTCTCCTCTATGAGGGATGACCAATTTCTACTGGGATCATTGACTCACATCCGTATGTCAACCTAAAGAGAGTTCCCCCCCATTGAAGTTTGAATGCTGGTCCGGTATTCCCACAAGATGTAGTACAGCTGCTCCACCTAATTAGACTTTGCCTCTTCCATCCGCTTTCTTAATTTGTCTACAATAACTTTGTTGGTGGCCTCAGCTTTCCCATTGGATTGGGGATGTTACACAGAGGCAAAGTGTTGCTTGATTTGGAAGCCGGACATCATTGCTTGGAAACCCTTATCAATAAATTGGGTTCCATTATCCGTCATGACTTTTGCCGGGATCCCAAATCGGGATATGATATTTCTTTCGAGGAATTTCTACACCCAAGTTGAAGTAATTGTTGCCACTGGTTCCACTTCTATCCATTTGGTGAAGTAGTCAACAGCTACTATAAGCAATCGCAGTTGTCTTAGAGCCGCCTTAAATGGTCCCAACAGATCCATGCCCCATTTAAAAAAAGGCCACGGGGCCAAAATAGACTTTAACTCTGTCAGGGGAGACCATATTACCCTTACATGTTTTTGACAACTATCACATTTCTACATGTGGTCCTTGGAGTCTACCACCATAGTAGGCCAATAATAACCGGCTCGTAGCGCCTTTTGAGCCAATGCCTTGGCACCCATATGTTGCTCGTTGATTCCTTCATGGATCTCAGCCAAGGCATACTAGGCTTCTTCCGAATTCAGGCACTTTAGCATTGGGGAATGCAAGGCTTTGCGATGTAACTGATCGTCCACCATTGCATATAAGGCCGCTTCTCTTACCAACTTCTTTGCTTTGATTTAGTCGTCAGGGAAGATTCCTCTTTCAAGGTAGTCAATGCTTGGTTTTGTCCAGTCACTAGATGCTATGATCATCATGATACAACTCGACTCTAACAAAATTTGTTGGATGACTGTTCGATGATTACCCGGGCTCTTGGTACTTGCCAATTTAGACAGAATATCAGCCCTGGTGTTTTCTCCTCTTAGAATGTGCGCAATAGTCACTTCTTCAAAGTCTACCATAACTTCTTTTACCTTCCCCAAGTACTTTATCAACAAAGGACCCTTGGCTTGGTAAGTCCCTTCTATTTGTGCCGCTACAAGCTAGGAGTCAGTGGAGACGTGTATTTTTTTTAGCTCCATTTTCCTTGGCCTGAAGCAACCCAACAATAAGAGCTTCATACTCAGCCTGATTATTAGAATTAGGAAAGTTGAACTAGAGAGAGTGTTCCATCGAAACTCCTTTAGGGCTTTCTATTATGATCTCGGCTCTACTTCCCTTAGTGTTTGATGATCCGTCAACAAATACCTTCCAAATTGCAGTATCTTGCAACTCCCCTCCATCTGACGGGGTTAACTCCATTATGAAATCCGCCAAGGCTTGTAATCTAATGGTGTGTCGGGCCTCATAGGTAATATCAAACTCAAACAGCTCAATGCCCTAACTAACCATTCTCCTAGCCAAGTCTGGCTTATGAAGGACCTGCCGTATTGGCTGACTTGTCCTGACCACGATCAGGTGGCTTTGAAAGTAGGGATGGAGCCATCTTGTAGTGGTAAGTAAGGCGAAAGCCATTTTCTCAAGATTTTGATATCGTGACTCTAAGCCTTATAAAGCCCGACCTACGAAGTATACCAAAGCACTTGGCCATCTTGTTTCCCGACAAAGCCACGGTGCTTCACGCCTCTTCACCCACGAATAAATACAAGATCAAAATCTCTCCTGGGTCCGACCTAGATAAAACTGGTGGAGGAACTAAGCATTGCTTTATCTTTGTAATCCAAGTACCACCCGCCTTGAGCTTCCTATTTTAAGAGCATGAAAAAGGGCAGAGAATTCTCTGCCGAATTGGGTAAGAATTTGATTAAGGCAGCCAATCTCATTGTCAGCGCTGGACCTCTTTTTTGTTTCTCGGATCCTTCATATGCAGCATGGCGTGGCATTTGTCCGGGTTAGCTTCAATTCCCCTGTTTATGAGTAAAAAAACCCAAGAACTTTCTAGCTGGAACTCCAAATGCACATTTAGCCGGGTTTAACCGAATTCAGTAAGCCCTTAGCTTGTCAAACATCTGCTACAAGTCTCGGACATGGCTTGCAGGCTCTGCAGATTTGATGATCATGTCATCAATATACACTTCCACGTTCTTCTCAAGCTGGTTTTCGAATACTTGGTTCATCATTCTTTGATAGGTGGTCCCTACATTCTTCAGGCCGAACGACATCACATTGTAGCAAAAAGTTATCTTTTTTGTGATGAACACCGTTTTTTCTTGATCCTCTGGGTGTATGGCGATTTGATTGTATCCAGAATATGCGTCCATAAAAGAAAGCAAGTGGAAACCGGATGAATTATCAACCAACTGGTCTATACTAGGCATTGAAATGCGTATTTAGGACATACCTTATTCAAATCGATATAATCTGTACAAACTCTCCATTTTCCACTCGGCTTTTTGACCATGACCACATTGGACAACCAGGTGGTATATTGCACCTCCCGAATGAACCCGGCATCTAACAGCCCCTTCACGTGCTCCTTTAAGGCCCTCCCTCTCTCCGAGTCGAGCTTTCTTTTCTTCTGGGCAACTGGAGCTGACCTTGGACGAATCGCCAATCTATGAAAGCAAAATTCTAGATCTACCCCAGGTATCTCCGACGATTTCCAAGCAAACACATCCTTGTTCTTCTTGAGAAACTCCTCCGCTTTGATCGAATTGCGGGGGCCAACATTTTTCTGACCTTGGTGATTTGTCCTAGTTCAGCGCCCTAAACAAGGTCTTCTAATTCGCCATTCGGCTTTGTTCTTTGAATTTTGTCTTATTCACGTTAATCCAGTTTAACTAGATTTACTGACTTCACTTGAGACTTTCCTTTCACCTTTCTTGAATTATCTCCTTTTTGAATCCGAGGTGAAGAGGATGGATCATCCTTACTTTATTTTACCATATCAAAGTAACACTGCTGGGATTCCTTTTGGTCTCCTTTGACGGTGACAACCTCATTCTTGTTACTTATCATTTTCAACTTCTGATGCTTGGTGGACACCAGCACATCCCAGCTTGTGTATTGTTGGCCTTCCCAAGATTATGTTGTATGAAGAGGGGAAGTCGGCAACAACGAACCTGACCCACTCTGACTTGAACACCTCTTTAGTCCCCAATGTTAACTTGAAGTCTATATATCCTTTCGGACAAGTGTCCTACTCGTAAAAGCCTGTCAGAGTTGTCTTACACGGCTTCAAATCCTCCAGGTCGAGTTTCATCCGTTTAAACGCGCCCTATAAGAGAATGTCCACTGAGCTTCTAGCATTCACAAAAATTTTCTTCACCCGGCAGTCTACCATTGTTCTTGTAATCACTTAACCATCATAATGGCATGGAGGTACATCTTTCAGATCTTCCTTGGTAAAGCAAAGTAAGAGGGTTCTGGTTTCATGGAGTCTTTTTTGAAATCTGGGTGATCCCTAATGGACAGGACCTCCCTTAAATACTTCTTTCTTTGACTCATCGAATCTCTACTCCTCCAAACGTTCCCTCAAATACTTCTTTCTTCACTCTTCGTCCCCCTGGGCGCTTGTTATTTTTGCACCCTTGGGTTTTGATTACGTATAACTGCAGCTTCCTTTCTCAGACGAACTTCTCAATGGCATCCTGAGGTCCCACCACTGGTCGGTAGTTTGTCTCGACTGGTCGTGGAAGTCACAATATTGTGATCGATCTTAGGCCGCCTTATTATGAAGCGGCTGAGGTCGGTCAACTTTCTTTATCTCGGTCAGTGCCACTTTCTTCCAAAGTTGGGCACGTGAGACATTCAGGGGAGTATATTTCTTGTATTTCCCTTCAGCTTTACTCCTTTGGGACTTGTTATCCAGGTTCCGCCCACGAAAATCCTACCTTTGGCTTCCAAGTTGTTCCTTTCCTCTCAGAGGTGAACTCCTCTTTTGTTGTTTGCCACACTACTGGCGATCTCCATTTGTTCTAACTCCAAGTATTCCTTGGCCCGAGTTCAAAAGTCTACCAGGGTCTTAACGCACTTCTTGAAGATTGACTTTGTCAGCCGAGATTTGACGTCTAGGCCAGCTATGAGTATATGGACGTGTAGATTCTCTGGTAACTCATGCACTTGTAAGGAAGCCTCTGTAAAGCGGTCCAAATACTTCTAAAGCGTCTCCTCCGGTTGCTGTTTGATCTTGCTAAGAGTAAACTTGGATCTCGGTTGTTTCTTGCTTGTTATAAAATTTAGTTTGAACTTGTCTCCTAGTTCATTGAACGTATGGATTGACTTTGGAAGAAGAATATGAAACCAGGCCTACGCCGATCCTCGTAATGTACCCACAAACAAACAGGGAACGATATGTCAAGTGAATACCTTTACATACATCTCTACATCAAACGTGTTAAGATGTACTTGCGGATACTAACTTCCATCATATTTCGGCAAGTCTCTCAAATCAAAGCCCTTGGGGTAAGGAGCATTCGCGATGTCGTCTAAGAAAGGGCTTCTATTATTATCTCAATCATATCTCCTCCTACAGTCCCCAGGCACATCCTGCATGAAGTCCAGGATCATATCTCGGCTTTTATTGCCTTCATCCTGATTATCCCCAATTTGCTTACCTTTTTGCGCGTACAAGGTCCGGGATCCTTGAACCTCTGGGATTTGATCCTAGTCTTCCTTGGCCAGGTTGCGTCCAACATTACCAGCTTGTGGGCTACCAGTGTCAACTTGAACAGCAGTCGTGATACTAACCTGGCTAGGACCATTGGCATCTTGGTCAGTGTTTCATGTAGAGTTCTTGAGCAGTCTAAGGCGTTCTTCCAATAATTGTATCCTCCGCATCTCTTCCTTGGAATCTAGACAAGGTTATGGCTGGCCAAGTTCTCTTCCACATGGTTTATATGTGGTCCTCTATCATCTACGTGAGCAAAAACTGAGGCATTCGCCTGACTTAGGCCAACAGCATCCTGGTCCACATTACGAATGAGGATATTAGTCCGACTGGGGCTAGCAGCATCCTGATTTATTTCACGAACTGGGTTTTCCAACCGTCCGAAACGATCTTCCAGCAGCTGCTGCATTCTCCGCCCTTCTTTCTACCTCCAGAAGGCATTTCGACGGTCCATATCCTCCTGCATCAGTCAAATATCCTCTTGTATTTGGAGTCTGTTACAATGTTCCACATCCAGGTTCTCGATCTAAAACTGGGGAGGAGGGTCTTGATGTTGAACTTGCGTCTGAACTAGCCCGGTAATCCCACCCTAAGGAGCCACCGCAAATACTAGAGAAGTTGTAGTATCGGCTGTCTCCCCCTCAGTCTCCACCATAACTTGATTGTAATCCGGAGCGACCGAGTCCTCATATTCAATCATGCGCTCCTGATTCGGCTGCGATTGTCCCTCGAGTAGTTGGTCCTGTTGAAGTATTTGGCTATGGCTTCTAGTATTTGTAGCCATTTTTGGTCGTTTGGCAATCATAGTTTATCTCTCCCCATGGTCGGCACCAAAGTTCTGTTGTAGAACACAGATGTCTAGTGTCAAAGGACTAGTAGGTTGTTTATATAGGATCAAAGGATTCTCCAAGGTATCTATGTGGAAGACTCCGAGAAGAATATCTTATGATTCTCCCAAATATCTATATAGAAGATACCAAAGAGAGCGACGGATCACTGTGCAACACAAAAGTATGGAGTTTAGCCAAAAAGGGGTGGCGTGTGTGCACAGTGAGGCTGAATAGTAAATAGGGTGAATAGAGAATGTACCTTTTAGGTTAACCTCATATTTGTAAAGATTAGCTTGAGGGTTTCAGACCTTGGGTTTTGTGCGCCTGCAGACCCATGTTTCAACCGCACTACCTGCACTGTTGTGATTATAGCCTTGATTATTGTTGGTCGATTTCCTTGATGGCAAGTGAACCAGTCGAACAAGTAATAAAGTGTAAGTAGAGTATCGTCCCACAGAGACTGAGATACCAAGAAGTGACACTCGATTGCTATGATAGTTACGCAAACATAAAGTAAATATGATTGGTTTGAGAGGTTTTTGTATTTATTGCTAATAACAGAAATAAACAGAGTATCGTGTTTTAAGAAGATACCAGTAGAAGTTAGGCTGAACTCGGAATCACCCTTAAGTGCATCAATCCCCCCAGTTGCTCTACCCATTGCTCTAGCATCCATGCTGCACAGCATCCGCAATGCTACAACATAGCTACTAACTACAATGCTATTCGGTTAACCCACCACTATAATCTATCGAAGCTTCCGCGTTCGATACATATGATACTAACTATACTCTTTCCATATTCCTATGGCAACTTTCTAGTTAGATCTGCATTACACACAAGGTGTCATGGTTATAAGAGCTAGACCCATTCCTGAAGCCTACAATAATAGGTCAAGCCTTGTTTTTGCCTAGCAAACACTATTTCTCAGAGGTCTAACCTCGACTCCTTGCTAGTAAGCCGAGGCCACAAATCTAGCCCTTAGCTTCCACTAATCTACTAGTAATGAATTCACTGATAAGCAAACCGAATCTATTAAATTAAGAACTTGCAACTGGGTTCATGTAACACTTAAGGATTCATCCTCATTGAGCCATAGGAAAATCAGTTCATGATGACGAGGAAAACAAAAAAGCAGAGATAGTAACAGATGACCCATGATCTAAATACTAAAATAAAATAAAAGGAGAAAACAGAAAGCTTGACGAAGTTCCGACGGCGAGTGGAAGAAGCCATGTCATGTCACCACTACACGTCTTCTTCTCTCCGTTGTACTACAAGGAAGGATGCTAGGTTATCCTGGAATTCTCGTGCCTTGTGAAATCTCTCACTTTTCTTTTGAGTCTGTCGAATGTGGAATCTCATTTTGGGCTCTGTGCGACTCTCTTTCTAGGGTTGTCTTGTTGCTTCCTTTTATAATCATCCTTTCTTGTGGCGCAAGTTCTAGCAAGTTGGGCTTTCCAAATCTATCGAGGTCCATCGCATCTTCTGTCCTTAGTAGATTGATTATGCTGATCCTGTGGGATTCTTCAGATCTTTCAATTTTGATCCTCCGCATCTTCTATTTTATTACGTCAGCAATCTACATGTCGTTCTCGACCTTCTTTATTCCTGAAATTATCTAGATAAAAAGGTCCGCAAATATGTCGCATAGCATTGCGTCCTTTACTTTGCTATAGCTTTCGTGATGCCTTTATTGCACTTCGAGTTGCTGTCAGAATGCTATAGCATAGTATCAGCTTTGCTATACATTCTTTCTTAAAAACCATGTAAATTGCTCCTTTCTTAGCACATGTTTAGGATGTAAATGGTTTCTATCCTTCAGTTCCCTATATTATGAATATATGTCTTTTTGCTTGGATTGTTTGCAGTTCAACTTATATTTATCATACAATTCGGTCATGAAATATAGGGAAAATATGGCATAAATTGTGCTCATCAAATACCCCCTCACTTAGCTTTTTGCACTCACGAGCAAAATAAGATGAGGCGAACAAAGACTCGAGCCACAGTACTCTTGTCTGTATAACCTTCCTTACACGATTGCTTTCAGTTCTCATCCCCCATTCGGCAATCCCACTGTCCAACACTAACAGCTCAAAATGAGTGGTATTGCTTAGATGAAGAAGCCTCAAGAGGCTCTCAAGCTCAGTGTTTACGCTCTCTTACCTAGGGGATTTTAGTTTCTCTCTTGTCATACGGGCCTAGAAGATCCATAGCCTTGTAAAAGTTCTAAGATTGCTTCCTAACAGCTGAGTATTCATTCATCCAAAGGACTTCTTGGGTTACAATGTGAGGATGGCCAGGTGTTTGAGATGGGAAATGATGGTAAATGCTATAGCAGATTAGGTAGACAAATCTATTGGCTTCAGCCGAGTGCTCCTCCTTGAACTTTGTATTTCTTGTTGTTCTTTATTCTAGGTCTTTTCCTTTCTTCTTCTTTCTAATTTCCTTCTCTCTTTTTTTGATAAGCAAAACATCAGCTCTTTTTGCAGCATTTCATGGGAGCACTCTGCCCTAGCATTTTGCACAGTTTTCTTCTAGCTTTTCTATCTAACTAGGTCTGCTATAGCACACTCGTGTGGCTCATTGGGGTAGCAATATGAAGATGATGATAAATGGTTTGTATATGGGATTGATGGGTATGACATGAATGCCTTTATCCTCCAAACTTCAAACTCAGATTCCATATAGTTTATCAAAGAACTAAGACAAATCAAGGATCAAACATAGGCTAGCAGACATGCACACTTAGAATACAACAATTAAGCTCAACTCAATCCTTCCATTGGGGGTTCTTCCCTTTAAACTTGCTCATTGCCACTTTACCCCGCATCAGATTAGCTAGCACCATCAATTTCCCAAGCCTAAAGGTTTAGTTTCTATAGGCAATCATGCTATGCTCCGTTATACATACATTCATTCAATTGCTACAAAATTTCATTTCATGCTTTATCATGCAATTTGAAAAAAATAATTATTGTAATTACTCTTATTCATTATTGCTTAGGAATATTTGATGTTTGCTTGATTGGTTTAAATTGTAGGTGTATGAAGAAATAAAACTAGATTTGAAAATGAAAGTTTGGGCTCAAGTTGTAAAAATTTCAGTTTGGTCCCTCTACGAAACTTTTTAAAACTTTCACTTAGGTCCCCGCACTTTGAAACTGTGCAATTTAACCAAATTAGGTCGGTGACCTTTCTCAATTGAAGATAGGAGATGCAAGCTAGGAAAAAGGAATAAATAAGCAGCACCGCGAACGAGAACCTTGACACTTGGACCTTTGACTTCCTTCCTCAACCTTCCTTCTCTCGGTTCAGCCCCCACTTGCCGGCGGTTTCCTCCTCCACCACTGCCGCCGGTGAGCTTCACCAAGTCACCACCCTCCATAGTCGATCACTGCTCTTCCTTCCTCTGTTCCGACCACAGCTTTCTTCGATTCATCATTCTTCTCTTTCTCAGCACCATCATCGAAAATCACAGTTCATCTGTTTCTTCCACCTTTTTCCACACCTCCACCTTCACCGTCAATTTCTTCAGTAGCCATCAATGTTATGGGAGAGAAACTGTAATTCTGAGCACCAACGTTTTAGAGAACGAGGAAGACAACTTCATTTTTGGTTCTCCAATAGTTATGAGAGGCTAATTCCCTTGCTTCTTGGTGGTGAATATTTGTGCTTGAGTTTAGAGCTTCAAAGGGGAGTTAATTTGTTCATTCTATTAGTCTAGATTTATATATTTAGGTTGCCTAGTTTTAAGAATTATTGTGTATAAATTCTGCAACTGAGATTAATGTTTATTGTCTCTGTTAGTTTAATAATTGTAGTTGAGATTGGATTTCGTAGTGTGAAAAATATGTGTTTTAATTTCTTGTGGTTGCAATGAGATTATATTAATTAGCGTGTTATTGTCTAGTTAATGTAGTTGATTTGTGCCCTTTGAGGGACTGTTATGTGCTCAGTTTCAAGAAGACTCATGTTGCATTATTCCAATTCAATTGCACATTAAGTGGTTTTTAACAATTTCTCAAAAGGTAGTGGTTAGCTATGTTTGTAGGAGCTACTATTAATTGAGATTATTGGACCCAAATGTTATCTTGAGGTTGTTCTTTAGACTTAATGAAATTTTAACTCCCATAATATTTTATGAGCAATGATAGTCATTTCTTCATTACCAAGAACATTCATAATTCATATTTTCACTTCAATACCATTCCATTCACTCATTCACCATTTTATAAAGAAAATACCAAAAATAATAGTTTAGCATTTAATTTAATTGCATTCTTATTTTAGTTTATTAATTTGAAAAGCCAAAACCAATTTTTTTCCTTGTTTTTAACTGCACTTGCATGGTATTTAGACTACTTAGGATTCAATAAAAGGTTCCTCGAGAGAGAATGATCCTAGGTTTGTCTATACGCAATCCTTGGTTTATTTTTTATTGTGGACCCCAAGGCTAAAGATCAAAAGGCCCTCATCAATGATAAACTGAAAGTAGAACTTTGAACGTATTTTTGAGTTCATATAATCAACTTGTTGAAATGAAGATAAACTCGGACATGAGATCCGGGTTAAATAGTCAATGCACTCCAGCAGCCCGAGAGACTGGACTACCAGTGGGGGCAACAAGTGTATAGCTACGAAGTTGCCGGAGAAATAAGCAAATGGAGTTTGTTCTTCTTCATGACAACTCGGACTAGGGAAACCTCTTTGCTAAAACATAGAGCAGAAACCCGGATGTTTGATGCAAAGGAGATCCCAATTTGAATGAAAAGGAATAGATAGTTCCAATCGAATTAACCTAGACTACAAATCGGGGCAAGTCACGAGAAAATAAATAAATCTGAAGTTCGTTGAAATTCGAATAGAAGTTAAACAACTCGGAAACGAGACCCGAGATAAACAATCAATGCACCCCAGTAGCCCAAAGACCTAGACTACTAGGCTGGGGGGCAATTGTTACGGACTCAGATATGAGGCGCACTTCAATGATAAACTGAAAGTAGAACTTTGAACGTATTTTTGAGTTCAAATAATCAACTTGTTGAAATGAAGATAAACTCGGACATGAGATCCGGGTTAAATAGTCAATGCACCCCAGCAGCCCAGAGACCTGGACTACCAGGCTGGGGGCAACAAGTGTATAGCTACAAAGTTGCCAGAGAAATAAGCAAATGGAGTTTGTTCTTCTTCATGACAACTCGGACTAGGGGAAACCTGCTGCTAAAACATAGAACCGAGAAACCCAGATGTTTGATGCAAAGGAGATCCCAATTTGAATGAAAAGGAATAGATAGTTCCAATCGAATTAACCTAGACTACAAATCAGGGGCAAGTCACAGAAAATAAATAAATCTGAAGTTCGTTGAAATTCGAATAGAAGTTAAACAACTCGGAAATGAGACCCGAGATAAACAATCAATGCACCCTGGTAGCCCAAAGACCTAAACTACTAGGCTGGGGGGCAACTGTTACGGACTCAGATATGAGGCGCACTCAACATATAACCCAACAAGGGGCGATCTATGTGACACAGATAAGGCGACACATTACTTGGGCTTGCAGGCATAAGAGGCCCACAAGTCCAAACCCTAACCCTAAGGTACACTCTATATGTAAGAGGTAAAACCTAAAGATACACATACTCTCTCTCGATTAGCATTCTACTGTCACTGTGCACACACCCCACCCCCTTTAGTTAACGCCTAGTTGTGTACAGTGATCTGCTATTCTCATAGGTATCCAATCTATGGATATCTAGGAGAGTGTTAACCGATCCTATATCAATATACTAGTCCACTAGGGCTAGGTATCTGTGTTCTTATACATGACAGAATGATTCCTTGGAACTATGTAATTTGGCCCATATGAATAGGGGCTAAATGTATAATTATTTGTTAGCCGAAGGACAAATAAAATAGTACACTTGTCAAGGTAAAACTGTATACCTAACATCTTGAATTGGACAAAACCGTAATTTCCAAATGTAAGGGTACTTTTGGATATAATTCTCACAATTTCATGAAAAGTACCCGGAGAAACATGAAGGTAGAGAACATTCCCTAAACTATATTTGAGGCTTAATTGAGGTACAAATGAAAAATTACCACAAAAAAGAATTTTGGGGAATTATTAGAGTTTTGGTCAATTTAAGGATAATTAGCCAAATCTGGTTATGAAAAGTACCAGAAGGCCTTAAATAATTGAGAAAAAATATGGGAAATTTATTTTAAGATTAATGTGAGTTTATAATAATGGTTTCATGTCCTTGAAATGAAAATTTTATCTTAAAGAATATTTTATTGGCATTTTTATCAAAGAATAAGGAAATTTATTGGAAATTATGGGAAAAGTACTTAAGGACAAAATTTGAGTTTGAGAAAATCTGGTGAAATACTCCACAATAATTTTTAATTATTGATGGTCTCACATTGGAAATTTAATTAAGGAATGGCCAAAAATAAATTGTAGAAGATTAATATCATGTTAATTAAAGAGTAAAGGGTAAGTAGGGTAATTTGGATGCTCCCTCCAGGTGCACATGTGGCGTCCTCAGGTAGAAGGAAGATATCAAGATGGAATTCTGGCCATTGAATTATAAAGAAGCAATTAAAATAGTTGTTTTCATGGAGGTGGGCTTATGATTTTATTAAATCGAGTTAATAATTAATCAAGAGCCATATAATTAACTCTCCCTAAGCCAGATTATTTTCGATCAGACATGTCTGGAAACAGAGAAAGGCCAAGAGAGTCAGAAAAGAGGAAGAGGAAGTTTCAAGATAATATAGGTAAATTTGATGCCAAATTTTCCATAAGATCTCTTCTAGTTTATTAGTTCAATACCACTTTTAGCAAGATGAGAAAGTGGAGTCTAGGGTTTTAAGAAAGGATTTTCAAGAAATCAATCCTTGGACTTAGGTAAGTGTGCCGTTATGGTGTGTTGTTGTATATTGTTGTTGTTAATGTTGATGATGGTTTGAGTCGATCCTAAGATTGTGTAATTTCGGAAAGTGTGAAAGTTCAGGGAAGATGCTGCCAAAATTTATAAGAAGTATAGAAACCTTTATTATATTTATGATCAATTCATGGTCAAGGAAGTGGTTAGAGCTAGAATTATGGTAGTTTATTGAATGAAGTGATGAAAAACCATGTTCTCTTCTCCAAGTATAATTTCGTCCAAAACAGGGTAGTGAAAAAGAGAGGGATTTTGCTATTTAATGCTTCTAATAAGTTTGAAATGAAAAATTGTGTAGGTAGAGAGAAACTAAATGAAAAATTGTGTAGGTAGAGAGAAACCAAGTTTGGAAGTATTAGAAATCAAAATAGAATTTTTGGCTCCTAAAGGCACTATGTTATGTTTCTGTTTTGGCCAACTCCATGGGATAATTGAATATTTCATACACTACTTTTTGTCTCTTGATTTATAATTTAGGACTCTTTAGCTAATAAATAATGGCTTTTATACTTATTTGGGCTTTGGGCCTTTTATTATATTTTAGCCATTATTTAATAATAAATTCCAGTTTTACATTGCTTCACCATTTTTACCATAACTCTTGAACCAGACATCGGATTTGCCTCATTTTTGTCTCATATTTCAGATGATTCAGAGAGCTACAATTGTTATGAAGACATGAAGAGCAAATTCGGACAAGAGGGTGGTCGATTTTGGAGCGAAGTCATATGTATTTTTGGGCTCGAATTTTGTAATTAAAGCCCATTTTATTTTATTTTCCATTTTGGGCTGAATTGTGGATTGGAGCCCCATTTCGTTTTGCCATTTTAGGTTAAGTGAGGCAGCAGCCACAAACACATTCTCATTCACGTTTTTAGAATTTAGTGGATCAAAATAGTAGTTTTCAAATTTCTACGCAATGTTCTTCGTGTTCTTCGCGTTCTTAAATTTGTTTTTCGTCTTTCTTAATTATGTTCGGCTAAATTTTGAGATTGATCCACGATGAGGGTTCCATCCACTATCCAGAGGATTCGCGCCTAATCGGTAACCGTCTAACTCGTTTTTGTATCTTTAATCGGATTTGATTTTTGGTTCGGATTGGGTTTTTGATTAAAAACCCAAATCGATATTTCCCAAGGACGTAGTTCGAACTAGGTTAAAGTATTCTTGTGCGATCGTACGAGAGGTGCGCCCTTGATTCGAACAAATTCTGAACGATTGTTCGGTTGAGGGAATTTCTAGACAAATGCGAGAGATTTCGGTTTGTCTAGAGTCGATTACGAGTTCGGTTATAAATCTGTTTTCGTTCGAGGAAGGGTAGTGGGTGAATCCGAAATCGTGGGTTAATCCTTTAATCCTGTTTTTTTGTTCAATTCTGTGTTATTTCGTTTTGTTTCTGCATATTTCATTTTTTAATCTCTTTGAATAAAAAAAAACCCCCGATTTTCTTTTTTGTTTTATTCTTTGTTCAAATTAAACCATTGCGAATTCGTTGGGAAAGCGACCCAGGTTACATTATCTTGCAAATCCTTTTCTAATCTGGTTATTTTGGGAGATTACGGCAAATCTCTGTCAAAATATGGCGCCCATTGCTTAGGGGAATTTGCATCGGTTTGATTAGTAACGGTAGTGTAAATAGCTTCGTTTTTCGGTAGTTTAGGTGGTTCGGGTATTTGGGACAGAAATTTTTTCGACCCGAGATCACTCAAACCAGGTCTTATTCACAAGGAATTGGGCATTCTAAGAAAGAGTCACTCCCTTTAGGGAGTGAGGTATACCCTATTTTCCCCAAATTCCAACGTTTAGACCACTTTTTTATTTGTTTTAAGTTTTGATTTTTTGATTTCTACTAGTCGGTTTTTTGGAGTATCTCGATTTGGTTGAAATTTGGTACGGTGATAGAAAATGGCCTATCTCACATGACACATCGAAAATCTTTGATTTTCCATGTGCTAAGCTCCGTTTTGCCAAATTCCATCGTTTAGACCACTTTTTCAATTTTTGAAGTTTTTTTATTCCATTTTTGGGTTCCCCGATGGTCTAGGAGTTGCCTTTGTCCAAGTCCCAAAAATTTTAAAAATCATTTGATAGTGTTTTGGACTTGTTTAGGTCAATTTCTACCATAGGTTTTTGTTTTTGTGTTTGCTTTTGTGTGTCTTAGTGTTTTTCTACTTTTTACCACTTTTAGTGGCATTTTCGTAATTCTGATTGGCTGGTGGCATTTTCGTAATTCTGATTGGCTGGTGGCATTTTTTCTGATTTTCTGCAAATTCTGCCTTGTGATTATCTTTGCATGAGTACTAGGAGCACTATCAATCGAGAAGACTTGTTGCCATTTGATCTGAAATAGAAAGAACAATTCTTCTTGCTAGAAGAGTTGTTAGGCTAAGTCGTGGGATTAATCTTGAATTGGACATTGAACTTAAGTCGACCATTCGATTGTGTTCATTTGTTGATCTTTCGATTGTGTTTCGATAGTACTTGATAGTCTTGTTGTTTTCATTGATTCTAGTAGCAATTTTCCTAACTCGAGAAATTATGGCGAAGAAAATAGGAAAATCGTCCTACTTTAAAGGAATTGAATGAACGATGTTAATTATCAACCTTTGTGCATTCAATATCTGCCCTTCTTTGCTAACTTTGAGCTTAAATCTGGTCTAATACACTTGTTGCCTAAGTTTCATGGTCTTTCGAGGTGAGTGTGCCATTAAGCATTTGAAGGAATTCCATCTAGTGTGCGGCCATGATGAAACCACATGCCATTGATGAAGATCAAATCAAGGTGAGAGCTTTTCCTTTCTCATTGGAAGGTGGAGCCAAAGGCTGGTTGTTGTACCTTGACCTTCATCTATTGGGAGCTGGGTGATGTTGAGAGGTTATTTATGGAGAAATATTACCCTGCCTCGAGAGCAAGCTGCGATCAAGAAAGAAATTGCCAACATTAAACGAGGCCGATGGGGAGACTTTGCATGAGTCTTGGGAGAGGTTCAAAAGGTTATGTGCAAGTTTGTCCACACCACCCGAGATCGAGCAACTCTTGATTACCCATTTCTATGATGGTTTGCTACCGGTAGACAAAGGTTTGGTGGATGCTTCTAGCGGTGGGGCTCTACGTAACAAGACACTGAAGATGCCGAGAATTGATATCGAGATGGCGTAGCCAACTCTCGGCAATTTGGCACCGGGGCCAATAGTACTCCTGTTTACCATGTTCAAACACCTCCGAGTCGTACGATTCTCGAGAGATTAGAGAATAGACTTGATGATCGACCTCTGGTGAGGCGGTTAGCGTGACACGAGACGGTACAATCTTCTCCTCCTCAGATTGGGTACTCATGTGGGTTACGTTCGACCCTTACCATTCTCGACTCTTGCCCTACCTTGCATGATCCTGCTTATCAAGACCGGTCGGTAGCCGGTGGGTGTTTTTCGGGAAAGCCACAATACCAACGAGAATAATGCCTTCTCCAACACCTACAATCCTGGTTGGAGAAATCACCCCAATTTCCGTTGGAACCGAGAATCGAGAACGAGTAACCAATATCGGCAAAATGCAGGAATTACCAACGAGAGACGAGTATAGACCACAAAATTTCCAACGGCAATCTGCACCTCCTTTGCCTTTGCGGCACCACCTCCTCGACCGCCATATGTGCACCTCCGGCAGGCGCAACAACGAGGCTAGTAGTAGTGGTAGTGGTGGTTCCTCCCTTGAAGATATGATGAAGCAATTTGTCACGGCCAATATGCGGTTCCAACGACAAGCGACACTTCCATTCGAGTTTGCAAACACAGTTGGGCGGTTGGCAACCTCATTGAACCGGCTTCAACCTCGGGGATCCAACACTCTTCCTTCACAAACAATTCCTAATCCTAAGGGGAATGTGAGTGCTATCTCCCTTCGTTACGGCAAGCAATTGGAGGAACCTAAACCAGTGCGAGATGTGACTTCCACATCGAAAAAGAGAGTCGAGAAAATGTGAAGATTGACTCTAAAAATAAAAAGCGGTGCAGCAAGGTGAAGAGGAAGACATCCCATTCCTCTTCCTTTCCCTCGAAGCGAGTTCAATCCAAGAAGTTGAGAAAAAGCACAAGAGAAGGATATACTTGAGACATTCGGAAGAGTAGAGATCAACATTCCTCTCTTAGATGCGGTCAAACAAATTCCTAAATATGCCAAGTTTACGAAGGAGTTGTGCACCAACAAAGAGGCGGCGAAGGGGAGTGAGCGAGTGAGTTTGAACGAGAATGTATCGGCACTCATCCGCCTACGATGCCTCGCAAGTGCAAGGATCCGGGGACGTTTTCTATCCCTTGTTGTTTTGGTAACTATAGATTTGATGATTGCATGCTAGATTTAGGTGCTTCTATTAATGTCATGCCTGCATCTATTTATAAATCTCTTGGTCTTGGTCCTTTACGTCCTCTTGGTGTTGTTGTTCGGCTAGCTAATAGGAGTAATGTTCATCCTTCTGGTTTAGTTGAGGATGTATTAGTCAAGGTTAATGAACTGATATTTCCTGCTGATTTTTACATCTTAGATATGGAGGATGAGTCTCCTAGTAGTAGATCACCTATCATTCTAGGGAGGCCTTTCATGAAAACAGACTAGGACTAAGATAGATGTGCATTACGGTACTCTTTCCATGGAGTTTGGTGATATATCTGTGAATTTCAATATCTTTGATGCCATGAAACATCCTAGGGAAGAACATTCTGTTTTTACTGCATTGATGTGATTGATGATCTTGTGGATGATGTTATTCTTGATTGGTGTCTTGATTATCGATTTTGCATCGAGAGTGATTCTCCCATTTGTGCATGTCTTGATAATGAATGGTGCTCTGTTTTGTTTGATTTGCTTAATCTTTGCATTATTTGGTGATTGACTTGCTTGGTGATTCTACATTACATGTGGATTCGATATTGATTTGAGTTTGAGCTTCATCGATCCTAATGTGCATCGATTGATTTTGATGAGCTTAACTTTCGATTTTGATGAGCTTGATTCGATGTTAACATTGAGCTGTATAGACACGGTTCTTGTTTCTTTGAATGTGGTTTCGAGGCATTTCTAGTGTGATGACATCGAGTTGTTGCAACAACCACCCAAGCTTCTTCCCTCCATTGAGCAACCACCCAAGCTTGAGTTGAAATCCCTTCGAGATCACTTTGAAGTATGCATTTACGGAGGTGGATGAACGGTTGCCGATCATTGTGGCAAATAATCTTCTTCGACCAAGAAGAGAAGCTGCTAAGCTTATTGAGGGCGAACAAGAAAGCCATTGGGTGGACATTAGGCGACATCGTTGGCATTAGCCCTTCCATGTGTATGCATCGAATTTCTGTTGGAAGAGGACTCTAAGCGGTGAGGCAACCCCGAACGCCTTAATCCTCTTATCCTTGATGTGGTGAAGAAGGAGGTCACTAAAACGCAAGCTGGTATCATCTATCCCATTTCGATAGCCGGTGGGTTAGCCGGTCAGGTGGTTCCTAAGAAATCGGAGTCTTGTGGTAGCCAATCGGAAGAATGAGCTCATTCCTACTCGAGTTCGAGAATAGTTGGAGAGTTTGCATCGACTATAGGAGACTCACCAAGCCACTCGCAAGGATCATTACCCTCACCTTTCATTGATCGGATGTTAGAGCGATTGGTGGCAAGTCCCATTCTTGCTTCTTGGATGGCTACTCCGGATACTTCCGGATCCATATTGCTCGAGGATCGGGAGAAGACGACCTTCACATGCCCCTTTGGAACATATGCCTACCGAAGGATGCCTTTTGGCCTTTGCAACGCTTTGGCACCTTTCGGCGTTGTATGGTAAGCATTTTCTACGAGTTTCTAGAGGATTTGCATGGAGGTTTTTATGGATGATTTCTTTGTATATGGGTCTGATTTTGATGCATGCTTAGCTAATTTGTCTAGAGTTTTGCATAGGTGTATTGAGTCTAATCTTGTCTTGAATTATGAGAAGTGTCACTTTATGGTTGAGTCGGGTATAGTCTTGGGACACATAGTGTCTAGGAAAGGGATTGAGGTAGATCTGCTAAGATAGATGTAATTCTTGCTTTGCCTTACCCGCATCGTGCGGGAAGTTCGCTCTTTTCTTGGTCATGCGGGTTTCTATCGGCGTTTCATTCGGGATTTCGGCAAGATTGCCCGACCCTTGTCCAACCTTCGCATAAGGACAACGACTTTGTATTTGATGATGCTTGCAAGGCGGCCTTCGATCATTTGAAGCGTTGCACGACTACGGCCCATTGATGATCAAGCCCACGATTGGTGCCTCCCCTTCGAGTTGATGTGTGATGCTTCCAACTATGCGGTTGGTGCTATCTTGGCACGCGAGTTGATAGAGCATCTCATGTGATTGCATATGCCTCCAAGACTTTGGATCTGCCCTTGATCTAATTACACCACTGCGAGAAAGAGTTGTTGGCTATTGTATTTGCTTTTGATAAGTTTAGGTCATATGCTAGCAAGTAGAGTAATTGTTTTCTCGACCATCTTTGCTTTGAAGTTTCTTTTGAAAAAGGCAGATGCTAAGCCACGACTCATCCGGTGGATGTTATTGCTCCAAGAGTTTGATGTTGAGATTCGAGGAAGTGGAGCACAAAGCTGGGTAGTGACCACTTGAGTCGCATCACTCATTCTCCTCTCACCCCTCTTCTATTCGGGATGATTTCCACGATGGCGGCTTCTACGGTTGCAAGGTAAGCTTCCATGGTATCTTGATCTGGTTAACTACTTGGTATTTGGTGTTTTGCCTGTAGATTCCACTAGGGCCCAAACCCTTAAATTAAAGAGTGAGTCTAAATATTATGTTTGGGATGACCCTTATCTGTGGAAATTTTGTAGTGACCAAGTAGTTAGGAGATGTGTGCATGATCATGAGTTTCACTCTATATTGCATTTTGCTCATGCTTACGCACTTTGTGGTGGTCACTTTGGACCCCAAAGAAGCTGCTAGGAAAGTATTAGACGGTGGATTATTTTGGCCTTCCTTGTTTCATGATTCCCATTTGTTTTGTAAGTCATGTGATAAGCGTCGGAGAGCGGGGAGTATTTCCGTAGGCATGAGATGCCCGAGAACCCTATATTGTTTTGTGAGATCTTTGATGTTTGGGGTATTGATTTTATGGGTCCATTTCTACTTCATATGGTTATACTTACATCTTGCTTATTTGTTGATTATGTCTCGAAATGGGTTGAGGCGAAAGCCACCGGACTAATGATTCTTTGTGGTGGTGGATTTTGTTAGGTCTAACATTTTTGCGTAGGTTTGGCATTCCTAGAGCTATTATCAGTGACCAAGGCTCCCATTTTTGCAACCGAAGCATGGGTGCCTTGTTACGCAAGTATGGAGTGCTTCACAAGGTCTCCACAGCATACCATCCTCAGACCAACGGTCAAGCTGAAGTCTCAAATAGAGAGATTAAGCAAATCCTTGGGAAAGGCTGTTAACTCTACCGGAAAGATTGGAGTAGCGATTAGAGGATGCTTTGTGGGCATATCGCACCGCCTACAAGACTCCGATTGGGATGTCTCCTTATCGGCTTGTCTTTGGTAAGGCATGTCATCTTCCGGTTGAGTTGGAGCATCAAGCCTATTGGGCCATTAAGCAGTGTAACATGGATTTGGCTAAGTGCGGGATGGAGCGGAAGCTACAATTGCAAGAGTTGGATGAGCTTAGATTGGATGCCTATGAAGTTCGCGGTTATACAAGGAAAAGACTAAGGCATTCCATGATAAGCATATTCGAGGAAAGAATTTTACGTGGGCGAGAAAGTTCTTGTTTAACTCCGTTTGAAGTTTATGCTGGTAAGCTTTGATCTAAATGGGATGGCCCTTTTGAGATCACTAACATTTTTCCATTTGGTCTTTGTTGAGCTATGTGATCCACCCCCGGGATGAACCTTTAAGGTTAATGGGCATCGCCTCAAGCCATTTCATGAGGGATCCCAGCAGCAGCCTGAGGAAGTAGAGATTCTCCTCATTGATGCCACTTATCCTCCATAAACCCCTTGGGGAGTATTCTTCTTTCTTTCTCCCTCTTTCTTCTATTTGTTTTCCTTTTTCTACTTTGCTTTTTGAAAATAAATACAGTCTCTCATTCTATGATTGCTACATATTATGAACTAGGACATTTTGGTTTTAAAGGATCATTGTTGGGTCTACCATTCTTGACTCTTCGATTACATATCTTGGTAGTTGATTTGGTGATGTTGGTTGCTTAAGTTGGTGTTGACCTTGTGAGATTTTGGGCCTACATGAATGGAATTCATCTTTTGCCATTCTTTCTTTCATGTGTGCATCTGCTCATGATTTGTGTTCTCTAGAACTTGCTCCTTTTCTTTTTGAAACTACATTTTTCACTTACGTGCATAAGTATGATGGAAGCTTGTTTTCTTTCTTTTATTTTCCTCACTTTGGCCAAATAGCCTTTCCCTTGCATTATGATTCCTTTGCTAGCCCTTTGTGCCTTTTTGACTCATTCTTTTCTAAGCCACATTACAAGCCTAAGCGAAAAACCATTTTATTCCGCACCTTGAAAATTTATTGAGCATTGGTTTCACCTTGGTTTTGTGTTTAAGTGTGGGGGTTGCTCAGGAGTGCAACAGTTTAAGTGTGGGGGGATGTTTGCTTTTGTCATTGTGATTATGTATATAGTATAGTTTCATTTTCAACAAAAAAAACAACAAAAAAAAAAAAAAAAAAAAGAAAAAAAGGGGGAACAAAAGAAAAAGAAAAGAAAAAAAAAAAAAAAAAGAAAAAAGAAAAAATAAAGAAAGAAAATACATAGAAAGAAAGGAGATATATAAGTAAAATAAAAATTTTCTTACATAGAGAATGATTGTGTTAATTAGTGCTCTTTTTAATTTCTTTGGTGCTTAGCCTCTCATTCCATACTATTACCTACCTTCACCCTAACCCCATTGCAACCTTTCATAACAAGCTCTCTTGATTTGTGCATGCATGTGTTATGAGTAGTGGAGACGTAGAAATTGAGCAAGCTTATGGTAGGACAATTTTCTTGAGTAGAATTTGAGTGATACACTTATTTACCTTAAACACTTGAGAGATTGATTGATTGAGCGCATCATTTGAGAGACCATCTTTTGTGATTAGCATCATTGATTGAGATTACCATGAATTGTAATTTGAGATGAAGGGATTGTGGTCTTGATTGATTGATCTTTTGGAGCTTTGTGTCCCTTGTTCAATTTTTGCATTGTTAGTAATTGTTAGAAAAGAAGAGTTTCTCCTTTAGGTCTTTTTCTTTGAATTTTGCTCGGGAGTGCAAAAAGATAAGTGTGGGGAATTTGATAATTGAATATTTCATACACTACTTTTTGTCTCTTGATTTATAATTTAGGACTCTTTAGCTAATAAATAATGGCTTTTATACTTATTTGGGCTTTGGGCCTTTTATTATATTTTAGCCATTATTTAATAATAAATTCAGTTTTACATTGCTTCACCATTTTTACCATAACTCTTGAACCAGACATCGGATTTGCCTCATTTTTGTCTCATATTTCAGATGATTCAGAGAGCTACAATTGTTGAAGACATGAAGAGCAAATTCGGACAAGAGGGTGGTCGATTTTGGAGCTGAAGTCATATGTATTTTTGGGCTCAAATTTTGTAATTAAAGCCCATTTTATTTTATTTTCAATTTTGGGCTGAATTGTGGATTGGAGCCCCATTTCGTTTTTCCATTTTAGGTTAAGTGAGGCAGCAGCCACAAACACATTCTCATTCACGTTTTTAGAATTCAGAGGATCAAAATAGTAGTTTTCAAATTCTCTGCAATGTTCTTCGTGTTCTTCGCGTTCTTCATCTGTTTTTCGTCTTTCTTAATTATGTTCGGTTAAATTTCTGAGATTGATCCACGATGAGGGTTCCATCCACTATCCATAGGATTCGCGCCTAATCGGTAACCGTCTAACTCGTTTTGTATCCCTTAATCGAGATTTGATTTTTGGTTCGGATTGGGTTTTTGATTAAAAACCCAAATCGATATTTCCCAAGGACGAAGTTGAACTAGGTTAAAGTATTTTGTGCGATCGTACGGAGGTGCGCCACTGATTTGAACAAATTTGAACGATTGTTTCGGTTGAGGGAATTTCTAGACAAATGCGAGAGATTTCGGTTTGTCTAGAGTCGATTACGAGTTCGGTTATAAATCTGTTTTCGTTCGAGGAAGGGTAGTGGGTGAATCTAAAATCGTGGGTTAATCCTTTAATCCTGTTTTTCTGTTTAATTTGTGTTATTTCGTTTTGTTTCTGCATATTTCCGTTTTCAATCTCTTGAATCAAAAACCCCCATTTTTTTGTTTTTTATTTTGTTCAAATTAACCATTGCGAATTCGTTGGGAAACGACCCAGGTTACATTATCGCAAATCCTTTTCTAATCTGGTTATTTTGGGAGATTACAGCAAATCTCTGTCAAAATATGCCAAGAGCTAGAGTGCCTCTTTAGCGCCTTGACCAACTTCAAGATCGAACCACTCCCTTTAGTGAGAGTGTCCGACCCCTTTACTAATTGAATTCAAAGACGAGGGGTTGAAGAATATCAATTTGTATCCACTCAAGAAGCTTATCCAACTTGAAATGGGTTTGATATGATCCATTACCATATGCAAATACCAGAATCTGAAGCCCCACACCCATAACTCTCCCGCAAACAAGCTAAACTAAAGGACGAAAGAAAAAGAAATGGTTAAGGTGCAAAAATAATTACGAACTTTTTCAAAAAAGTGTACTGATGAATCATATTTCTGTCATGTATTCCTTGTGTGTTATGACTATTTGGTATGGTGATTCTGAGCTGAAGTGTGTTCTATCTGATAAAATATGTTGAAATTCACTCACAAAGGGAAACCGATGATAGATTTAGTAAATTGTTGCATTCTCATTATTATACTACACATATGCAGAAAAAAGGGCTACCTTTTGATTTACTGTGAAAGTGCATAACAAAGCTGATATAATGCTACAGCATAGGGTATCTTTATTTTGCGCTAGCAAGACGATGAAACCAGAAAGTGATGTGGAGTTATGTGCTACTTTACACCTTTGATCTTTCCTCAAGGCTTTTTCTAGAATTAAATACAGGTCTCAAGTTGGACATTTAGATGGTGGTTGAATTGACGAAGACGGAAATAGAAGCTGCGGAAAATTGAATAGAAGATTTACAAAATCTCACAGAATTAAAGAAGATCAATTAACCAAATTTTGGAAGTCGGACCTAACAGATTTGGAAAGCCCAGCTCACTGGACGTACGACACGAAAGACCTGTCTATAAGAGGAAAGTGCAGCTAAACCTAAAAAGGTCGTCAAAGTCGTGAATAGTCAGAGTCAGTACAAATCCAATCCGATTTGACTCACGCCGAGAGATTGAGATTCATCAAGAGAAAGCTGCAGAAAAGACCCAATCCTTTCTCTAAGTTAGACGGGGGTTGTAGAAGATGTAGAGACGTTGCGTGATAGGACATTACCTACACCGTCGATCACTCCGATGGGCTTCTCTGTTTTTACTCTCTTTCTTTAATCTTTCCATGGCTGTTATGTCGTTATCTGTATTGTGTTTCCCTCATTAGTCATGAACTAATTTCCATTGGCTAAGTAAGGATGGATTTCTAAGTTGTAGAATAAACCTAGTTTGCTAAGTTTTCAATTCAATATATTTAGTTTGTTTGATTGTGATTTAACGTCTTGTCTGTTAGTTGGCCGTTTAGAGGCTAGATCGTGTGGTCTCACTTCTTGGAAGGGAGTTGAGGTTAGACTTCTATTGAACAATGTGTGATAGGCAAGCTTGTGCAGGGCTCGATCTAAATTGTAGGCTACAGGAATGGGTCTATCTCACATAGTCAATACACTTAGGTTCAACTGATACTCTAAACTAGAAAATAAGAATATAGGAGAAGTAGAGCGAAGAATGTACTTATATGATGCGGATGCTTCTATATAGATTAGTGGTAGGTTAGCTGAATAACATTGCGATAGGCATTTTGCTGTAGCATTGCGGAAGTTGTGCAGCAAAATGTTGTAGCAATTCATCACATGCAAATTGGGGGATTGATGCGACTTATGATGAAATATGAGCTCTGCCTGTTTTTAGTCTGATATCTTTTAACCGACTTCTGATCAATTGTTTACTTCTATTTTCCAGTAGTAATAGATAAACAACCAACAACTCTGTTCCCATCACAGAACTTTCACAAGGAAATCGGCTACATAATTGGTATTAATAATCTTTATAGGACGATAACTCTACTTACTCTTTATTACTTGTTCAACTGATTCGATCGTTTGCCACAAGAGGAATTTAACCAACATGTACCTACCATTGTAATATTTTTTTTTTTTTTGGCTCATAAGTGATTGAGACTTGAATTGTACCTTAAAGGTTATTATGTTTTATTGGTCGAGAGTGAAAATACTTTAATAAGAATATTCTTTTAAGTCCGTAACATGACAAGTTGTATGTGCAAACATCATTATTTCCATTAAGGCTAAGATCCAGGAACCGGATCCTCTCCCCATCACTCTTCTCCTCATCCCTCCCCATCACCCCAAAAATCAATCTCCACCATTCATTTCATTTCATCTTCATCTTGACCATTCATTTTCTTTAATATTTTAAGTACTGACAAGTACTAAAAAAGATCGATGATCCTAAAAAAATACTTCATGATCTTTAAAATATCGTGAAGTATATTTTTAGTACCGATTAGACTGAAATATTTTTTCAAAATTCTAAAATAATTTTTGAAGATCATTAAGTATTTTTTTAGGATCAGTCAATATCTTTTAAGACTGTCAAGATCTTGAAACATTAAAGAAAATGAATGGTCCAGATGAAGATGAAATGAAATGAATGGTGGAGATTGATTTTTGGGGTGATGGGAGGGATGATGAAATAGAGTGATAGGGAGAGGATCCGGACCCAGTAGAGGCAACAAAATGGACATTCCCAAGTGGTCCAATTAGCCAGCAGATTCACATATAGCTTTGACTGATTATCTTTTATGCACTTCCTGTTCTTAAATTTGATTACTTCCTTAATGGGGCCCTTTTTAATTACGAAAATTACATGATTATTTTAAAGTTACATCTAAAATTAAAATGTCCAACTTTTCTAAAAACATAATACTCTGGGAGTTTGGGTTCTTTCCTTTTCCTCTTTCTCTTTTTTTCCCCCCTTTTAGAATCTCATATTTATGCTGCTTAGATATAAAAACTCAATGGTTCAAAGTTAATATATTACAAAAATATTATTGTAAACATAAAGAAATAAATTTAAATTGTTCAAATATGACCTACACAGTTAGTAATTAATGCAATGAAGATAAAATAAATTTATAAAATATTATACTCACAGTTTTATAAAATACTAAAGCTAAACCATCGATTTTGTTCTCCTAAGGGTAAAGATGAAATACTGAGAAAAACATTAAAAAGGAAAAAAAGGAAAAAAAAAAAAAGGAGAGCATATGCTTTCAAAGCTCTTGTCCCTATAATGTGTTTTTTATTTTATTTTATTTTTAAGGAATTTGATACCTTTAACTTAGGAATGTCCATTTTGTTGCGTTAAATCCTTCATCTGCTTCATATTATTAGTACTTTTGGAATGTTTCATAATATAACATGTTTTATTTAGAATATTAATTTATTTGACCTAATATCCCTAACTAACTATAAATTTTCTTGTCTAATTGATTAAGCTCCTTAAGCTAATAACTTTTGTTTAGAATAATTTTGATATTTTTCAAGAAATAAATAATTTTATTAATTAATGCAAAATTGTTACTAGATGTTTATAACAAATATCAGAAGTATGTTTTCATTTCTTGTAAAATTTATGAAGTGTGGATCTTTATACAATTTTCTTTCAGAACAGGAAAAATAATATACACATTCCTATGTTATCTAATTACATTATAACGGTTATGTCGCGGTTTACCATTATTGTCAAACTCGATTGAGTTGACTCTCTTAGTTTTATGTTTATAGTGTACAAAATTGTTTGGAGTCACTTTTAAACTTGTCTAATTGTAACTCGGTCAAACTCACGAGTTTACACAACGAGTTTATCGTTTTTACATTTCTTGTGTTAATTCACTCTTAAACTCGTGTTAACCTTTTCGATTTAACCATGCTTAGTAGCTTTATATATGAATTTTAAATAAATTTCTTTGGTGAGTATGAATGTATGATAGATTATGAATGTTAATAGATTTAATTTCAATTATTTGAATTTAAAATATATTTAAATCAAATCGTTTTCATTTACGTTATAATTATTTAATTATACATTATTAATATATATTTATTAATAAAAGTAAACTCTTAATGAGTTTATGATTGAGTTTACATGTGAGTTTATACCACTATTAAGAGTTTGTTTAAACTCATGAATTTAACAAACTTACTATATGTTTACCGTCAAAACATAAATACAATAGCCTACAAGCTATCAATCAGCAACCAAAAGAGAAAGCGATGAAAAGCCAACCATACTCTCTTCACTTTTATTTTAAGTTACTTTAAACCTTCTCACCACCAGTCCTAACGAGAAGTAGTTTAGTGATTAGTATTGTCTCAAAATAGAATAATTTTTATTTTACTTTACTCAAATAAAAAATTTCAATTTTATATCACATTCTATCTTATTATTAATTACTTTAAATAGTGGGATATTGAGAAAAACTCAAGTATAATATCATATTGAGCGATTAATAGGATAAAAATCATCTAGCTCTTTTAAATGATATCACTTTAGTCCTATTTATAAGTTTAAATTAATTAATTCTTATATGCCAATACGAGTTAGTTAACTCATTAATTACAAGGCTAAATTTTCAATTTTGCCCTTATTTATTATTAGTTCCAAAAATCAACATGAATAAATTCTTTTTGTTTATTGCAATTAATAGGGACAAAAATATAACAAATGTATTTATGATTCTGAGACTAAACTTATAAATAAGGAAATTTTTTTTTTTGATTAAAATGGATTTATAAACAAGACAAGAGTGGTATCTTATAATAAAGATCTAGGAAGGAGAACAATCCAAAGCCAAGACTGTTTTGATGACTTGTGAGCCATCTTTTGATACCTTTCAAAAGTGAACGTATGACCAAAGATCTAAGCTAATCAGACGAAGGCTGCTTGATCTCTTTTTAATATAAACCCAAGTTAACCCCATACTCTTTTCTAATTGAGAATAATAGAGACTGATGCTTAGTCGTCCCCTAATGTTCTTTTTTCTTTTTCTTTTTTTCTTTTTTTATACAGAAAAGTTTAGATGGGGGTAAACCTTGACAAATCCCCACTGGCTGGGACGTCTCAAAGCTCAAAGAGCAGCATTTACGAGAGTCTTTACGGATCGCATTCACCAACGGCGCTCACATCGATCAGTGGGTATCAAAAAAAGTGTGGATAGTAGGGTAAGTAGGCTTTCCGGCCCAACCTTTTAAGCCCATGTTTCTCAAGAGCTAGCCCACTTAAGCCCACATAATATTGTTTAGCTAGTATTTATTTAAATTTGTTTCAAAGCTTTGTAAATTATATAACAAAATATATAATGCAAATGTATCATCATAACGATTTGATTTGATTATAGTTGTGGTTGCTTAGAATTATTTTGACATTTAGTTTACTAATAATTATTATTTAAATTAGAAATTTTATTGGATGTTTTATTTTATTTTTGTCATTTGAAAATAAGTAAGAACATATTTAAAATATTACAATGGCCTAAAACGAGGGCCAGGCCCAAGCCCTTGAGTTTGAGGGTTGAACTTCAATTCCAGAGTAAACGAGCTTTTCAAAACTGACATTTTTAAACCCGAGCATATTAAGGTCTAGTCCTGGAAGGGCCACCCAACCTATTTTCTTGCCTCTAATTTTTAGAGCGGTAAATTTTAATTGTAGATGAGACTTCAAAATAATACTCCTTTTGTCTTTAATAAAATACCTATTCAAATTTTTTATTTTATTCATAAATATGATAAATTTTTTTAATATTTATCAATCTTTTCCTACATTAATAATATTGATGCTCCCTCAATAATAATTAAAGAAGAGAGAAAATGAGTGAATTAAAAAAGATGACTATAATGTTTTTAAAAAATATATATATCATATTAATTAATTTAATTAATTAAATAAATATATCTTATATTAAAAAATAAAAAGATAATGCGGCTTTCATAATGAGCTGGCTAAATTGTCTACAGCATAATTGTTATGGGGCCACCAACACCGAGTCTGCTCTGATATCTGTATATTAATAATCGCAAATTACGTGGTTGAGGCAGCTTCAGACAGCTGGGTCATCCTCTTGACTTGACTTGATTCTACGCTGTACTGTGCTCCCCCAAAAATGACTTTTTCATTGACCCATTCTTCTACTTCGATCTCCCGTCTGTTATCATAAATAGGTTATTGATAGAAGTGAAAGTGAAAATAGAAGTGGAAAAGGAAATAGAAATAGAAATAGAAGTGGAACATTGTTTTATGAGACATAAATGTGAATCGATTATAAATTAAGAGTGTTCATGGACAGGATGTAAACAGAACAGGCCTATTCCACATCCTGTCCTGCAAAAGGTACGAACAGTAAAACTGTTCTGTATCCCACCCCATTCCTGCTGAAAATCAGAACAAGATCAGGATTGTAATTGATTTATATGATTAATCTTGGGTATAACGTTGAAAAGTAAAACATTATAGTTGTCTAAAAAAATATCCAAACAAAGCTTATAGATGTCAAAATCAATTTTAAACTCAAAATTATAGTTATCTCATAATCTATCAAACACCTCCGTACATGCTAAAATCAATTATAAACCTAAAATTATGGTTCTTTTACAAGCTTCCAAATACCCTATAAATATGAAAATTTTAAGAATTGTTAGTTCACCATCGAATCCACGTTCAATGGTTGGATTTAATATCTTATACAAATATATTACTAATATTAAAATATTAAATATAAAAATATAGAAACAAAATTTAAACCTTTAAATTCAATCTTAATAATTCAGAACTGTATGAAATAAATAATTTTAAATTATTAAAATTTGATCCAAAATTCTAAATAGTTCACAATGGTATATTTTTATTAAAAAATTTGTATTTTCTTACTCATTTATCCTCAGAAAATATGAATTGTTGAAATTATATGGGATAGGTTATTCTGTCAGTGTCTACCCTTATTTTATCTACTCGCTTACCTCTCCTACCGATCTTAGTTAGATTGTAATCTCACAAAAGCGGTGAAGATTTGAGGGATGAAATAACCTTTTTACCCCTTCTTCTCTTCCACTGCCTCCCTCCCTCCCTTTCTCTCTCCTCCCACCTCCTACACTCTCTCTCTCTCCTCCTCCAGTGGGTCCGCTGGAAGTTTCCGACGGAGAATTCGAGCATTTAATTTCTCGCACACACACAAGCAGTGGTGTGTGGCCGGTCCAAACATAGGACATTGATGATAAGTGTCGTGTGAAATCAGTCCAAACTTCGAAAAATCGCGCACCAAACATACGACGTGGTCTCGTGTGTTATGAATTACGAGGGCATCTTTTTTGTTATTCACCCCTCAGATCTCAGTCATCTCACATATGGGAAAGTTAACCACTTGAGTCTTCTACCGTCAAACTGCTAATTTTTGTTTTCACATTGAAATAATGGATCCATGAAATTTAGAGATGATTGAGATCTGAATTTCTAACTTGGGGAGAGAGCAAGAGAGGGAGGCACTGAGAGAAGAAATGGTAAAAGAGTTTATCTTATCTCTCAAATCTTTACCGTTGGATGAGATTATAATCTAATCTTATTGAGAGGAGTAAAGGTAAAGCGAAAAATAAGGGCGGGCGAGAATAATCTATCTCAAATTATATATATAAAAATTAAATTTTAACCAGTAAAAATTGATCTAACGGTGGAGATATTAAATAGAGATAAAGTGAAAAGAGAGGTTAGTAGAAACCAAGTTTATGCATTATTTTTATAACTAATTAATCTCTCAGGAATTGTTATATATTTTAGTTTTAATATAATATTGTGAGTCATGTCAGAAGTTTTACAAGAGAAATGAAATTTATAAATTTTAATATATTTTTAATAGGACAATGTTTTAAAATGAAATTTCTATTTAAATATGTATTCATTTATTGACACTTCTCAAGCCCAATCTCAATTCTAACGGATCTTACTTGTAGTCAGTGGCGGATCTTTAGATAAATGTTTGGGCGGCCAAATATATACTCATTAACTAATTAAGGAAAAAATATTTGAAATTTAAATGTATAAATTTTTGGAATTTTAAATATATAAATTTTATATAAAAATTCATTTTATATTAAATATTTAAGATTTTTTTTTTTTTTTTTTTTTTTTTTTTTTTTTGGAGGGGCCATGGCCCCCGACCCTTAAGAAGCTCCGCAACTGCTGCTTGCAGTGCAGATCTCTTTCATTAACCAAAAGAGATAGACACAATGGTAGATGTTAAAAGGTACCGAACTTAAATACAACTTTGAATGCAGGAAGATTGGTACTCAGCCAGAAGGACCATTTATTTTGGTGGGCAAAAACCCAGAAGGACCATTGGTTGCCGCTAAAGAAATGGGAACCATTTGATTTGAAGGGCTATCGTACAAGCTTTATTAATGGAAGGAAGTGATTTCGGTGAACCAAACTCAGGATAATATTTTAAAAAAATTATTTTAATATTGGACGAAGGAGCGATTTTATACAGTTTCCTCAGGGAGGCGCTCATGTATGCGAAGTTTTTTGAGGAAAAGAAACACGAAGTTATGTTTTGGGAGCGCTTAGCACCATGGGATTAGTCAATAGTTAGTTGACCATTAACTTCGATGGAATCTTGCGTGCGGCTGGCGCGTGGCCGAATGCCGACATGGATGATGGCGTGGAATAAAAATTCAAAAAAATTCAGAAAATTATGGGAAAAAAATAAAAAAAATTAGATTTTTTTTTAAAATTTAAAATAATTAGAAAAAATTCAAAAAAAAATTCAAAAAATTAGGAAAAAATAAAATAATTACAAAAAAAATTAAAATAATTAGAAAAAAATTTAAAAATAAGTATAAAATAATTATAAAAAATATTAAAATAATTAGAACAAAATTAGGAAAAAATTCAAATAATTAAAATAATTAGAAAGAAATTCTTTTTACCCAAAAAGAGGCCTGCAATACGCGATAGCGACAACTCGGAACACTCCGGAGCCTCTTGGGTTTTACCCAAAAGATTAAATTCTTTTTTTCTTTTTCCTTTATTTTAATTTAATGGGCCTTGTCGATTCTCCTCCTTTAGTCCATCGTTTCTTTTGAAAACCCATCCCTCTGTCCAACCATGTATATAATAAAGGGCAAGCGATCGCCGACGGTAGGGTGGTCGGTGGTGGGGCCCACTGGCAGGGGTATTTTAATTTCTTTCTAATTATTTTAATTTTTTCCTAATTATTTTAATTGTTTCCTCATTTTTTGAATTTTTTAAATTTTGTTCTAATTATTTTATTTTTTTCCTCATTTTTTGAATTTTTTTTCTAATTTTTTCCGAATTTTTTTGATTTTTTTTTCAAATTTTTTTATAATTATTTCTAATTTTTTAATAATTATTTTAATTTTTTCCTCATTTTTTGAATTTTTTTCGAATTTTTTTTAAAATTCTAATTTTTTATTTTATTTTATTCCTAATTTTCTGAATTTTTTTCTAATTTTTTGAATTTTTTTATTCCACATCGGCGTCCACGTCAAAGCATCCATGTCGGCGTCTCGGTCAAGTCGGCGCGTCAGCATTCCATCCAAGATAACGGTCAAGTAACGGTTGACTAACAGCGTAAATAGTCTTACGGCGCTCCCAAAACTTAACTTCGTGTGTACTTTTGCTCCTCAAAAAACTTTGTGGTCTTTGGACGCATTTCCTAGGAGGAAACTTCGTGTGTAAAATTGCTCCTTCGCCCTTTAATATATATACTCTAAAATAAAGATAATATTTTAATTATTAGTTTTGTTTTAAAAAAAGTTTTCACACATAAAAATCATCTTGAAAAATTTTAAACTAAATTTTTGAAAATGTACTTGGATTATGTACATTTTACCGTAAGAATGAAAATCAAGATACTCGCTAGAGGAAATTGGGGAAAAGTACCCATTGAAAATTTTATTAACGAAGATAACTTAAATCAAAGTATTAGTACTATGTACAAAATTTATAGTATCAATGTGTATACAAATTTATTTGTTCTTTCTCATTAATAACATTTTTAATGAGTAGCCTTTATCTATTTATAAATCCATTTTAACTAAATCACGCGTACTAATGAGATATAGTTAATTTAATAATTATGGTGTAAATTTTTAACTATGCCCTCATTTATAAATAAATATTTTTCAATTCTTTATTCTCCCTTTATTTTCATTGGTACGATACTACATTGAAACTAGATTTATAAATAGGTATAAAATTTTTGATAAACGATGAATTATAAATAAGCCTAGAGTGTGTAACTTTTTTCACAACCAATTATCCCTGCTCATTATTGTGAGAGCATTGACAAAGGAAAGGGGGCCAATTTTTTGTCCAGACAGGTTCCTGGCTTAGGAAAAGTCAAAAACGGAGAAAACGAAATAAGGGCATACAAGAAACACTGGACCATTGTGGGGAAAGAAAAACACTCGCAAGTTTCTTGATTTGTTCGTCTCCATAATCATTTCACTCTGAAAGGATTGTAGCAGGTGAAGATGTTGCTAATATCAGTTTTCTTCCTCATGATACCCCGTGTCTTTTCCTTAAACTTTAGCTTCACTAGTTTCCTGGATGATGACAGAATTTCGTTAGAAAAATCAGCTCGCCTGGTAGGAACTTCCATCTCCTTGGTAAACAACAATGACAGTGTCGGTCGAGCTACATATCACCAACCGATGCACTTGTGGGACAAAGCCACTGGCAAGCTCACAGATTTCAACACCAGATTTACCTTTGTGATTGATTCAATGGGCAACCAACAATTTGGTGATGGGATGGCTTTCTTCTTAGCACCTACTGGTTCAAAGCTTCCTAATATTCCAGAACTGGGAGGAGCTGCTATGGGTCTGATTATTGGTGGTAATCAAACCATGCTTAATTCAGAAGATCATCCCTTTGTTGCTGTGGAGTTTGACATCTTTCCCAACGTAGAATCTTATGATGGCTGGGATCCTAACTATATGCATGTGGGTGTGGATATCAATTCTATTAAATCTATTGCTACTGTGGAATGGTATGCTGATATCAAAGGAGGCAAAACAAATGAGGCATTCATCAGCTACAATGCAAGTACATATAATTTAAGCGTCTTGTTCACTGGGTTTGATCTTTCTAACAACACTGTGTGGCAACATCTATATCAAATCGTTGACCTAAAAGAGTACTTGCCTGAATGGGTTACTTTTGGTTTCTCAGCTGGCACGGGACAATTATTCGCCACGCACAGGATCAATAAATGGAGTTTCTACTCTGAGGACTTCCCAAATGTCGCTCCCGCCAGTCCAAGTAGAGTTGCCACAGCACTTGGAATAGGATTTGGGGTTGTAGGGTTTTTATTAGTTTGTGTTGGGGTGTGGTTTGTCTTGCGGAGAAGAAGGGAACATGGTGAGACTTATGTGAACATGAATGCTGATGGTCTTGAAAGTCCCAACAGGAGTGATGAACGTAATGTGGAAATGTCTTTTGTGAACATGAATGTTACAGGGCCCAGAAGTTACTCATATGCTGAACTAGAGAATGCTGCAAATGGTTTCAACAACGAGGACAAGCTTGGAGAGGGAGGATTTGGAGAAGTCTATAAAGGTTTTCTAAGTGATTTAAACTCCGCTGTTGCCATAAAGAGAATATCGGGTGCTGATGAACTTGGAAACAGGGGGTTTCACGCAGAAGTAACAATTATTGGTCAATTAAGCCATACAAACTTGGTGACACTGATTGGTTGTGGTTGGTGTCATGAAAGGAAAGAACTATTGTTGGCATATGAGTATATGCCAAACAGAAGTTTAGATTGTCATCTCTTCAAGGGCGGAACGTTGCTGACATGGCGAATTAGATTTCAAATAGCTCAAGGTTTGGCGGCTGCATTACGTTACTTGCATGAAAGAGGGGAAAAATATGTACTTCACAGAGACATTAAATCGAGCAATGTCTTGCTAGATTCCGACTTCAATGCAAAACTAGGAGATTTCGGATTAGCAACACTTGTAAATCATGCAAAAGAAGAAAAAACTTATTCAATTCTCTTAGGAAGTAAGGGTTACATCGCTCCTGAATGTATGTTTACTAGAAAGGCTAGTAAAAAATCAGATGTATACAGTTTTGGAGTTGTTGCTCTGGAGATAGCTTCTGGAAGACAAAGCACCACCTCAGAACGCTTTGTGAAATGGGTATGGGATCTCTATGGAAAAGGGAGAATTATCGAAGCAGTTGATTCAAGACTGGAAGGACATTTTGAGGAGGATCAAATCAAACGTTTGATGATTGTTGGGCTATGGTGTGCTCATCCTGATCATGACTCTAGGCCTTCTATAACGGAAGCAATTCAAATGCTTAACTTTGGAGCTCCATTACCTGAGCTTCCTCAAAGTTATCCGGCATCAACGTACAATGAACATCCCGCATCATCTTCAATTTAATCCCGCTCCACTGCTTGAGAGGTAAGTCAAAACCAGAATATAAGCTTTAGTTCTGATGATTTTGTTTCACCAAGTGTGTCACTTTAGTACTTGCGCAAAAATTAATTATGGTTATTTTATGTTTATGATTCCTGAACAATATTCCTAATGTGCTGTCCTCATTCTTGTGTGTACGTTACAGTAGTCTAGAAAAATAAAGCATGAGTAGAAAACTTATGTAGTGATCTTGTTGCAGTTATTGCCTTTTCTCATTTTTCTGTAAGAAACTGAAATTATGTGATAGTATTGTTCATTTGTACTCATTCAATTTAAGAGCCGTGCAAACAAAAAACACTTTCTTTTTTTTTTCGTTGAAAACAAAGTGAGTTTTAATTTGTCACATGTTGGGAAGAATTAAAGTTGAACACGATCAGTTACTTACATTAAAAAAAAAAAAAAGAATGAATCTCTTTTTAGTAAGTTAAATTTTGAATACCTCACTGATAATTATTTAGGTCGTTCAAGTCACATCTACATTTAAATTTTTCAATGCCTCGTTGGTAATTAACTAGTCCGTTCAAGTCACATATACAATTAAATTTTACAACGACTCTGAAGACTGACCAAAAGCACGAGCATCAGTCTCTCAATAATTCTCTAAATTTTTTTTCCTCTCTAAAAGTACGAATAAAGAATTTATGATTTTTGTTATACTCTCGCTAAGAAATTATAAAATATCGTTTGAAATTAAATAACTATGAGTGATTCGTGAAGAATTAATGTTGAAACGACGATACCTCAAGGAGAAGGCTGGTTGTGATCGGCAAACGGACCATTTTATGCACATTTAATTTAATACTACATTAATTTATAATTTTAAAAAGAAAAAATGGTCAAAAAATATCTCAAAAATTGCAAAATCCAAAATCAAGTTTGTCATTAATAGTTGATAAGGAAATGATGAGATTTGATCAGCAATTCACAACTCATTTTTTGGGAAATACCTGATTTGAGATTTTGCAATTTTAAAATCATTTTTTTATCCCTTTCCCTTTTAAAAACCATCAAATTTAGCTCATTTAGATTTATAAAGAAATAATTTTTCAATCCCTATAATTTTATCAAATTTCGGATTATAGGCCTCTCTTTTAATTAAAATTAAAATTTCGTGTGAAAAAAATAAAAACAAATAATCCTACATTTTTAATATGTAAGTAATTGATTGATTGTATATACTAGTATATTAGTCAACATAAAAATGTGCGTAGTGACTGACATACATCCGCTTTGGAATCATCCATTCACGCGTCAAAACCAATGAAATTTGAATTGTGAAGACAAATGCTGAGAAGTTTAATTCTTAAGAATACTCTTTTTTTTAGAGTGAGAATATCTTTTAATATCATCAGAAGTTATATCATAGGAAGCTAGGAACCAATTTCTTTTTTCTTTTTAGAAAAGTGAGGAATAACAACCTACCACAAAGCCCATTATTTTATGACAGTAGACATCATGGTCGTCTTGACTTTGGCTGGCGTGTTTATAAAACCAGATTAAAAAAAGGAGAGAGAGAAGCTCTTTTACCTTTAATGAGATAAAACTTCTCTCGCTTTAACATGCAAAATCATTTATTGGAAAAAAAAAAGGAAAGAAAAATCCTGTTGGTCTAAGAATGAGAATCATAGGAAATAATTTTGAAACAGATATCACAACTATGCAATAAAATTAATTTATCATGAAAAGCTGGAAATGATCCCCTCAGAAACTTAAATTAATTAGGGTTAAGTGACTTAAGTTTAGCTAGCTCCTGCCTCCTGCCCTCTTGGCACTTTGAGTAATTATATATATATATATATATATATATATATATATATATATATATAATTAAAAGGGCCTAACGGGTTAGTCCGAGGCCCTACATGGCGGTCCGTTTAAGCCTGCGACCCTGTTCATTTTTCAAGCCCAAAGCCCTTGATGGGTCAAGGCTTAAATGGGCCAGCCTGATTTCCCGGCTCTACTTGTGAGTCCTTAGAGACTTTTTTTGTGATTAGTTGTAATAAGCTACTGAATTACCTTCACAAAAAAGTCCTATTATCAAAATGGCTTTTCAAGTTGTCAAAATGACTTTTTATGTTGTTAAAATGATAAAAATCTCGTTGTGAAAATGACTTCTAATGTTGTTAAAATGACTTTACATGTTGTCAAAAATTCTCTGAGTTTTTCATAAATGTAGAATTTTAAAAACAATTTAACAACATAAAAAGTCATTTTGACAACATTAGAAGCCATTTTGACAACGAGATTTTCATAGGGACATTTTAACAACATAAAAAACCATTTTGACAACGAGACTTTTTTTGTGAGGAGAATTTAGTAACTTATTCATAACTAATCACAAAAAGTGGAATTTGGTAGGAGACTTTTTTGTATTTATTTCCATACCATGGAACCTCACTATGATTTTCCCTTTATTTTTTAAAGAAAAAAAGAAGTTAATCAATAAATTCTTATAATTTAACCTATTTTTAAATCTTTACTTTGTTTGAACTAAATAGTGATAGTTTGATCCGTTGTACGCCTTCATTCTTGAGCATAAAAAATACTATTCCTCTTTTGTTTTTTAAATTAGAGAAGTAGACATTAACCATTTTAGGTTACAAGTAGCACTTTAAACCCGCAACCTCCTATTTATAGGGAAGCTTTCATATCACTAAGTTACAATAACATTTATGAAAATTATATAATGACAGTCCATCCTTTTTATTTTTTGGAAGGATTTGCCCCACCTTGTATGGATCCACTTATAAATCGGAAGCAGATTCTCTCATTAGCTTTTTTTGCTCCTTATTTCTTATGAGCCCATCTAAACCATTAGTTGGAAAAAGGATAGAAAAATCAAAGTATTACTATAATCTTTTAAATTGATTAGACGAATATGATTTATCAATTATGAAAAATGATAAGAGAAATCAAACCCTTATAAACCTAGTGTAAATATGGGGATTAATTTACATCATGCGAGAGACCAGCTAGGGTCATAGGGTACGTGGTCTAAAAATTTAAGAATCATAGAGATCAAAGTATAAATTAGTGTAAATTATAGGTATCAGACAATAAATTTTCTCCATATACAATTAATATCTAAAGAATTTGAGTGTGCGTACACACCCGCCTCCCAATTAATACGAGGATTAATTTATACCATGCGCGAGAGACTAGCTAGCGTCTCGGACCTCGCTTCTCATTTGCACCTTCCCATCTTTTTCCCTCCTTTTCCCTATTTAAATATGTCGAGAACGCAGAAGAAACACCCGAAGCTCAGAGTTCAAAGCCTCTGTCTTAGCCTCTTAGTTCTCCTCGCCATCGCCTCTCAAAGCTCAGTGGCCAGCACCTCAGCCTCTCGTCGTCTCTCTCGAACTCGATCTCAAGTTCAGTTCACAAACTCCGTCTCTCATCTCTTCCGGTTCCAACCCAGCACCTCAGGCTCAGCCTCTCGACGTTGCTATCCATCTCGATCGCTCTCACTATCACCGTCTCTCTCAAAAACTCAGCCTTTCGCTCGCCGTTTGACGTCTCTCAAAGTCTCAATAGGTTGAATCTATTGTAATGCATTTCTGGTTTTTTTATCAGTAAGTCTGGAGGTTGAATCTGAACTGAACTGTGGTTTTTGTATCAATAGGTTTGCTTCCTAAATGTCTCGCCTAATGCCAAACTGTGGCTTTTGAATCTGAACTAAACTGTGGTTTTACTCAAAATTATTGCTAAATGTTCATTTCTTTGAGTTTGCTTACTGTCACTGTGGTCTCTGGTTTGCTGGAAAAAAACTGTTCTGGAAAAAAGGGGGGAAGATCCTTAAACGGTTCCCTAGACCTGTTTAAGCCGTACCCGTTTTACTACGGGTTAAACGGCCGTGTAAAATAAACGGACCAGGGCAGCCCAGCCCACCTGTCGCTCACCCCTAGTATTTTTGCATCAAACAGTAAGGATTTAATTTCAACAACCTGATGTGTGGCCTCCACATATGCAGAATAAACGATAACCATTTGAATGTTCTGCACCATATTGTACTTCAGAATTCCTCACCGTATAAGATAGGAAATATGGAATATGATTGTTTTTGTTATTGCTTTATATTTGCATGGATGATAATGATTGGCTTCAAGCGTTGCTATCCAAGATTTTGGCACTTAAAGTGATAGGGTGATAGCTCATTGCCTTGCTAAATTTAATTATCGTGTAATATTGTGTGATGTCCAGGTTTTATGGAAAGCAATTGAACATAATCTGAATAAGTGATATTATTCTTGCTTTGTGGGTTTTCTGGTTCACTCTGAAAGGATTGTAGCAGGTGAAGATGTTGCTGGTATCAGTTTTCTTCCTCATGATACCCCATGTGTTTTCCTTAAACTTTAGCTTCACTAGTTTCCAGGATGATGACAGAATATTGTTGGAAAAATCAGCTCGCCTGGTAGGAACTTCCATCTCCTTTGTACACGACTACTATGACGTCGGTCTAGCTACATTTCACCAACCGATGCACTTGTGGGACAAAGCCAATGGTAAGCTCACAGATTTCAACACCAGATTTACCTTTGTGATTGATTCAATGGACAAGCAACACTTTGGTGATGGGATGGCTTTCTTCTTGGCACCTAATGGTTCAGACCTTCCTAATATTACAAAAGAGGTAGGACCTGCTATGGGTCTGATTATTGGTGGTACTGAAATCATGCTTAATTCATCAGAAGGTCATCCCTTTGTTGCTGTGGAGTTTGACATCTATCCCAATATAGGATCTGATGAAGGCTGGCACTAGTGCAAAAAAAGGCTTTAAGACCGCCTCATTTAGAGCGGACAATGGACACCGGTCTTAAAGGAATGACCGGTGGCATAGTTCCGTAAATATAAAGAACTTCTTGCACCGACCAATTTTTCACCGCTCTTAAAAACATTATTGAGACCGACTAAAATACAACCGGTCTTAAAAATTGAACTGAAATTTCAATTATTTTCTAAATATATCTCATATAGCCGTACTTATATTTTCTCGCGGTAAAACATAACAAGGAAAAATTTAAATATAAAAAGTCTAAAGTTTTAAGACCGAACTTATCAAGAAGACGGTCTTAAAAGTTTTCTTTCAAGACCTAGGACATATGATACTTCCGGTACAAAAAAGTTCATTAATATTAAGACCGGCGTTATAAAAGGAACGGTCTTAAAGGTTAAACTTTTAAGATCGGACGTTTAATATGACCGGATTAATGTAAATATTAAGACCGTCTCTTTTTCATCCGGCCTTAAAAATCCACGCAAGTTATACATTTCTTCGCGAAAGCTTTTGTTACTCGTGGAGAACCTCGTTCACGTTCCGAAACCCTTCCCGTTGCATTACCTCTCTTCCTCGCCCACGTACCATCAGCCCCCGTTACTCTCTCATTTGCTCGGCATTCCTCTCTTCCCGTCTTGAAAATGGACGGTGAAAACGAATCTATTCGTGTTCCGCAACGCCAGTTCCCGGTGTGATGGTGTGAGTGAGAACGAACCCTCTTCATCTCACAATGAGGCTCGTAATCGCCCGCACGCCGTGGTAGAAGAGGCACACGAATGATGGATGCGACCCTAAGTCGGACTTCCTGGGTCAAAGCTCGAGATTCAGTTTAATGCAAGGTTGGAACCCGTCGGTCCTAATAAAAGCAAATATAATAGTTTTGTCGGCTGTCTAGCACGCAAAGAAGGTTAGCATCTTGACGGATGAGTGGAAAAGTGTGGACTCTAAGAATGTAAAGGATCCTATTTGGGAGACTATCCGGGTTACATACACCGTCCCCGATCAAGTCGAAGTTGAAAGACAAGACATTGTCTTATTGTGCTGATCGGTGGAGGAAGTTTAAGACCTTTCTCGCTAACACGTATATTTTCTCCGAGGTTCCGCCTGCCAAACATCCTTGGGAAGTTTACACATTTATTGATGAACGAATTTGGCGACAATTTGTTCTTCTGCGGACCACTCCGAAGCTGGTGAGTTTATATTTAGTTTTGTTTTCCCTTTTGTTTGCTTATTAACCCGTGCGGATATGTGAATGTTATTGTGTTCATGTAATCCCGTTAGTTATAGAATGGTTCGGTGTGTGAATAGAAGTATACATTTCCGCCTTTGTCTATGCAAGTCGATATGTCAACCCTAAAAAGGTAAATTATCGATGAGAAGGTATTAATTGTGTAATGGTTTGTCTTGCAAAGGAGGAAATGAATAGTCTTAAAACGGGAAACTTTATATACCCAATTGTTACTATCTAATGGGGATCGCCGATCCCATTTGGATGCCTTAAAAAGGATCAAGTTTGTATTATTCTCGTAAGCCTTTGTCTATGCAAGTCCGATATGTCAACCCCGAAAAGGTAAATTCGATGAGAAGGTATTAATTGTGTAATGGTTTGTCTTGCAAAGGAGGAAATGAATAGTCTTAAAAGGGGGAAACTTTATATACCCAATTGTTACTATCTAATGGGGATCGCTGATCCCATCGGATGCCTTAAAAAGGATCAAGTTTGTATTATTCTCGTAAGCATAATTCTCTTTTGTTTCTTAACCTATCTATCTAGCTAGCACTACAAAACATAGCTCCAATTTCTTCTACAATTCTACATCTTCCTTAAATAAAATGTTGAAACTTGATGAAGTGAAGAATTTGACTACCGTTTGATTGACGTTCATATGAAGCGAGAAGTTCTCTAATTTCGTTAGTGACATGCATGGCTGGAATTCATAATTAATAGATGTTTTCAATCCCGATTCACGTAAAAGAAGGGAACAAGCACAGGAGATAGGTAGAAAGAATGATTGCCCTCATAGGGCTTCTCGCGGCGAATATCAAAAGGCCGAAAAAGATTTGATGGTCAAGCGGAAGAGATTGGATGATGAAGCGTAATCCAATCCTTCGTGATACATGCTCCTCCATCTCCAATACGTCGCGAGGAGTTGTGGTTGCATATTCGGCAAAAGCCAAGCGGCGCCTACACGAGTGAACAAACTCGTCTAGTTGCCGAAAGAATTGTAAGTATCGTTATTATTATTTTTTAGTTACTAAACATGTTTCATTACTAAGCTTCTCGTTATCCGTATCTTACAGAAGATCTTAAAAAAGAAAGAAGAGAGGGATCTTTTGTGTCGGACGGGAGGAATGATGTTCGACCGTTGCGGCCGAAAAAACCGGATCACCTGGGCGTGTAAGGGGATTGGAGGACGGGTATGGAAACCAAAGCCGACAAAAATGGCAAGTGTTTTTAGGACCGTTGATTTACTAACTAAAGTCTTCGTTCTTTTATTTTAGGTTTTTTAGTCTCGTCATTATCCATCCTTCATAGTTGCCTTGTTTATTGCTTTCCAGGTTCGATAATGGGATAAAGTACTAAACTCGCACAAGAACAAAATTTAAAAATATTTTATTTACTAATTTTTTTACGATGCCCTATAGGGGCAGCGATCACAAAAAAAAAATCAAAATAAAAAAGCAACAAAAAAAACTAATCCCTCTCGTAGTCGGAGAGGGAGGGGGCGTCGGAGTCGTCGGAGTTGTTGGAGTCGTCGGAGTCGTCTTCAGCGGGATCGTGCTTCACGTCATTGGCGTGGAGTACCATGTTCAGCTTGTTGTTCATGGTATGAGCAAGCTGAACCAATTGGCCCAAATGTCGATCGATTTGATTGACGCGGGCCACCAGTGACTGCACCAACTGCTTCACAGTCGGATTTGGAGGAGGCGGTGGCGGAGGGGGCTGAGGTTGAAGAGGAGGAGGAGGAAACGGAGGACTCCGGGGGAGCAGCCATTACAAAGTGGGGGCCGAGGTTGAAGAGGAGGAGGAGGAAACGGAGGACCCGGGGGAGAAGAATGTGAAGAAAGTACAAGAATAACAACGGGTTTAAATAGAGAAACCATCCTGAACAATGTGAAACGCCGAAAACTTTAATGAGGAGACGCATTGTTCATCAGAATACAAGGAGACGCATTGTTCATCAGAATACGAGGAGACGCCTAGTTGGGAAGTTTATCTGGAAGCCGAAGAGACTCGCATCATTCATTTGAGCAAAGTGTGTAAGTACTGTGTAAATGATAAAAGGTCGGTCTTAAAAGTAAGACTTTTAGGACCGGACTTATTATAAAAGATCGGTCTAAATAATAGAATTTTATACCGCATACCTATAAGTACCTAAGGGTTAATGATAAAAGGTCGATCTTAAAAGTAATTTAGACTTTTAGGACCGGATATTTTAAAAAATGTCGGTCTTAAAATAAAATGAATTGCAAAAATATTAAATAATGGAATTTTATACCGCGTACCTATAACTCCTTATTAATTCCTCACTACCTCGTAACTCCAAACTACGTACGTGGCTATCTCGAGAACAGCTCTCCGCCTTTATTAATTAACTCCTCATACCTCTCGCCCCCAACCGCTCAAACCATGGTTAGATTCAAGAGAACCGCTCGTAGGGGTGCTCTTAGTCGTGATGCTCGTGCCTTCCGTCGATCGTTATACGGTGCGCCTCCTCCATCGAGAGTCCGTCCTATTGTGACAGAAGAGTCTCGGGTCGTTGGACCCATTGTTATTTCTTCGGATGATGAAGAGGTTCCCGCTCCCCCTCTCCAACCTCTTGGCCCCACCGCGACTACTACTGACCCCTCTCCTCTTTCCTCTAATGAAGCATTGTGGCTGAATCGAGTAAGACAAAAACTTGCCGATCTCCATGGGAAATTAATGTTGTTCACGCCGAAATCACCAAGGCTTTGGAGGATAATAAGCTTTAGGAGATGTTTAGTCGATTCTTGTTTTTGATAATTTTCTGCTTGTTTTTCTTTTGTATTTTTTCTTGTGTACGTGCATATGCAAGTAATATATGTAATTAAAGAAACTCCCGTTTTCCTTTAATTTTTATTCATTCGATTCTTTGCGCTCGCCAAATCCTTTAGAAATCAAAAACGAGGAATTTTAGGACCGGAGTATTATAAAACGGCGGTCTTAAAAAATTGTATATATAGAACCGTCTACTTTTTAATGAACCGGTTTAATTGTCTCAATTTAGGTCCGGAGTATTATAAAACTCCGGTCTTAATAAAATCCTAAATATAAAACATGTCTCGCTCCGTCACGCGGAATATTAAATTTCCCTCTCGAACTTCTCTTGTCGCACCTAAAGTGTTACTCGGGTTCGTCGCCACTTTCGCCGGGTTCGCGTTGCTCTCTCGACAATCACTTTCTCGGTTCCTTAGCTAAACGTCTATAGACCAAGCCTGTAAGAGGTGTTTCGGTTATATAACTTTATGATTTTCCCGCTCATCGTTCGGGTTTTTCCCGGGTTGAGCGAAATCGATCAAATGTTCTTGTGGGTTTCGTGTTGTTAATGGATATTGTATTTTGAAGATTATAATTGCACTTTAGACCTACCCAACCGACCAATAAATGTTTTTAGGGTACTCTTTCTCGTCTCGCAACATCAACGTTCGTGGCGGGAGAAGAAAGACTAAGCAAACGCATTTGAATTTATATGATACAAAGGTGAGTCCACAAGACCTTCACGCGATGCATTTAATTTCCTCGTCATGCATTTATTTTGGTTCTTGGATTCACTGCGATACATTTATGACCAAAAGTGATTCTTCGTTCTCGCATTTAATGAGCAAGTTTATCCGGAAAAAAAAAAAAAAAAGGAAAAAAAAGATATAACCGACATTTGAGCATATATATGTATGATAAATCTTTCCGTCTATATATATAGGAATTCTACTATGGATCACAGTTGGATAAATGCTAAACGGACGAGTGTTGAATATCGAATGGGGTGAGAGACTTTATAAAATTTGCTAAACAAAATGCCCATGCCGAGGGTGGGAAGTTTTATTGCCCTTGTGTAAAATGTTTGAATGAGAGGCGACTAAGTCCCGAAGTTATACACACACATTTAATTTGTGAAGGAATTTGTAAGACTTATACAAGTATGGGTATGGCATGGTGAAAAAATACCAAGTGGGTCTCAACATAGGGAAGTGGCCTTTGATGATAATGACACGGATATGGATGATCACATAGAGGACATTATCCGTGATGTAGGAGAAGAGGCTTTTCATCAATCACATGCATATGGTAATATGTGCAAGTGATGCGAGACCCCTCTATACCGTGGTGTAAAAAATACCAATTGTTGAACGCCGTATTGAAATTGGTAAGCTTGAAGGCACGTCATGGATGGAGCGACAAGAGTTTTTCAGAAATGCTTGAGGCTTTTAAGGACATGCTTCCGGATGATAATGTGTTGCAGCATCGATACTATGATGCTAAGAAAATACTTTATCCACTGGGGATGGAGTACAAAAAGATCCATGCATGCCCGAATGATTGCGTGTTGTATAGAAAAGAGTGTGAAGAGGAGCAGAGTTGTCCGAAATGTGAAACCCCAAGGTACAAGTCAAATAAGGGGCCCGCAAAAGTGTTGTGGTATCTTCCAATCATACCAAGGTTCAAGCGGTTGTTTGCGAATGAAAATGATGCAAAAAATTTGAGGTGGCATGCGAGATGAGAGGATTTCGATGGAAAGCTTCGACATCCGCCGATTCTTCTCAATGGAAGAAAATCGATCAATTATTTCCGAACTTCGGCGAAGAACCTAGGAACCTTAGGCTTGCCCTTAGCACAGATGGCATGAATCCATATGGAAGCCTTAGCAGCATACATAGTTCATATTTACAACTTATCTCCAATGTTATGCATGAAACGAAAGTACATCATGCTGTCTATGTTGATTTCGGGACCGAAACAACCCGGAAATGACATTGATGTTTACCTTCAGCCCTTGATCGAAGACTTGAAGGAGTTGTAGGCGAAGGTGTTGATGTTTTTTACTCTTTCAATAAGGAGGTGTTTAAAATGCGAGCCATGATATTTTGTACTATAAACGACTTCCCAAAGATATGGGAACTTGTCGGTATAGTGTAAAAGGCCATAAAGCATGTCCGGTTTGTGAAGAAGGCACACGCTACCATCAACTTCAACATGGAAGAAAGACGGTTTATCTTGGACATAGGAGATTTCTTAGACGGGGCCACCCATATCGTCGATTGAAGAAAGCCTTTTTGGTGGCCAAGAGTATGAAGATGCTCCGGTGGCATTGACGGGGAGCAAGTTTATGAAAAGGTGAAAAATATCAATGTCGTATTCGGTAAGACTGCAAAGAGTAGAAAAGAAACAAATATATGGAAAAAGAGATCTGTATTCTTCGATCTTCCATATTGGCGCAATCTTGATGTGAGACACAAGTATTGATGTCATGCATGTGGAGAAAAACGTATGTGATAGTATTGTCGGCACGCTTCTCAACATACAAGGTAGTTCCAAGGATGGTGTGAAGGCAAGATTGGATCCGATAGCAATGGGAATACGCGAAGAGTTACATCCAAGGCCGAGATGGGAAGAGAACTTATTGTCCCCCCGCTTCTCATACTTTGTCTAAGGATGAGAAACGAAGTTTTTGTGAGTGTTTACATGGCACAAAAGTTCTCACGGGGTATTCTTCAAATTTGAAGAGGCTTGTATCGATGAAGGACTTGAAATTAGTAGGCCAAAAGTCTCATGATTGTCATGTCTTGATGCAACAAACTACTCCCAATAGCTATTCGAGGCATCGCCGAATATGATCTTCGGGTCGTTTTGACTAGACTTTGTGTCTTCTTCAATGCGCTTTGTAGTAAAGTTTTTGAGATTGAAAAGTTGGATGAATTGGAAAATGAAGGATATCTTATCTTGTGCCACCTTGAGAAGCTTTTTGTTCCTACATTTTTTGACATCATGGTTCATTTAATTGTTCATCTAGTGAGGGAGATAAAGATGTGCGGCCCTATCCATTTACGGTGGATGTACCCAATTGAAAGATCTATGAAATTCCTAAAAGGGTACGTGAAGAACGCATACCCTTTAAGCATCGATTGTTCAAAAATATGTTTCGAAGAAGCCATGGAATTTTGTCAAGATTATTTGGCCAAAGTAAGACATATTGGGCTTCCAAAACGTCAAGCATGTCGATGGGGGTAGACGAGGGGCTTCCGTAAAGAGTGTGGATCCCGATGAATTGTCACAAGTCCACTTATACATCTTGAATAACGTCGATGAAGTTCAAGCCAAAGATAGCCGCACATAAAGTATGTAAGGAAAGAAAATCATCGAATGATCGAACAAAGGTTGATTAGGGAGCATAAAGTAACTTTTGCAAACTGGTTCAAACAAAAGGTCGAGGGAGAGGGATGTGTTTCGATACAATCAAATAGTTAGCAGTGGTCCCGAGGTTGATGTCATAAGTTGGAATTCGTATGTGATCAATGGTTATACATTTTACACGCAATTCCTAGATGATACGAGCACGATAGCCTGTCCAACGGTGGTGTTATGTTAGAGGTGAATCTATGCACTTCTCCGGTTCGAAAGACAAGAGCCCTTTATTGGCAGTCATGCCATATTATGGGGTTATTGAAGAGATTTGGGAGGTGGACTATGTGAAAATTAGATTTCCCATTTTCAAATGCAAGTGGGTTAATGTCAATAATGGTGTTCGGATCGATCGGCTAGGATTTACATTAGTCGATGTCAATGGTAGAAGTTTTGGAGATGAACCTTTTATTATGGCAGACTGTGCAAAACAAATGTTCTATATCACCGATCAAGAAAATAAAATGTGGTCTCGTAGCCCTCCAAGGAAAGAGGGTCATTGATATTGATGAGGAAATGAATTCAAATTATGGTATTCCGAGAGTACTCCTTTTTCAAGGGGTCTCTGGGACATGAACGAAGAAGATGAAGCGGATAATGAACCCTAAGCATAAGAAGTGATCATCAAGAAGGGATATGGGAAGATATCACTTTATAAAAGAGTCAATTCATAAGGTAATATTCATATGCAGATTTCTTTGAAGACTTTAAGGCTTTAACTATATATATTATATTCCTTCTATCTATGTTCATAGTTAATGTCACGACTATGAATTTTGTTCTTGTTTTATTTTTGTGGCAGGATCCGATCCAAAGGGGCATGTTATATAAGAGGATGTTACGTTGTTGGGTGGGGGAATCAGATGAAGGCATGGTGAATATTATTTTGGGCGCATGTATGTTGTACTTGTAACTTATTGTATTTGTAAGTAAGTTATCTTATTGTATGAATTAATTTAGGTGTTGTAGTCATAGTAATCATTAATTAAGAGGCCAAATAGCTCATGGTGAATAATATTTCTATTCTTTTTCCAATTCAATTTATTCAAATAATTGTTCATAGCTTGTAGCTTAAAGTATCGACTTTTATGTCTTTGGATTGGGTGGTGGATTTGTGTATATATATAATCGGGAAGAACAAATAGGAAAAATTCGGGAAAATTTAGATCGGAAATAATAAGCCGGTCTTAAATGTTCACTTGTTAAGACCGGATGTAATTATATGACCGGTCTTAAAGGTCGACGACTTTTGAGTTTTGATATTAAACCGGTCTTAAAAGTTGGTCTTTTAAGACCGGTATATTTAGACGTCCGGTCTTAAATCAAAATCTTTAAGACCGGATGTTTTTATCATCCACTCTTGAAAGTCAGTCCTTTAAGACCGTGTGTAATTAGTCGTGTGGTCTTAGAAGCCGCTATTTTTCAGACCGTATGTTTCTTGTCCGGTCTTATAATTACGATCTTTTAAGAGCGGCCTATTTTTTGTCCGGTCTTAAAAGTTGAGCATTAGGATCGAACAAAAAAGATTTCGGCTTCATTTAGTACAACTTTTTAAGACCCAAGTTTTTAAATGTCCGGTCTTAAAAGAGTTTCTCTAAGACCGGTTCGAGTCCGGTCTTAAATGGTAGACTTTTAATACCGGCTGGAACAAGACCGGTCGCATATCCGGTCTTACGACCCCTCTTTTGTCCGGTCTTAAAAGTCTTTTTTGCACTAGTGTGGGATCCTAACTATACGCATGTGGGTGTGGATATCAATTCTATTAAATCTATTACTACTGTGCAATGGTACGCTGATATCCCAGGAGGCAAAACAAATGAGGCAATCATCAGCTACAATGCAAGTACATATAATTTAAGCGTCTTGTTCACTGGGTTTGATCATCATAACAACACTGTGTGGCAACATCTACATCAAATAGTTGACCTAACAAAGTACCTGCCTGAATGGGTTACTTTTGGTTTGTCAGCCGCCACAGGAGGATTAAATGCCACGCACAGGATGAATCATTGGAGTTTCTACTCTGAGGATTTCCCAGATGTCTCTCCCGCCAGTCCAAGTAGAATTGCCACACCACTTGCAATAGGATTTGGGGTTGGAGGGTTTTTATTAGTTTGTGTTGGGGTTGTATGGTTTGTCTTGCGGAGGAGAACGGAACATCGTGAGACTTGTGTGAATATGAATGATGATGGTCTTGAAAGTCACAACAGGAGTGATGAACGTAATGTGGAAATGTCTTTTGTGAACATGAATGTTACAGGGCCCAGAAGTTACTCATATGCTGAACTAGAGAAGGCTGCAAATGGTTTCAACAATGAGCACAAGCTTGGAGAGGGAGGATTTGGAGGTGTCTATAGAGGTTTTCTAAGTGATTTAAACTCCAATGTCGCCATAAAGAGAATATCGGGTGCTGATGAACTTGGAAACAGGGGGTTTCATGCAGAAGTAACAATTATTAGTCAATTAAGCCATAAAAACTTGGTGAAACTGATTGGTCATAGTTGTTGTCATGAAAGGAAAGAACTATTGTTGGTATATGAGTATATGCCAAACAGAAGTTTAGATTATCATCTCTTCAAGGACGGAACGTTGCTGACATGGCGAATTAGATTTCAAATAGCTCAAGGTTTGGCGGCTGCATTACGTTACTTGCATGAAGAATGCGACAACTGTGTACTTCACAGAGACATTAAATCGAGCAATGTCTTGCTAGGTGCCGACTTCAATGCAAAACTTGGAGATTTCGGATTAGCAACACTTGTAGATCATGCAAAAGAAGCAAAAACTTATTCAATTTTTATAGGAAGTAAGGGTTATGTCGCTCCTGAATGTTTTGTTACTGAAAAGGCTAGTAAAAAATCAGATGTACACAGTTTTGGAGTTGTTGCTCTGGAGATAGCTTCTGGAAGACAAACCACCACCTATGAACGCTCTGAGAAATGGGGCTTTGTAAAATGGGTATGGGATCTCTGTGGAAAAGGGAGAATTATCGAAGCAGTTGATTCAAAACTGGAAGGACATTTTGAGGAGGATGAAATCAAACGTTTGATGATTGTTGGGCTATGGTGTGCTCATCCTGATCATGACTCTAGGCCTTCTATAACGGAAGCAATTCAAATGCTTAACTTTGGAGCTCCATTACCTGAACTTCCTCGAAGTTATCCCGCATCAACGTACAATGACCATCCCGCATCATCTTCAATTCAAAACCAGAATATAAGCTTTACTTCTGATGATTCTGTCTCACCAAGTGTGTCACTTTAGTACTTGCCCAAAAATTAATTATGGTTATTTTATGTTTATGGTTCCTGAACAATATTCCTAATGTGCTGTCCTCATTCTTGTGTTTATGTTACAGTAATCTAGAAAAATAAAGCATAAGTAGAAAACTGATGTAGTGATCTTGTTGCAGTTATTGCCTTTCCTCATTTTTCTGTAAGAAACTGAAATTATGTGATAGTATTGTTCATTTGTACTCATTCAATTTAAGAGCCGTGCAAACAAAAAACACTTTTTTTTTTTCGTTGAAAACAAAGTGAGTTTTAATTTGTGACATGTTGGGAAGAATTAAAGTTGAACACGATCTGTTACTTATATATATATAAATAAATATAAAAGAATGAATCTCTTTTTAGTAAGTTAAATTTTGAATACCTCACTGATAATTATTTAGGTCGTTCAAGTCACATCTACATTTAAATTTTTCAATGCCTCGTTGGTACTTAACTAGTCCGTTCAATTCACATATACAATTAAATTTTACAACGACTCTGAAGACTGACCAAAAGCACGAGCATCAGTCTCTCAATAATTCTCTATTTTTTTTCTCTCTAAAAGTACGAATAAAGAATTTATGATTTTTGTTATACTCTCGCTAAGAAATTATAAACTATCGTTTGAAATTAAATAACTATGAGTCATTCGTGAAGCACTAATGTTGAAACGACGATACCTCAAGAAGAAGGTTGGTTGTGATCTGCAAACGGACCGTTTTATGCAAATTTAATTTAGTACTAAATTAATTTATAATTTTAAAAAGAAAAAATGGTCAAAAATATCTCAAAAATTGCAAAATCCAAAATCAAGTTTGTTATTAATAGTTGATAAGGAAATGATGAGATTTGATCAGCAATTCACAACTCATTTTTTTGGGAAATACCTAATTTGGGATTTTGCAATTTTAAATTTTTTTTTTTTTTAATCCTTTTCCCTGTTAAAAACCATCAAATTTAGCTAATTTAGATTTATAAAAAAAATACTTTTTCAATCCCTAAAATTTTATCAAATTTTGGATTATAGGCCTCTCTTCAAGCTACTTCCAAAAAGTATTTGTGCCAGTTCTTACCTCATTATAGCAATCATTAACGGAGTAAGAGTAGCTAGCTAGAACAACAAATGGAACTCCGGGTTCCAAAACAAAACGAAAATCTACATTTTTTGTGTCGTGGTGAACTCATTGGATAGAACACTCCATTATTGCATCTCATTTGATTCAAAAATTAAAGATTTTGAACTTTGATTCAGTGATATTTTGGTCAAATTTGTACAAATATATTATCTTCCTTGATTTTCTTATCATTATGCTGTGAAAATGCCTGGAAAGCTGTCTCCTGTTTGGGAGTTTGGAGGGAAAGAGAAGGAAAGAGATGCAGGGAGTTTGGGGGAATTTTATTTTTTAGAAGGATGAAGGTTTTGGGGGATTTGTAAAACTCCCTTATTTCCTTCCTTCTTATTTTTAAAACTCTCCCAAAATTAAACGATCCAAAATTAACCACTAATGAAACGTGCATTTCATCTGAAAGACTGATTGCAAACAGGCCTTACGGATTGGTCTTGCGTCAATTTTTATTTGAGCTGTATTTTAATAATTGGATTTTCCATTCTGCAGATTGGGTCTGTATGTCTCTGCTTTTAACAGATTTAATTTTTGGGAAAATATCAATTGGTCCCAAGAAGAGAAAAAATATCAAAAAAGTTTTAACCTAAAATTTCATATCTTGATCTTAATTATAGAATCCCAATATCAAAAAAGGTACTTATTTGTCAAAATAGTTTTTCCTTGTTATTAAAATGGTTTTTTTTTTGTTGTTAAAATTTCCTATGAAAATATCGTTGTCAAAATGGATTTTTCTTTTGTCAAAATAGTTTTTCTTGTTCTTAAAATTTTTTTTTTTTTCGGAATTTTTTTCTCGACGTGTTAAATTTTAAAAACCTGGAAAATTTTTTATAACGGAAAAACTATTTTGACAACAATATTTTCATAAGGAAATTTTAACAACAGAAAAAGTCATTTTAATAATAGGAAAAGTTATTTTGACAACGTAAATTTTTTTGATATTGGAATTCCGTAATTGATAGATGATTTAGGGTTGAGACTTTTTTGATATTTTTTCTCTGCCTTAGGAGGTTACTGATATTTTCCCTTTATTTTAGTTTGCTGATTTCTAGTTGGGTCGAATCATTTTAGGCTGGTCCCATTCTGGTTATTATTGCCCTATGAGAATATGGGCTTTGCTCGCTTTGGGCTCACTGTTCTGATTTTATCTATTTTTTTTGATACTACATGGTAGGGGAGGGACAAGTTCAACCCGGACGTGGGAGGAGGCAGCTCCAATGCCATCGCTACAAAGGCGCTGGCTGATTTTATCTATTATTTGAGAGCATTTGGGTCGAGAAAATCTTGAACTACGTGGACTGATATGACGCCAATGAGAGAAAATAAGAAAGAGGATTATGAGAGAATCCTCTTCCTTTTTATGATTTCCAGAATTAGGCCTTTCTTCATTTCTGGTCCTTTTTGTTTATTAAAAAAACAACTTTTTAACTGTGACTTGGAAAACTCGGCCTTGTGTTCTGGGCCATTAATTTGGATTCTTTTTTTGATATTACCATTAATTTGGATTCTGTTTTGAATTTTTGTTCTTTAAAATGTTCCAGTTTTTATGGGCCTTTGTGTGTCTGGGCCATTTAAGTCATTGTTTTTTCATACAATGATGTTCTTATTTTGATTGGGTCTGACTCCTTTTTTGGGAAATAGAAGTGTGCTGGGCTATTCCTTTTTAGCCTCCAGTTTTCTTTATTTAAAATATTGAATTTCCAATTGGGACTACCGGCTCATGTATTTCGGTCAAATTCTTTGAATTTTATGTTTTTTGACAGCCGGTACTAGATTTCGATCAAAAAAAAAAAGCCGGTACTAGACTCTTTTTTTTTTTTTTTTTTGGTGAGTCTGCCGGTGGAACTTGTTTGTATTCACAATGCTCAAATTTAAGCTATGAGTCTTGGCCACAAATGGCTCATTACCACGTGCAATGCCAATCCGTTGGTCAAGTCTTAGGCTTTTATTTTGGGCTTAAATATTGTTTTATTGTTTCTGGGAATTATTGTTGGGCTACATTCTACACTATAGCTTTTGGGCAATGTGGTTTTCTTCCCAAGAACTCATTTGGGCCATTTATTTATTGATGCGTGGCAAATCATTTTGGGTTTGTCTTAGGGTTGTTGTTGTTAGGCTATTTTGTTTGACTTTCCCAGAAGATGTTCGGGCTAAATAAATGTTGTTTTTGTTACCTTCTATTTATTTAGCAATATTTTTTATGTAACTTTTATTTTATGTTCCATATAATTGTTTAACTGTTGGAAAATTAATTCTTGGCTATTTTCATATTTGGAAAAGTTTTCATATTTAAATATTTAATTTATTATATCAAATATATATTATATTAATAATAAATATTTAAATGAAATAAGAAATTTTAAATTTTAAATAATAAATTATAAAATATATATATATTTAATGTTATATATACTTATATTTATATTATACTATATTTTTTTAATTGATATATTATATATATAATTATGCGAATAATAAAACAAGGTCCAAACAGCTCAAATGACAAAGGCATCAAGAACATGCAAGAGGTCCAAGGTCTGACTTCTCACTACGCCACAATATGCAATCATTATCTAATGTGGTCATTACTCCTGGTCAAGGCTAGATAAGCGCAAAACATACTTAAGATTTTCACTAGTGCAAATCGAAATGAAGCATGGCCGAAGATGAAAGCAATAGTCGAATCAACCAAATTCTTCAAACTAACACAAGAAGTAAAATGAAACAATGGAAGAAGGCTAACGAGGCCAGATGCACAATCAAAACAATGAAAATGTAATACTATCTCTTGTCCTGATTATAGGACAAAGTTTGTGTACAATTTTACACTACAAAATTTATCTTGTAATTAAGACAAGAGGAAGTACTAGAGAGTTCTCAAGGATTTCAAGTATTTCTCTCAACTCACTCACCTCACATATGAGGGTAACTTTCACTCAATGCCACTTAACGATGGCCCTACCATAGGCTTGTAAAAGTTCTAAATTCTCTAACAGACTAAAAACTAAGATTCATGAATCAATGGGTCTTTTTTAGATTGTAATGATGGATAAAGGCTAAAGAGAATGAAGTGATGAAATAACACGTAGCTATGCATGAAAAATGGGTGCAATAGCATCCAGTTAATACATTGAACACATAATACTTGCTATTTTCAATCAATTTCAATGGAATGCCTTATTTCATGCATGTCTTTCTTTCTTTCCTTGACTTTTCTACCTTTTTTTGCACTTTTTTTTTCCTTTTTTCTTTTTCTCTTTTGATCTTTTTACAAGGCATCTATACAATGTGCATCAAAAGCTACAGTTTCATATGATTTTAGATGCTTATATAATATAATGATGATGCAAGCATAACATTTGTTAAATGAAGAATGAATTTAATTAAGGAAGTGATAGCTCAAAGGGGTTAGCAAATCATATGTGACGGAGGGTTTGTGTTTGTGTTAAATGGTTTAGAAATTAATGCCCTTATCCTCTTCTCTTATCAAAGTGCAAGTGTGCTATTGAACAAGAACCTAGACAAGCTCTAGAGGAACCTAAACTAGGTGGTAGAAACACACAATTAAAAGGAATATGCATGAGGCACAAGAATTCTTCCATTGGGGTATCTCTCCATTGCATATATACTCTCACATTAACCAATTGCGCACACAATTAATCACGATGCATTAGAACACATCCTTCAAATGCAAACTCTCAAACCAAGTCAATCAAACCTTGAAGATACAAAAGTTTAAGAATGCACATAGAAAAGATTCAAGAATATTTTCATTTTCAATTCCAAGAATTAAAAAAAAAAAAAATCTATTATAGGGTAGGAGTTTATTTTTCTAAATTCAAAATTTCACAAACCAGGCTTTAAAATCATCACTATAAGCTCAAATTCTAGCCATAAATTTTGAAAAATTGCACTCATTTTAACAAGGAAGCAAAAGACATTAAGCACAATACCCAATCTCTCCCCCCACACTTGAATCTTACATTGTCCTTAATACAAAACCTAGGTGCAGAGGAATGGCAAGAGAATCCACCTTTTTACTACTAGATTATGTCCCTCCAGCGCCCACACTTATCTTCCTCATACACAACAATTAAGTCCAAAAAATCATAGAAACCATATAGAAAATGAGTGAGGAAAGAGACAACTTTTGTTAGAATCTTTTTAGACACTTGAAGGAGAGGCTCTCATCCAAGATGATAAACATTCACATCTTTAATGTAGCTCCTTCTCCAAGTTTTTACACTCTTGGTGGTGAAGGTTCCTGCAAGGGAAACACCAGACTAGCAGCAATATCTAGTCCATGAATAAATACATAGAGATATCTAGAATAAAACATAGGCACCCTAGGAACTAATTCTCCAAGTAAACATTAACCAAAAATTATTAATTTGGTCCTCATCAGCAGGAACCAAACAAGTGGTCATCTTTTTAAAACTCTATTGTCTTGCAAATTGGAAAATGTTGAATCCAACTTAGTGTTGGTGGCACATATATCAACTTTTGTGCCACGTTCCTAGCATAACACTTTGTTAGTCAATCTGCATTTAGAAAGTCACACTTTCAATCTACACACGTCCAATTAATGTTTTCTTGGACTTTTTTAAAACTTACTATGTGTACTAACTAGGGTTGGGTTTCTCTCACAATTCTTTTCTCATTATCCCTCATAATCTCTGAATCATATCCATTCAATCAATCACAATACTACTTTAACCTCTCTCTCCTATTCCCGATCAACAGTCTAGATGGGTTGATGAGGGAAAATGAAAAAAAAAAAAGACGAGGAGAAGATCCTCTTCCGTACTAACTATCCACCAAAGTTTATGATTATAAGAGATCATTTGTCCTGTCAATACATAGTCCAAGAGCACCAAAGCAAATTTAACACAGATGTTAACTAACAAGGATAAATGAACACTCATCCAAGTCTTAAAAAAACATGTACCAATTACAAAATCAAACCAAATAGGTCACAATACATATAATGGGCTAATGGGAGATTAATGAACTCCCCTTTGTAGCACATTGAAGCTCTAGCCACCTTCTTTACCACTAAGAATCAAGAGATTTAGCTACACGTAACCAAAACTTTCATACAACACCAGAAATCCATGAGACAAGAGTGAACGTGCTTAATATTATAGAAGATCCCACTAGACAATTACAGAGCTCGCAAGAAAATCATAGATCTCGCTAGAAAGTTACAATCATGACCAGAAATCACAAAGAACTTGCCGATGGTGCTCTGGAAGAAGAAAGAGAAAGAAGGCGCCAATGGTGGTAGTTGATAAGGGTGATGATGGTGAAAATGTGATCTCCAACGCTGAACTAGTAGAGAACAGAGGAAGGAAGGCCGATCTTGTTTGCCTCTCCCTTGTATGACAGTGTTTCAAACCTCAAGGTCAAGCTCTCAATAGTGGTGCACCAAGCTCCTCGTCTCTCTATTCTTTGATCAAGCTCTCTAGGTCCGAGCCTTTGAAAGAACAATGTCTCTCCACTGTGTATTGTCCGACTATGCAAGAATGGCTATGGCCGACGACGATGGTGGTAAGAATGGAGGCCATCAGTGACTATAGGAAGAGGAACATGGAGGAGATTGAAGGTGAAAGTCTTGTCTTCGTTTAATGGTTTGCGACGCCTTCTTCAATCTCTGAAACTCGTCGGGGTTGAAGGAGATAGCCTAATCCCTGGTCAAAAAGTGACTTTTGATCAGGGAAAAAAATGAATATTTACATGCTTGCGGAGGGGCTAAACTGTAATTTTTAAAAACTCTTTGTCATTTATGTCATTTTCTCGACACCTTTCTTCATAGATTTGCAATTGCTAGAAGTTCTCGGGGGCTTTTTTTTTTTTTTTTTTTTTTTGTAATTATCCCTAGTCCTAAAAAATATTAATTTAACCCAATTGACATTTTCCACATTCTCCAATTTTCTTCGAAAAACACCTACGATGTAAGATTAAGCACAAGGTATCATCAAAAGTCCAATAAACAATTGCATGAATAATTAACATATTATGACAATTTTACCCCCAATTAGATTTAATTCAATACAAATGTCCTTAATTCAAATTAGTGTTTAACCATGCAATAACGATATAAGAAATACATTAAAATCCCTAAATTAACATTGATAAAGGAATCAAAATATGGTTCAATCAATTCCCCTACACTTAGTCCTTTCTACTCCTAAATAAAGGCAATTAAGTATAAAATTCCAAGTCCCAATAGCTAATGCAGTTGAAAGATCAACAATTTCATAATTAGAATATGAATCAATTATTCAAATTTCTCAAGCCAACACTAGTCATCATCAAGCGATGCATAGAAATTAGCTAATTACATAATCACACATTTTAGAATGAAACACAAGAGAACTCTCAAGGTATTAGTCTTTCCCTCATCTCACCTCATTGGGATAATTTCACTCTAATTCACTTAATCAACACCTTACTATAGGCTTGTAACAACTATGACATATCCACTACCGATAACAATAAATGCAATGAATCAAGAGGACTTAAAAGGCTTGTAATATTGGATGAAGGTGGATGGAATGAATTAATTTTAAAAAAAAAGGAATAGTTGACAAGCAAGTCAAAGTTAATGGGTAGGTTCATAGGATCTAAATAACTTGACAAAGTTTCACCAATTCATTTCAAATTCATGGATAAATGCCTATTTTATATTTCTTTTCCTTTTCTTTTTATCTACAAAATATTTTTCTATTTTTTCCTTTCTTCAATAGCTTTCTTTTTCTCTTTTTTTCCTACTTCTTTTTCTTCTTCTTTTCCAAACTATGTACACCTTGTTTTCCCATTCTGACTTGCTTTCTTTCTCTTCTCTATATACATGGCATTTCTATATACATTGTTCAACATTCTATTGGCAAATCACTTTTGATTTTAGAATACTATGAACACCATATGAGTAAATGACTTGCATAAAACATAGGAATTGTAAGTTTGTGTTTTGGGGTTGAAAGGGTTTAAAATTGAATGCCTCATTCATTTCCACACACTAATGCAAATGCCCAGATATGATGAGCTCTCCTACTAATCTTTTAGGTCATTAGGGAAACCGGATCCCTTTTATTTAATATCAAATAAGGTTCTTTAACAATCTAGAAAGACAATTAGCATTATGAAATTATCCTCCAAAAAAAGATAAAATATGCACATTTTCCTATCATATATATCCCCAAGTATGCATAAGTTCACACACAAAAAAGTATAAGAAACTATATAAAAATGTGTTACAATTAAAAACATGAATTTTACAAAGTTAATATTAAGTAGAACTGGTAATATAGGCTGGCCCACCGAGGGTTTGATAGGGAAAAACTTTATAGCCTATAACTCGCAAGTATATGGGTCATATCAAGTAATAAAGTAATAAGAAAAGCATCGTTCCCACGAAGACTTAGTATCACAAACTTCAATTAAGCATTAATTTTACAATTTCATTTAAGTTGAACAAACCAAATTGAATTAATTTTAAGAGAAAAGAAATTAAAACTAAAATTAAAATAAACAAACTACAACAATAATCAAATGAGACTAATCCCTTATTAGCTTCATAAACTTTATTTCAAGTAATTTAACTAGCCTAAATATCAATTTTGTTAATCTCGAGTATAAATAACTACAAATACCGTCGTCCACTTACAACCCTCTTTTAAATATAACTTGTTATGTCTAATATAGTTTTTTTTTTGATAAGAATGTCTAACATAGTTAGTCAAGAGGCAACATAACTCGGACACACTCTTCAACAATTATATGGGCCCATTATGTATATGTCTATCCTAATAGAAAATTAAATCGTAATCTAATCCCATATTACTTAATCCCGCAGCTTAATTAAGATTCCCTTCGTCAAGGTAAATCCTAATTCCCAAATTCATATTCAATGATGTCCAGTCACTAATAGATAAATCTAAACAAGATTAAATAACCAAAATTAATATTAATTATAAATAAACAATAGAACCACAATCTAATCCACTCATAAGTTCATAGCTACCCTAGGTTGCAAATCAAACTTGACTTTAAACAGATTCGTCACAAAGACGAAAAAAGTTAAATTGAAGTTCGTAGAGGCATGAGGAAAATACCAGGAAAGAGGATGACACAATTGAATCATCGACTAAATCACGCATCCAAACGGTTCAATCACTAAGAAGATGGTGAGGAGTTGCTAAATCCGGTTCCTCCTTATTTCCAGTCGTGCTCGGCGTCCTCTGTTTCCCATCTTTTGCTCGCTGCGGTAGATGATGGTGGATGATGGGTGGTTGCATGCGACGACGGTGATGTGATGGTGTGGGTATGCGAAACCGAAGGTTCCGGCGTGAAGGTCGAAGTGCCACTTCTCTTCTCTCCAATCGCTATCTATTCTTTCTTTATATCCATCCCCCGTGCCTTTTCTCTTAGATTAGGTCTTAATAATCTCATTCCCAAAAACGGTGGCGTATCGATATGGCGGCCTAGGAAGAAAAGATAAAACACTAAAATAATAAAATAATATATCGTAATAATAATAATATCTGAAAAATCTTTTCCTTATCTTAATCCATTTTAAATATTTTTTTCTTCAAATCTTAAATTGTTATTATATATTATTAATATCATTATTTTATCAAAATTTATAATCTAAGTTGCTATTCCACAAATGATGTATCCAAATTGATATATCTTCAAATCTCAAGAAAATGTCTTTAATTTAGTATTGATGACTTCCCAAATATATCAAAATATATTCCAAATCTATTAAAAATGGGAACTCATCAAGGTTTGACCCATATGGGTTTAGGCTAAAAAGACTTGTATCAATATGGGCTGACAGTTAGCCAACCCAACCCATAACCTCTGGGTTGATGGGTTAGCCTGCCCAACCCGTTATCTTTTCCTTTTTAATTTTACTTTTAATATTTTGTTTTTCAAACTATTTTTTAAACAATATACTAAATTTTCTTTTCATAGAGTCATCGTCCCGAGCATGACCACAAGCGGAGTTGAAAGGAGGATGGAAGTGGGACGACACCAACCTAGAAAGAGGGAGGGGACAACTTCGAGCTTGAAAGAGTAGGAGACAACGCCGAATTGTTGAGCTTGAAGGAGGAGGACTGGAGGAGCACGTCAATGGTGACTTTGTGAGAAGGGAGGGCGAAGCTTGGAGACTGGAGAGGGCGATTGGATAAGGTAAGAAGCAATGACGGGAAAGGGCGAAAGACAATGTCTGTGTCAACTAGGGTTCATGAAAATGACGGAGAGAGGAGTTGAGGAGGGAAGGATAACAATTTTTTTTTTTTTTTTTTTTTTTTGCTATAAGAAAGTTTTGGAGGGGTTCGACATCAGTCCCCCACCAATGCCAAGGCACGAGCACGGCCGGGGCTCTATGAGCACTTACGGGACTTACGAGAGGGAAGGATAACATGATAGATAGATATTTAGCAATTTAAAAGAAAAAACAAAAACAAAAACAAAAAAAGGCTAAACTGCTTTGGGTTTGGGCCTCTATTGGTTCGGGCCATAAAGACTCGCATCAAAATGAGCCCTATTTTTCACAACCTAACCCGCTAAGTTTTTCGAGTTGGGCGCGTTCAGCTCACGGGTTAAAACTTGCATTACAGGCCCTAAATTAGTAAGAAACCGTCAAAATTATGTTATACTCACTCCAATCCTCTTTATAATTAAGAGCCTGATAATCAAATTATGGAATTTACATTTTTTGTTCAAAGCACATCTACAATTAAAGCTTACAAGTTCTCTCAAATTATTAGCGAACTAACCAAAAAGTGGAACATCAGTTTTTCAGTTATCTCATTTCCTGGTCTTCCTTCAAATTAGCACAAACTATGAATAGAGAATTTGTAATTTTTGTAAGATTTTCACCAAGAAATTATAAACTATCTTTTGAAACATTTATGAGGCATTCGTGGAGCATTAATTCTCGAAGCGATAAGGAGAAGGCAGATTGAAGTAGTGACCAACAAACTGACCGTTTAATTCGATTTTAATTATACAGATTATTTTTTCATTTAACTTAATTTAAAAAAAAAAATTTATAATCTGTTAATCCATATAATTTTATCAAATTTTGAATTAGGTCACTCTTCCACGCTCCTCCCAAAAAGTATCACACTAGTTCTTACGTCCTTGTGCATTCTTCCCTCAGACCCTTTCCTTTCACAACGGAGATGACATCTTTAGGTCCATCGCCTCTAACTTCTTCAATATAGGTTAATTAATGAGAATAGTGATAAAGCATGATTATTATAAATGTTACCTCTAACAACTGATTTAATATTTTAGTGATAATTTAATTTGAGCTTAAATGATTTTTTTTAAACATTACTTAATTAATGGACTATTTCAGAGAATTTTTATAAGAAAATTGAAATTTTGGGTAAAACTATGAATATTTTATAGTTTCCGATTTTTGGCTAAAAATTAAAATTTCCTACTCTTTAACTTAATTCTCATTTTTTTTATAGTTAATTTTTTGAGGGTTTGATTTAGAATTTGCAATTGATATTTGGAGGCAATTTTTAATTTAAATTGCATTGCAATATTTTTATCTCTTTTCCGATTAGCACTTCATTATTAAACTATATTTCGCATTTTCACACCTTATTTATGTGCATTTCCGACATGTATTAATTTTATTTAAATATAACCTATATTAATATGGGAAAATTAATATAAAGGACCTAGAGAAAATAATATTTATTATAAAGGACTATAAAAATTGTAATTACTTAGAAGGACCAAGCATCATAATATAAATTTAAAATTACTAAATTGTCCTTAATAAAACCTCCTCTATTATTTCTTATATTCATAATTAAGAAATTAACTAAAATTAAAACTAAAACCACCCATCATGATATAATCATTTCTTTGTCTTTTTCTTTTCAATATATTATTTAATTAACAATGATTAAACTAATTTTTTTATTTCCTTTTTTAACTAATTTATATCATCAAGTTGTCAGATTTATATTGTCAACGTTGATATCAATTAAGCTCTTTTTATAAAAAAATTTAAAATCATTTTGTATTTTTTAAGGATATAATAGGTTAATAATTTTTTTTTAAATTTTATTAACATTACATGAATTTTTTATCCCACATAAATTGCTTCTAAAACAAAAATAAATCATTTAAACTTTCTTGGTTTAACATATATGATAAATGGGATAGGTTATTCTGCCTACTCTTATTTTACCTACCTTTGCCTACCCTTCTTAATACCATTAGATTATAATCTCATCCAACGGTAGAGATTTGGGGGATAAAATAAACCCTTATACCCCCTTCGTCTCTCCGCCGCCTCCCACCCTCTCTCTCTCTCTCTCTCTCTCTCTCTCTCTTTCTCCCCTCCGCCGACATGTTTCTTCAACTTGTATTTTCTCGTTATTCGGCCTCCATAGTCGTTGTTTATGCCTTCTTGTTTCGGTTCTTATTTGATTTGAGGTTAAAATAAACTAAATATGGAAATAACAGTTTTGAAATAGATTATTAATTCCAATGAACGACGATGGCTACTATTGGTCGCAATGGAAAGCGAGTTATGATTGTGAACTGGCGCTTGAGGATGCTTAGGAGTTCCGAAATTTAGAAACATGACCTGCGCTTGTGACAATTTTCATTTGACTCTCGCGTTAATTATGTTTGATTTCCTTGTGAAAGTGGAGCTAAATCACCAAGAGGGAGGTGAATTGGGGATTTTGAAATCTTTTTCGAAGTGCTCTATTTTGAACAATAAAAATAGAGGTGAACAGAGAATAGAGTAGAAGGGCAAGACACAAGAATTTATACTGGTTCGGTTCAACCTCTTGACCTACGTCCGGTCCCGGACTCACTGGATTTTTCACTATCACAATTGATTACACACTCGTACTCAAGAGTAATTCTCTCACTAGAACTTACTCCCCCTTACAAGTTGCAATCAATGAACCCAATCACCAAGTCCCTTGACTTGTGATTCTTTACAATAAATGATTCACAATTAAATTACTCTATCTAAGAGTGGATAATGATAAACACTGAAGCTTAATGTATCAAAAGATACTTTACAAGTGAAAACTGAAAGTAGTTGAAGAACTTTGAATGCAATTCGTTTTCAGCAGATGTGTTGTTGGAGAAGAATTGAATCTAGCTCTATTTATACCAAGAGAGCATTAAATGACTGTTGTACTCTTCAATATAACCATTGCCTTCATTAGACAAGGATTAGGTTAAGCTTTGGTCTTCTTCTCTCTACTCTTCACTTAATTCGGTTGCACAGTTTGAGTTGACTCTGTAAAACCCTAAAATTCATATTCATTATAAACATTATATGTTGGTAAGTAATACCTATTAGAAATAGGTGAATATGTGGTCTCAAAATTGAGTAACATATTTATGTTAATTTAGGGAATTTTCTCTAAGAATTAAGGTAATCAAAAACCAAATTCTCTAATTTTATTTTGGGATCATAAAATACCACAAAATTACCATATTAAAGCCTAGTTTTATATAATCATAAAAGCAATAAAATGCTATCGAGATACTAAAATTTATTAAGAGAGATTATTTAAAGTTGAAGGGCCAATTTTAAGAGTATGATAAAATTATCATGTTAAAACATGGTTCTTATGTAACCAAAATAATCAAGGGGGTGTTATGAAACCACTTGAATTAATTAAAGGGAATTAACCACAATTAGGAGGCAATTAAATTTGCACTAATTAAAATAATGGTATAATACCCCAAAACTCATATGTCTCTTGAATATTATAATTTGGCGAATAATACCTATTTAAAATAGGAAAGTATGTTGTCTCTAATTTTAGTAATGTATTTGTTTATTTTCCTTGGAATTTAAAGAGGCAAAGATCCAATTTTATTTTAGGGATCATAAATTGCCCTATAATTATTAAATTAATACATGGTGCATAAATGGTCATAAAAAGCTAAAAAGTTGTGAGGAAATAATTAAACCAATTAGAGAAAATTGCCGACAATTAGTGGATAATTCAATCTATGTTAATTGAATTATTTTCATAAAAATTCACAATTAATTTAGTGGCATATGTTAAAGGCATAATTAAGGATGTATTACCTTAATTAAGAAACAATGGCTCGTGAAAGACTAGGATTAGCATAGAAGTGGTTTCTAATGATCATAATTAATCTTAGAATCAATCATATTTTGACAATTACACTTAACTACTTTATTAGGGATGCTAATTAAGATTAAATTTAATAAAGCTAAATCCAAAGGCCTTAATTAAGCCTCATAAAGCCAAATCCTTGTGAAATTGAATTGACCAATGATAAATCAAGAAAATATTCTTAATCCTCATGAAATTAATTGGGCCAACGAGAGATTGGAAAATAAAAGGCCAATATTTGATTTAATAAAGTGTAATCTAATGGCCTTAATTAATAAATAAGCTTAATCCATGTGATAATTAAAGAACCAATAGGAGGAGTTTGAGCTCATAATGATATTATTTAAATCAAACACATGGGTTCACATGGGTTCATTAATTGCAAAATTGATGAAGGAGAAAGGGAGAGTTGTGTGTCTATGTGTGTGTAAGAGAGGGAGTGTTGTGAGTGCTAATGTTGTGAGTCTAGTGAGTGAGAGAGAAAAATAAACTTAATTCCATATTAATTTGAAATCCAGTAAATATCGATGTACACAAGTAAAAACTCAAAACAACAAATACGGTGAGAATTTATACAAATTTAAATAGTTGTGAAGAAGTAGGAACCCAGGAGAAAATATAAGGACTTATCTTGAACACATAATTTAACCTCGAAAGTAAGCCTAGTAAAGGCTATTTTTGCAAACATTAAAGAATAAGCTTAGTACAATCGGGGAATCTCATTAGACCATAAATCTAGATATCCAACTACTAATCAAAAAGCATACTCAGAATTCAAAAGTATTGGAAATTGATCAAGCAACCAAAAATAGATTTCATTAAAGTAAATTAATTCTCAAAAAGCAAAACTTAGAGATTAAGTTAGGGTTTTCTAATCACATGGATGGGTGAGATTAAAACTTCTTTACTAAGTTTAGATCCAAGGGTTCATACACAAGAAGAGTTAAGTTTGAAATATTTACCAAGGTGCCATAGTTTTGCTATAAATAGGGGGCTTTGGTCTTCATTATTCTTCACCAATTCACAAAGGTATTAACCATATTTGAGAGAGTAAGGAAGAGGGTGAAGAGCTTCTTGAAGGAGTAGCAAGGTTCTTGGTAAGTTATCTAGCTCTAGCTTTAAGTTCTTTAAGTTTTAGATCTTAAATTCATAGTTAGAAGTAGCTTTGATTTTAAATATGCTAGAGTAATTTTAATATCATGTTTTTATAGTCAAAAATAGTGATATTTCAAAAATATGGTGGAAAATATTGTGGAGCAAAGTTCTTGGAAGTTGAAGATCAAAGTAGCGAAGTTACGGCAAAATTTTTGGTAAAAATTTCTGGGCAAACAACTAAGGAAATGATAATATTTTATGTTGAAGATGAAGCCCATAAATCACGAAAATTTCCATAAATAAATTATATATGTAGCGTTTTGATTCCTGTACAAAGAAATACAACCGGTTGAAATTAGGCTATTTTTCTGAACGAAATTCTGGGCAACGTTGTGAAAGATGAAAACTGGGAATTTTTCATAAGTTATGGGTATATAAAATTATTTTTTCTTGAAAATAGACATCCTAAATATTCCGGGGAATTTTACGGATCCTCGTTTCTATTTTTCTAGAATTAATTATGATTTTTCAAAGTTAGACGAAATCCTGCCCAGATTTGTACCAGCGTTGTTCTACGAATTTTGGGGGAATAAAGTGAAAAATAAATGTACCAAGGGAAAAATAGTCATTAGTGGCCAAAATATCTCTTAGGATATTATTTGCGAATTAATAAATATGAAATTACCATTATAGGATATACGTGATCACAATCCGACCGACGTACGTACCACAATCACCGACGAAGGTACGTTCGCGTACTGTAACACTAACTCTGATGCTTATTGTATGCTTATATGTGATAGACTATTTCATAGAGTCATGGACAGGACTTTGTCTTGGGTCATGCACCGTGTCTAAGACTTCTGTCTTAGTTCACTTGTTTATACATTCGGCTTTGTTTATACGGGTTACGGTCTTGGTAATGCCATTGAGTTTTCCTAGCGGCGAGGACACGAGGAGCTATCGTGGCACTTGGTTAGTGCAAACATGGTTGGTTGTGCATGTCTTTTGTGTGCTATGTCTTGTTGTTGTGATTGACATTACATCTGGTGTACTTATGTATTGTTGTAACCTTACATCTCTTGTGTGCTATGTATTGGTTAATGCTGTAATGTTATGAATATCTGTCATACATATTTTGTCACACATGAACATGAGGTTAACCGTTACCTGAGGTTCAATGGGCATAAACCTCAGCTCTTACCATAGCTTCAGGATCCGAAGTGAACGAGGATCGAAGGCGAGGTTGCAGATATAGGAACACTGGAGGAAGCCCTTTTGTTTTGAACTTACCGATGATGTCATTTGGAAATTTTTGTAATTTGTTAATGTTAACAGCTAACACATACATTACAGTGGTTACTTATCAGTTACTTTTTCAATACTATTTACTTCCGATGCTCTACTCTGATCACGATACCATGAAAACGCTTTCGAAAATTGGGATGTTACAACTCCTTGAATATTAATCCGTTGGAATAGCAGCTACTGGATGTGGAAAGTAAACATTAATCCTTTGCAGGCGTGTGCAGAAGGATTACCCAAAAGTATGCAACTTTTCTGGGTTTTGCATTTAATGTACTGATGTCACATTTTGCTTTTGCTTTAAAAACTTCATTTAATATCCTCATAAACATCTGAAAACTCACTAACAAAGTGGTTAAACATAGCTAGGAATATTAAAGAATCATAATGAAAAGTATTAAGATCAAACAAGTAAGTTTCACAAATTCGTCAGATTCGAATTTCAAACTCTGCGTTGAAAACTCGAGTTTTGTTTATCAAAACTTGAGTTTTGGACTTTTCACATGAAACATCGTTTTTATTTCAAAACCTCAAAACTTGAGTTTTCGAAGCGGCGGTTTTCAAAACATTAAAAAGCGAAGTGCTCTCGGGTTGGCAAAAACTCGAGTTTCCATTTAAGCATGAAAGCTTAAGAGTTTTATGCCAAGTCAAAACTGGAGTTTCCACACAAAACTGGCAGTTTTCAAAACATTGAAAGACTGCAATGCTCTCGGGTTGATCAAAACTCGAGTTTCCATTTAAGTGTGAAAACTTAGAAAGAGCGAGCCAAGCCAAAGCTGGAGGTTTTCATGAAAACTAGTGGTTTTAATTTGAGAGAAAGCTGTGCTAAGTCTAATTGATATTTGAGAGAAACGTACTAAGTCTTGAAAGCTCTGCCAAGTCAAAACTCGAGTTTTGAACCAAAACTCAAGTTTTCACAAATCTTAATAAAACTTGGAAAAACTCATGGCGAAAACCGATAGTTTTGTACCAAACCTCGAGTTTTCACAATCTTAAAATTGGAGACTCTCTGTATGACCAAAACTCGAGTTTTCAAATGCAAACTCGAGTTTTGCAATTTTCAAAAAATGTTGAGAAGTCTACGTATGGTGAAAACTTAATTTTTATCTGAAAACTTGCGATTTTGCCTAGTTAAGGATTTTCTCATTAAGATCAAAACTCGAGTTTTGAACCAAAACTCGAGTTTTCCTTTGTCGATAAGTTTTTCAACTTACCAAAAGAAAACTTCCCATTTTGTTTACAATTGTCGGTTATCATCAAAACACATAGAGAACTAACACCTTGTTTCAATCAACCATGAATTAAAATGAATTGAAGTGAAGTAGTTGGTCCTCCAACTTCTTCATCGCTAACCCCTGAAATTAGAATCGAGAACGCTGATTGATTCCTCTCAATTTTTTTAATCATTGAATTATAATTAGCAGATTGATGGAGCTCATGTATGACATTGTTTCGACAGATCTATGGATTCCTCAAATTGAGAGGGTGGGGAGGCGGTGGGAGAGAGGAAGGGGGTAGAAGGGTTTGTTTTATCCCTCAAATCTCTACCGTTGGATGAGATTATAATCTAACGGTATTGAAAGGGGTAGGCAAAGGTAGGTAAAATAAAAGTAGGCAGAATAACCTATCCCATGATAAATTATAAAAGACCTTGACTTTTATTAAAATTATATGATTCCATTTTTAATTAAAATTTTTGTTGATTTTCAAAAAATTATAATTTTTACACATTGAAGAATGCATAATTTTTTATACATATATATTCAAGTTGTGAAAAATGAAAATTGAGAAAAATATTGTTTAATTTAATGAACGTAGAATTTTGTATTAGTTTTAAAAATAAAATGTGGAAACAAATGTAGCAGGGGAATGCAAAAGATTTTGTTAGGGGAATTTTAGTACATTTAATTTTATATTTTTATATTTGGTCCTTATAAATAATTACAATTTTTATGGTCATTTTCCATAAATATCTTTTCCTACAGGTCCTTCATTTTAATTTTCCCTATTAATATTCACACACTTAATTTTGTAGGTCATGAAAGATCAAATCATAAAATAGAAGTAATAGATTTAAACAAACAAATTATAGGTATTCAATAAAAAAGAATACCATAAACAAAAAGGACTAAGACACTTTGAATTAGGTCTCTCTTCCACCCTCCTCCCAAAAATTATCACACCAGTTCTTACGTCCTTGTGCTTTCACCCCTCAGACCCTTTCCTTTCACAACGGAGATGACATCTTTAAGTCCATCCACTCTAACTTCTTCAATATAGGTTAATGAGAATAGTTATAAAGCATGATTATCATAAATTTTACCTCACATTAATATAAGATTCTAATGATAATTCAATTCGAGCTTAAATGAATCTTTTTTTGTTGTTGTTTACATTACTTAATTAATGGACTATTTCAAAGTTTTTTTATAAAAAAAAATTGAAATTTTGGGTAAAAACATGAATTTTTTATAGTTTCTGATATTTTGCTAAAAATTAAAATTTCCTACTCTTTAACTTAATTCTCATTTTTTTAAAGTTACTTTTTGGAGACTTTGATTTGGAATTAGCAATTGATATTTGGAGGCAATTTTTTATTTAAATTGCATTGCAATATTTTTATCTCTTATCCGGTATTAGCACTTTACTATTAGACTCTATTTCGCATTTTCTTACCTTATTTTGTGGGTTTCCAACATGTATTAATTTTATTTAAATATAACCTATATTAATATACACACACTTAATTTTTGTAGGTCATGAAAGATCAAATCATAAAATTCTGTGTATAGATTTATACACACCATACTTTGCCCGAAAATGAAATAGACACCCATACGATCTAATTTTGCTTAATTGTGGATTTTCCTTAACCTGGGTATGTGTAGTGTTTATCTCTCTTCCTGTCAAGTGTTTAAGGTTTTAACCCTCTTAATCCCCCCTTAATTTTCCTCCTTTCCTTGACTTTGGTGGATTTACTCATGAATCAGCTAGCAAAGAATATTGTATCACATGCTCTTCTAGTAATTTGTCTGCATGAAAAGTGATGTCCACGAAACTAGTGCCACATCATAATCTGTCAACTTTACTATAACAACCCAAATTTCATACTTCAAATCGTGTAGGCTGACACTTAGTTTTAAGAAAATCGACAGAGTTTGAGGTGCTACAGCTTAGACTAATGCGGAAACGGAGAGCATGCGCTAACATTTGGACGATGGGTGACTGATACAAAATGTCGAGACATATGCTGATGCCCTGACATATGCTGATATATATTAAAAATTTCCCGAAGGAATATTCGTGTGATACAACAATGCAGAGCTTTGCATAATTACAAATCTTAATGGTAACCATACAATCTTCAACCAAGCCGTAGCTAGACTTGGGGCAATGAACCTAACTCAGTTAATCAAACAATTTGGCCAGACCGGTGTCTAGTGGAAGTCTCCCGAATTCACGGCGACTCACCTGAACCACACGACGAACCCTTTCTAGACACCAAACGGTTTGAAATAACTTTATTAGATTCATGCGAGAACTAGACCCTGTTAAGCTTTTTCTAACTTTCGTCTCGGCCGATGCCTCTTCACGGCTCCGTTCACCGGTGCCTCTCTTCGGCTCCGTCCTTCGGTGCCCCTTCTCGGCTCCGGTTCCTTTCCTGAACTATTAGTCAGGGCTGAGATTCAATTGAATTGAATCTCAGGTAACAGTTAACCTCTATAACAGATATAACAATATATGATAGATATTCATTACATATCAACGTCAACCATACACAGCACACAGAAGATGTAAGGTTACAACAATACATAAGCACACAGCAGATGTAATGTCAACAACACAACAGTACATAGCATACAGCACAAGTAAAGTTTGCAATGTTTTCACTAACCAGTGCCACGAGAGCTCCTCGTGTCCTCAGCGCTAGGAAAACTCAACGGCATTATAAAGACTATAACCCGTATAAAGCTGAATGTATAAACAGGTGATCTAAGCCCCATAAACTTAGTCACAGTGCATGACCCAAGACCTAGTCTTGTCCATCACTTCATAAATCAATAAATCATATACAATCATACAAGATATAGGCGATTAAAGTTACTAGTACGCGAACGTACCTTTCACCGCGTAGTTACCAACATGCCTAACCTTCGAATTCGACTCCGGACTTCCCGGATATCCTAACATATCACCATATCACTTAGAATAATATCCTACGAGATATTTTCACCTCTAGTTACCTCTCTACCCTTGGTGGATTCATTATTACAATTTTGCCATTACATTTATTTAAAAACGAAATACTAGATTTTCTGGGCAGATTTTGCAGAAACTTTGGAAAATCATAATTAATTCTAAAAAAATAATTTTTGAGTGATGAAAAATTCCTCATGACTCTTGACATGTCTATTTTCAAGGAAAAATATTCCAAGAACCTAGAACATCAAGAATAATTCCCGGTTTTAAGTTTCTCAATGCTGTTCTAGATTAACTTTCAGGAAAATAACCTAACTTTAACAAATTGTATCTCCTTGTGTAGAACTCAAAATGCTTCACATTTTATATATTTGGAAAGCCCTACATGTCTAATTTATTCATAAAACATTTTGTGATTTAAAGACTTCATTTGCTTCATAAAATTATAGACACAATATTCGCTGCCAGCAAAGGATTTACACCAGCAGTTTTTCCAAACTTTTATCACAATGATATATTAATTCTAAAAATTATTTCCCAACATGTTTTTACCTCGTCAGACATCTTTCAATGCAATGAGGCCTAAAAACAATCATGGGAATTTATTCTACCAATTTCTAGATCAAACTAACATTTTACTAAAAACTAAAGACTAAAACTCAAGAACTTACCTTTGGATCTTGAACTCCTTCTCCCTTCTTCAAGAACTCTCACTCTCTCAACAAGGATCAGCTGAGTTTGTGATTTGGTGTGAAGAATTGTGAAGGGAGGAGCTCTCTATTTATAGGCAAAGCTCAAGGACACAAATGGAAATTAATTGTGATCATATCTCATCTTAACCCTTGGATTTAAATCCACTTTATGAAGAAAAATCTCCACCACACAAGGCTTGGTCGACATGCTTCATTCTAATGGTCATTTATTGTGTTTTGAAATAGCTAATTGATTTAATTCAATTGAAACCAAAGCAACCCATGTGCTTTTCCTTTTAATCACTTAAATATGTTTTAAAATAGCCAAATGCATTTGCTCATTCAATTAAAACTCCATCTGCTTTATTCCTTGTACCATGCCCCCTTTGTTGACTTTTTGGGGTAGATTAAATGATTAATTCATTTATCATGCAATTCAATAGCTTAAGTCTTTAATTGGTTGATTTATTTTCATGAGAACTAAGCACATTTCTTTGATTTTTCATTGGTCAATTCAATTTCACAAGGATTAAGATTAATTGTAGGTTTAATTACAACCTTTGGATTCCATTGTGTTTTTTTAGATTAAATCCTCTCCCTTGATTGCCTTTGACATTAATCAATTGTTTAATTAACTAATCATGAAATTTAGTATTTTAATTAGACAAATATTATTTTTCCCTCATTGGTTCAATTATTTCCAAGCATAACTAGCCTTTACTTTTCAAAAATTATGGCATCCATTAGATATCTCTAATTGCCCTTTATCATCTTAAAATTAAATGTATAAGTTGGATAAAATCAAAGTGATATTTATCCCAAGCCTGAGATGTGCTTTTGTGGCATAACTTCAATGAATATTAGGTATTTTATTCCCTTTAATATCTATTTATTTTCATTGCCATCTACCTCTTGTATTTAGGCTAAAATATAAACCTAATAGGTGGTTACATGTGTTTGCCACTAATCTTAATTAATGCAAGCTCATTTGTCAATTAGCATTTGCTAATTTTCTTTAATATAATTAAGTGGTTTCATAACCTTTGGTTATAAATTAATCACTAATTTATATGTTATTTTCTTGCTTCTCTTGGTTACATAAAAACTATGGTTTAATATGACAATCATAGTGTATTTTATGAGCCCTAAATATGAAATATTAAAATTGACCCTTGATTGATTTAATTTCAAGGGAAAATTGCCCAAAAATTATAATAAATACATTACAGAGTTTGAGACAACATACTCTCCTTTATTTATCATGTATTATTTATCGAAATATAATACTTATGATAAATATGAATTTTAGGGTATTACATTTACACTTACGGGGTTTGCAGCAATTGTTAATGAGTCAGAATAGAAGTAATAGATTTAACATAACAAATTATAGTTATTCAATAAAAAATAATAATATAAACAAACAAATATAAATAGATAAATATATATATATATATATATATATATATATATATATATATATATAAAACTCAATATCCGATAAAACTAAAGGGATTGACAAATTAATTTTCTCTTAAAAAAATACGAGTACTTATAAATACCTTAAATCATAATTATTTTAACATCAAAATTCTATTATTTTTTCTTAATATTTACATATGAAATAATTATGGTTCAATAATTGACCGTAAGTCCGTAACACATTTCGAAAGGACGGGTATAAATTCTGTCCCATAATTTCTAATTTTGTTATATATCTCAACAAATTAAATATTTCGTTTTTACCAAAAAAAAAAAAGAAAAAAAAGAAAAAGAAAACAGCATTCGTTTATTTCGTAGGTCTCTAGCTGACCAACAACAAGATAAACGTTACCCGGAAAAGGGGGAAAAACAGGATAAACATTATTAGACTGTAGTGGGATTCCACCTAAATAATTGAGCTAAGATTCCAAAATTGGTAAGGCAAGAATCTGATGATGACACCATCATCTCATGTAAGAAGAAGAATATGGATTTGTATCCACTCATGAAGTTTATCCCACTTGAAACGGGTGTGGTACGATCCATGACCCGGCTCCAGAGGCTATATAAAGACACAAACTCTTACAAGCCAAGCAAAAGAAATAAAGAAAAAGAAAACTCACAGAAAAGCAGAGAGGGAAATCAAAATCAGGTAAAATGACAGTGTGCGTACCAAAAGCAATATCTGCCAAAGGCTACCCAGGCTACACTAAAGACCAAGTGATAAATATGTTGAAGGAGGCAGACGTTAACGATGACGGAAGTCTAAACAAGGAGGAGCTTGAGAAAGTACTAAAGAAGATGGGATCAAACTGGGCAGGGTACAGAGCCTGGCGTTGCATGACAAATGCCGACAAGGACCGCAACGGAAAAATCGACCTCTCCACCGAAATGAACTCCCTCATTCCTTACGTTCTGAATTGGTACGAAGGTAAATTCTAAAGTGTGTAACTTATTCATATGGCGCGTTGTAGCTGAAGCTGAACACCAGATGGCGAACACACATACACACACACTACTTTCCTATATAGAAATATATGTAATGATATCTCCTCTTTTTCTGTAACAACTCTAAGTAGTTTCATGTATGAGCCATTATTTAGCTCAGATGGTAATAATAGGGTGGGATGACGTGAATAGATGTTCAGCGTTCATACCCTGTGACGTAATGTAACAAGAAAAAGAAGAAAAGAAAATCATATAGTTATAGTTTTCTGGTATGTTTCCTTTCTTAACATCTTCCTCTCTTGGATCGGTAATTCTTTGTAAGTTTTTGAATTCATAGCTTTCCCAATACTCCAACCATGGCTTTTCTTTATTCATTTTTTATAAGAAAAAAAATAAACATTATGTACGCTTTCTCATGTGTGATAAATTTAAGAAATGAATTCTACTAATTATGAGTTATAAGTCATAATCTTCTTTGAAGAATTTATATCATACATTGACATTGATTCGATTGCTTAAATGTAGAAATTGGATTTTCTCTTAAATATTATCCTTGTAACATCCCATTTTCAAAAGCAAAAGTATATATATATTTTTCATCGACTAGAGCATCGGAGCGATTGAGTAAGCGATATTTATATTCAAAATGCCGTAAGTCGGGCATTGATTACGGTGTGGTACGTTATGCGAGTGTTTTCAAAAGTAAATAACAAAAAAGAAGAAAGTCTTGGTGAGTCCCATGTGTGCCACTTGCCTTTCTCCTCGATCCTCGGTCCTCGGACCACGACGCTATGTTAAGAGGCGAGGTTCAATGCCCATTGAACCTCGTGTAAATTAACCTCATGTTTATATATACAACATAGACAGTATATGAGCATACAAACAAGCTTATCCCAACAGCACACACGCCCCCTGGCAGATATGTCATACTTAGCATTCGTTTAGCACCTAACAATCGTTTCGCACCTAGCATTTCGCACCAAGCATTTCGTACCTAGCAAACGTATCCCAACAACCAGCAAGCATAATAACAATACATTGAACATACCACAGAGCTATCAACCACCTCACATAAACATACCATACACATAGCACATGTACGCATACAATAAACATCATAGTTAGTGTTACGATTACGACGTACCTTCGTTGACTAAAACGGTACTTTTTGACATGCGGCGTGATTACGATATCCTATAAGGATAATATCATATTATCAAGGCCTAACATCATAATAGGCATTTTAGGTACAAATTACCATTTTGCCCTAACTCTCCTAATTGGTGGAATTTGCCAGAACTTCGTTACTTTAACTCTAATCTTCCAAAATTTTGACATATCTCCATCTCAATATATTTTTGAAATAAATATCATATTTATCCCTAAAACATGATATCTAAACTAACTTGGAAGATTAAAGCTTAATCTAGCATTTCTACTATAACTACCGAAGGAACTACCAAAGCTTAAGACTAGGGACCGAAGAACTTACCCTAGGAACTTGCTATTTTCTCCAGACTACTTCTTCTCTCTAAAACCTCTCTCTAAGTGGCTCTAGGAATTGTGAAGAATGAAGTGAAAGGAAGGCCTATTTATAGGCAAAAAGTATGAAACTATTCATACTTTTTCAGATCGGATTCGGCCGTCGGATCTTGACTTTACACATGGCTTCATCTCCACCATCCAATCCACCTCCTTACCTCATTCTTCAAGACCATGATGTCATCAAGATGATGCCACTCCCTTACTTTATGCATTTACCCGATAAAATCCCCTGATCGGTGTTCTAATCGCGTAATCTTAGAAAATCTCAAAAATCGGGAACACAGCCTTGAAGTTCTATTCTTCCTCTTTGGAAATATCGAGTTGACTAAATTTTTGATCCCATTAAGGGTATTCCATTTTGTTGAACATTTTCAGAATTTATTGCATCGGTTCTGAAATTACATCGGGTAATGCTAATTTCGGGCAAAAATCCACCGATTCATAATATGTCCAGTTGTTTTCTACTTAGTTCAAGGATTTCAAGTTATGATTTATTTTCCATTGGTTCTCACTTTTCTTATCTGCCCTTTGTTTACAAAATATCTTTTCATCGATCCCTTATTCGCCACTGCTGACTTTACGGAAATGACTTCCGCTAACACCAACTTCTAGACAAAAATTCACTTGTTTGTAATATGTCGACCTAAGAAACTTCGTTCATGGTTTTCTAGATAGGATTTAATTTCTATCGGTTCTCATTTATCCAATTTGGTTCTTCCACAAATATCTTAATTATATTATTATTTAATTAACAAAATATCATGATATTATTTTTGAAAAACCCACAACCCTTTTCACACTCAAATTTCTGTTTTCTCTTCCCTTTATTATTATTATTATTTTTAATTTATCTAAATTAGCTAGAAGCTTAATTAGAGCCTTAATCCCATGATTAGCAATCTTTTAGGATTTAGGGTTTCATTGTTCTTATCTCACCAATTTTTCTTAATCTTTTCTAATTGATTAGCAAGCACACTTTATGCTAATATTAGCCATAAACACTTAATTAAAGGATTTTCCATAATCTACCTTAAATATTCTCTTGTTCAGGCTTAAACAATTAGCCATTAATTACTTAACTAATCACTTTCTAATTGTTGATAATTTTCTTAATTAGGATTAATCATTTTCTCACAACTATTTCATTGACATTGGTATTTTATGTCCCACATATCATATTAAAAATCATGGGGCAACTTATGCTCCCCAAAATTATATTTAATTTTGTCTCATTATTTTTCAAGGGAAATGATACCCCCAAAATTTAACTAAGCACCGCAAGTGTACGGGTCATGAAAATAGTAAGTGGCAAATCAAGGTCATCCCACAAAGACTCAGTCAAACTAGTGATTAGGTGTTAAATTTCCTTTTTTCGTTTAAGTTGAGTAAATCAGAATTGTATCCAATAATAATAAAAAGAATTTTAATGAAAACAAGAACTTTCAAACGAGAGAGAGAATTCAAATATCAAGGAGACAACTTAGAGATACTAATTCCTTGTTTGTTTCTTAGATTTTATTCCCACTAAATTAATTCTAACTTAACTTCATCAGTTAATCTAGAGTATTAATGTTTACAAGTGCCTGTCGGTCCACTTATACACCTACCTCAAATAATTATGCAATGTCTCACACAATTAATTAAGCTGTAATTTAAATTGGGTTCACTCTAATTTGATTATGTGGAGCTTCTAGGTATATGTCTATCTAGATGCGAATTAGATTAAAATCTAATTCCACACTATTTAATCCAAGGTCAATTTAAGATTTCCTTCGTCAAGTTTAATCATAAATCTCCAAAACATGTTTAATGGTGGCCAATCACTAAACAATATATAATATAAAACAAGATTAAATAAACTGAATTTACATTAAGCAAAACTAATTAGTGGGAACAATTTCTAAGTTTCAAACAAGTTCATAATACTCTAAGTTGCAAGGTAAATTCAGCCACACATGGCTTTAAACATCATCACAGCAACAATAATATTCAGAATCAGAGACATACTTTAAATGCTAATAAAATGGAACGAGTTAAATGAAATAACAAAACCAAGAGATAGACTCAAAGAACAAAGATCAAGTTTTTGCTGTCCTTCCTCTAAACCGTCACTTTGATCCCACTTAACAAACGAAGAAGAAGAGAAGGTTAAAATAATGAGAACTCAGCGTCTTCCTTCTACAATCCCAATATATCCAGCCGCCTCCTCTGTTTCTGCGAGAATCCTGATTTTTTTGTGTCCGCCTCAATCTCCCCCCTTTGCATTCGTCGTTTTTTTTTCCTTAACTAGGTCTTCTTTTCATTTTGAATAGGTGGGCCCAATTACATTTAATCTCTAGATACAAAAGCCCAAATGTCCAAACGGTGTGCACCTAATTCTATTATTCAAGTCGTGGTCTCAATTGCCTTTAAATCATTAATCTTCAATTCATTCTCTTCCCACGTGCCACCGATTCATCAAAAGAAACATTTAATAAAAGAAAAGAAAAAAACAATTATCTAATAACAATAAAAATGAATTTTTAGTTTTCTCTTTTTTTTTCAAAAATAAACTGAATTATTATTATTTATTCCTAAACTCAAAAACTTTTATTTTAAATTGAAATCCTATAAATGATGCATCCAGATTGATTTCTCTTAAAATCTCAACAAAATCTCTTTAATTTAGTATTGATGACTTCCCAAATATATCAAAATATGTCTCAAATCTATTAAAAATAGGAAGTCATCACACCCCCACACTTGCATCAAATCTTGTCCTCAAGATTTTTAGATTCTAAAACAACCAATTCATGAAAACCATGGAAGCAAGATTTTTAAAGCAAGCACTACAAAATTGAAGTCAATTCAAACTTTCTCAGGAATCTTTCCCACCTTCAAAAAAAAAAAAAAATGCAAGTAGCAAGGTAATTAATTTGGTAAAGATAAATCACAATAGAATGTCCCTCACAAGTCAAGTGTTTACACTCATTTCTCAAGATATTCAAGGGCTTGTGTTTAACTCAATTCTACCTATTGCAACTTATTTACCAAAGGCTTGTTTATCATCTCGATCTCTACTATATATTATCCAATTGCACATTCAAATCAAAAGGACTTTCTCAAGGTTTTAATGATCAAGGTAGGATAATGAAATGAAAGTGATCAAATGATATGGGATAATACTTTAATTAGTGCTAAATAATTTAATGAAATTCATGATGAAGAATGAAGGAATACTCAACAAGAGAAAACAAACTCACTAATACTATATATGAACAACCTTTATTCTTTTGACCTCAACAATCTTTTTTTTTCTTTCTTTCTTTCTTGGATTTTTATTTTTATTTTTCCTTTTTCTCAGTTTTTTTAATAACATATTCTTTTGTTTCTATCTTTCATTTTTTTTTTTTCTTTCTTTTTTTTGCGCTTTTCACTATCTACACATACTCTTATAGTGTTGACTTTCTACTCCTTCACCCTTTTAAATTGGTTCACTTAGCACTTACTAAAGTAACAAAAATGAATGGGGAGAAAAAGATATAAAAATTGCATATCTCAAACAAAGGGCTATTTATTCTATGCAAATCTCTTTTTTTTTTTTTTTTTTTTAAATAAAGGCTCAAATGGGGTAAACAAATGATTTTCATGTGATAAGGATGGACATTTGGCCGAACTAGCTATGAAATGAATGCCTAGATCATCTTTGTGCATGCAAAAGGATTTCCAATTTCAAAAGAGATTCTAGACAAGTTCTAGAGATAAACCACAATAGGTGTACTCCCTCTTGAAAGAAATGAAACTTAGGCTCAATTTCCTCACAGGTTCTTTGACATCCTAAAGTAAAGAACCAAGACCAAATCTTTACCACTTTACTAACATTCCAAGAACATAGAATCAATTTATAATCAAATTCACTCCTCTTCATGTTTAAATTAACCCAATTGTAACAATGCTCACAAATAAAATTTGAACTTCCATAAGATTTTTTTTTTTTTTTTGAGAAAATCTCGAGGACAAGGAAAGTCATGTAAAATCCTGAGGACAAGGAAAGTCATGTAAAATCCTGGATATCCTCACCCCACACCTAAATGTCACATTGTCCTCAATGTGAACAAGTAACAAAAAGTAATGGAAGTGAAGAGCAACCATATCTGAAGTGTAAGGGCAACACCAATTTCAGAGATTTCAAATTTTCACCAATTAAACAGCTCAAGTGCTAACAGTTACTCAATAATCATCACAAACAGTCATCACATGCACATCCAACTAAGACCATCACTCATTCCCAAGCAATATATCATCAACAATCAAATAGAATAAATCAAAGGAAAGTAGAAGAAAACTCCCCTATTTGTCCTTGACTTGCACTCTCAATCCTTGCTACCAAAGTGGAACACCTCATTAGGAGCTTTCAACAGTCCTACAAAATCAAATAAAGCATCAACTCAAACCTTGGGTTGCCTCCCAAGAAGCGCTTGGTTTATAGTCCTCAGCCTGACTAAACCAGCAATCTAAGTAGGTGATGACAAGTGGTGAACCATTTTTTGCCGGTTCACTTCACCACCTTGGTAATGCTTCAATCTTTGCCCATTCACTTTGAAGCAATCTCCAGTTCTCTCATCTTTAACTTCAATTGCACCTTTTGATGACACCGAAACCACTTTGAAAGGACTGACCACCTTGACTTAAGCTTTCCAGAAATAATTGAAGTCTTGAGTTGAAGAGAAGCACCAACCGCCCGGCTCAAAAGAGCGCTTCAAGATATGACTGTCATGCCATTTCTTTGTTCTTTCTTTATATAGTCGTGCACTATCATATGCTTGAAGTCTGAATTCTTCCAACTCATTCAGTTGAAACAACCTTTTAGCTCCTGCTTGATGGTGATCCATATTTAGCTTCTTGATTGCCCACCATGCTTTATATTCCAATTCAAGTGGTAAATGACACGCTTTGCCGAAAACCAAATGGTATGGTGACATGCCAATTGGAGTACGAAAAGCTGTCCTATAAGCCCATAAAGCATCATCAAGCTTGTCAGACCAATCTTTTCTAGTTGGACCCACAATCTTCTCAAGAATCCTCTTAATTTCCCTGTTAGTCAACTCACACAAACCATTAGTTTGTGGATGGTATGCAAGTGACATCCGGTGGTGCACTCTATATTTTTCCAAGAGAGCCTTGAAATTCTTGTTGTTAAAGTGAGTCCCTTCATCAGTAATGATTGCTCTGGGGGTGCCAAATCTTGTCAAGATATATTTCTTCAAGAATCGAACCACTGTGTTAGCATCATTAGCTTGGCAAGCCATAGCTTCAGCCCATTTACTCACATATTCCACAGCAACAAGGATGTACTTGTTTCCTCTTGAAGATGGGAAAGGACCCATGAAATCCATCCCCCAAACATCGAACAACTCCACCTCAAGGATTCAGCATTAAGGCATCTCATGTCTCTTAGAAATATTACCTGTTCTTTGACATCTATCACACTTGGTAACAAATTGGTGAGCATCTTTAAACAAAGCATGCCAATAAAAACCAGATTCAAGAACCTTTGATGCAGTTCTTTGCCCCCCATAATGTCCCCCATATGTAGATGCATGACATGCATTCAAATTTCCTCTTGTTCTACCTCAGGCACACATTTTCTAATAATCAAATCAGCACATCTCTTAAAAAGAAATGGTTCTTCCCAAATATAGTATGCAATATCATGCAAAAACTTCTTTCTTTGATAGAAATTCAAATCAGGAGGTAATACTTCACACACAAGATAGTTCACAATATCAGCATACCATGGCAAACCACAACTACTTACAACAAACAATTGCTCATCAGGAAAACATTCATTCACCAACAAATCATTCACATGATTAGAAGGGTTCACAATTCTAGACAAATGATCAGCAACTTGATTTTTAGTTCCTTTCCTATCAACTATATGCACATCAAATTCTTGTAGCAACAAGACCCATCTAATCAGTCTAGGTTTAGACTCTTTCTTCCCTAACAAATATTTAATGGCGCATGATCGTGTGAACTATAACCTTAGCACCCATCAAGTATACCTAAACTTTTCAAAAGCAAATACTATAGCAAGCATTTCTTTTCGTAGTAGAGTAATTTACCTGAGCTGCTATTAGGGTCCTGCTCGCATAGTAGATAGGATGAAAGATCTTCACACGCCTCTGTCCCAACACAGCTCCAACAGCATAGTCACTTGCATCACACATTACTTCAAAAGGTAGTGACCAATCAGGAGCTACAATGATAGGAGCTGAAGTCAATCTTCTCTTCAATTCTTGAAAGCCTTCATACACTCCTCGATGAACCGAAAAGGAGTATCTTTCTCCGATAGGCTGTGAAAGGGGCTTTGAAATCTTGGAAAAATCTTTAATGAATTGACGATAGAAACCAGCATGGCCCAAGAAGCTTCTCACAGCTTTGACATTAGAAGGAGGAGGAAGCTGCTCAATCACAGAAATCTTGGCCCTGTCAACCTCTAAACCATTTTTAGAAACTTTATGACCCAAAACTATGCCTTCAGTCACCATGAAATGACACTTCTCCCAGTTGAGCACTAAGTTTGTCTCCTCACATCGCTTCAACACCTTTTCCAGATTGATCAAGCACTCTTCAAATGATTCTCCAAATACTGAGAAATCATCCATGAACACTTCCATTATCTCTTCAATCATATCAGAGAATATACTCATCATACATCTCTGAAAGTTGGCAGGAGCATTGCATAAACCAAATGGAATTCTTCTAAAGGCAAAAGTGCCATAGGACGGGTAAATGTTGTCTTCTCTTGATCTTTGGGAGAAACCACAATTTGATTATACCCTGAATACCCATCCAAGAAACAAAAGAATTCTTTACCGCCCCGGTCGGTCTAACATCCGGTCAATAAAAGGAAGTGGGAAATGATCTTTCCTTGTAGCATCATTCAACTTTCTGTAATCCATGCAAATCCGCCAACCAGTAACTATGCGAGTGGGGATAATCTCATCTTGCTCATTAGTAATTACTGTCATACCCCCTTTTTTGGGAACACATTGCACTGGGCTGACCCATGAGCTATCAGAAATGGGGTAAATGATCCCAGCATCTAACCATTTGATAATTTCCTTCTTGACCACTTCTTTCATCATAGGATTTAATCTTCTCTGATTCTGGATAGATTTCTTGTGATCATCTTCTAAGAGTATCTTGTGCATTACAAGTGATGGGCTTATACCTTTTATGTCTGCTATTGTCCAACCTAAGGCACCTTTGTGGCTCTTGAGAACTTTCAACAACTGTTCTTTTTGATCTTCAGATAAGGAAGAAGAGATGATAATAGGTAGTGTCTCAGATTCACCCAAGTATGCATATTCAAGATGCGGTGGTAAGGGTTTGAGCTCTAGAATTGGTGCTTGTTCAATGGAAGGCTTCAAAGAAGTAGTTTGCCTTGATTCCATCTCTAACAACTCAAACTACTGTGGTGATTTCCTGTAATAAGGAGAGGCTTCAAGTAACTTCTTACATTCAACTGTGTGCTCTTCTTCAATTTCATCAGTTCCAAGTAAAGCAGATGCTAACGGTTCTTTTATAGAAAATGACTCTAAAGTCTCTTGAATCATCTCATCAAACATGTCAACCCTAAAGCAATCGTAACATCCCTAGGATACTTCAATGCCTTGTTCATGTTGAATATAATTTCTTCATCATTCACCCTCAACTTGATCTCTCCCTTTTCAACATCAATAAGTGTTCGATCTGTAGCAAGGAAAGGTCTTCCCACAATGAGCGGTAGATCTCTATCTTCATCACAAGTCCAACACAATAAAGTCGGCAGGGGAAAATGAACTTGTCAACTTTAACCAAAACATCTTCAATGATACCCTTTGGAAAAGCTAAACTTCGATCAGCTAGCTGAAGTGTCACAGAAGTTGGTTGAGCTTCACCCAGTTGCAATTTTCTGAACACAGATAGTGGCATCAAGTTGACACTTGATCCTAGATCACATAAGGCTCTTCCACGAAATTTTTCTCCAATTATGCAAGGTATGGAAAAACTACTTGGATCTTTTTGTTTAAGGGGTAGCTTGTTGAGAAGAATAGCACTACACTCTTGTGTTAAGGCTACGGTTTCATAGTCACCAAATCTCCTCTTTTTACTCAACATCTCCTTGAGAAACTTCACATATTGAGGCATTTGCTCTAACGCTTCAAGGATAGGGATGTTAATGTGTAGTTGCTTGAAAATCCCCAAAAACTTCTTATATTGCTCCTCTACACTTTCTTGAAATCTTTGAGGGAATGGTAAAGGAGGTACCCATTTAAGATTCTCCTGGTTTGCCCTCTTTTTCACTTCACCCTCTTTAGACTCAATCTCAACTTTCTCTTCATTGACTTTTCCATTCACCTTCTGTAAAACCTCTTCATCATCCTCTATAGTGATTGTAGGATTGGTTTGATCAGTAGAAGCGAAAGGTTTCTTCTTTGGTTGAGGAATTTTAGTTAATTCCTTTCCACTTCTCAATGTAAGAGCCTTGCATTCCTCTTTCACATCTCTACGAGGATTAGGCACAGTATTGCTTGGCAATTCTCTCTGTTGTAAAACATTCACAGCATTTGCAAGTTGTCCCATTTGTACCCCAAGATTTTTGATAGATGAATTTACTTCGCAATAGATGAATCTAGTCTTGCATTAGTAGCAGCTTGCTCCGAGCATTATTTAATTGAAAACTTCTTGAAATGAGATATCAACGCCTCTAGATCAGATTTAGGTTCTTGGGTAGGAATAACTTCCTTTTCAAATTGATAAAACCCAGGAGGTTGCACTTGTTTTGTAGTAGAGGTTGATGCTTCATTAAGAGTTGCACCATTTTTCCAAGAGAGGTTGGGATTTTTACGCCACCCGAATTGTATGTATTTGAGTATGGATTGTTACGGTTATTGCCCCGGTAGTTTCTCGCATAGTTCACTGGCTCCACCTGTTGAGGTATGAGGCATTGTCCATTATCATGGCCATTTCCACAGTAATCACAAGAAGCATGAATAGCATTGACTCCCATCTATCTACCATTAGATCGGTTTACTTGAGATTCTAAGTGATCAAACCTCTTATTGATTGTATTCAACATTGCCACCAACTGTGAAGAAGGTTCCTCAATAACCTTATCAACTAATTTCACTGGCCTTCTTTCATTGTTGTTTCGTATAAAGTCGTTGATAAGTCATCCAAGCATTTCCGACATGATTCACCTTGGTTGCTTTGTAATTCCCCCATTAGTGACAATGACATTTAATTCGATTTAGATTCGGAAGTCAACCGAGTGCGAAGATTTGAAGTAAGACCCACTTCTCTAGATTGTGACCGGGACTCGCCTAACAAGCAACTTGAACCTCTCCCGGCCTTCATACGAGATGTTCCCCAAATTGTTGATAGAAATTAGTAAGAGCCGCTCTTGCATCCACCATCTTGTTATGTGGGAAAAATCATGATCTGAACTGTTCTTCCAATGTCTCCCAAGAGGTTATACTACCTCTTTTAAATTGTTGAGCCATTCTTTGGCTTTCCTTGTAGAGAGTAAGGAAAAAGCCGAAGACGGATCACATCATTAGGAACGTCATTCTGCTTGAATGAGTTGCAAACATCAAGGAATTGTATCAGATGCCTATTTGGATCCTCTGGATCGTTTCCCCATCGACCTTGTAGTTCAAGCATCTTAAGCATAGTTTGCTTGATTTCAAAATTGTTGGCTTGAAAATTAGGCACTCGATTCCGATCGATAGCCCGAGATTGTCTTCCAGAAAATCATTGATACACAAATTATCATTCTCATCCTCAGCCATCTCTTCAGTTTCAGTATGTATTACTTCCTCCTCTTGGATCTGAGGTGATGTAGCTTCCAAAAGCTCTTGGATACTTCTTGTTTTCTGTGGTGTTTTAGTAGCTTTGGCTCTACGGGTCATATATCAATGTACCTACAAAACCAAACAAATCTCAAAGTACTAAACTAACACCAAGAGCTAAAAAAAAAAAATAAACAAACTAAAACTACTAAAGGATTTCTAATACTAATCACCGGTTGCCTTGAGTCCCAAGCAACGGCGCCAAAAACTTGATACCCCCAAAATTTAACTAAGCAACCGCAAGTAAGTGCGGGTCATGAAAATAGTAAGTGGAAAATCAAGGTCATCCCACGAGACTCAGTCAAACTAGTGATTAGGTGTTTAATTTCCTTTTTTCATTTAAGTTGAGCAAATCGAATTGTATCCAATAATAATAAAAAGAATTTTAATGAAAACAAGAACTTTCAAAAGAGAGAGAATTCAAATATCAAGGAGGACAACTTAGAGATACTAATTCCTTGTTTGTTTCTTAGATTTTATTCCCACTAAATTAATTCTAACTTAACTTCATCGGTTAATCTAGAGTATTAATGTTTATAAGTGCCAATCGGTCCACTTATACACCTACCTCAAATAATTATCCAATGTCTCACACAATTAATTAAGATGTAATTTAAATTGGGTTCACTCTAATTTGATTATGTGGAGCTTCTAGGTATATGTCTATCCTAGATGCGAATTAGATTAAAATCTAATTCCACACTATTTAATCCAAGGTCAATTTAAGATTTCCTTCGTCAAGTTTAATCATAAATCCCCAAAACATGTTTAATGGTGGCCAATCACTAAACAATATATAATATAAAACAAGATTAAATAAACTGAATTTACATTAAGCAAAACTAATTAGTGGGAACAATTTCTAAGTCTCAAACAAGTTCATAATACTCTAAGTGGCAAGGTAAATTCAGCCACACATGGCTTTAAACATCATCACAAAGAACAATAATATTCGAGAATCGAGACATACTTTAAATGCTAATAAACTGGAACAGAGTTAAATGAAATAACAAAACCAAGAGATAGACTCAGCAACAGCATCAAGTTTTTGCTCTGTCCTTCCTCTAAACTGTCACTTTGATCCAGCTTAACAAACGAAGAAGAAGAGAAGGTTAAAATAATGAGAACTCAGCGTCTTCCTTCTACAATCCCAATATATCCAGCCGCCTCCTCTCTGTTTCGCGAGAATCTGATTTTTTTGTGTCCGCCTCAATCTCCCCCTTTGCATTCGTCTTTTTTTTTTTCCTTAACTAGGTCTTCTTTCCATTTTGAATAGGTGGGCCCAATTACATTTAATCTCTAGATACAAAAGCCCAAATGTCCAAACGGTGCGCACCTGATTCTATTATTCAAGTCGTGGTCTCAATTGCCTTTAAATCATTAATCTTCAATTCATTCTCTTCCCACGTGCCACTGATTCATCAAAAGAAACATTTAATAAAAGAAAAGAAAAAAACAATTATCTAATAACAATAAAACTGAATTTTTAGTTTTCTCTTTTTTCAAAAATAAACTGAATTATTATTATTTATTCCTAAACTCAAACTTTTATTTTAAATTGAAATCCTATAAATGATGCATCCGCATTGATTTCTCTTAAAATCTCAATAAAATCTCTTTAATTTAGTATTGATGACTTCCCAAATATATCAAAATATGTCTCAAATCTATTAAAAATAGGAAGTCATCGGGAAATAATCCCAAAAATTCCTAAAATTAGAGAGAACATACTTTCTAATTTTCAATAAATATTTTATTGCCTCTTGGGATTTACCATAATATTTTCAGGGCATTTCATGGCCCATAATTGCATTTAGGGATTTTGACACTTTAATCCCTCTAATTTCATTAGAAATTTCCCTAGACAATAGAATAAGTATCCTACAAGGTTTTAAAACCACATATTCACCTATTTCCAAATAGCTATTATTTGCTAAAATATAATATTCGAGATAGATAATTATCCGGGTATTACAATCCTTTGTTGATATTCTTATTTGTTTAATTTAAATTGTCTAGTTTCAAAAGGCTTCATCTTATGCAATGTTGGAGGAAAATATATTGATATGATTGATAAATATAAGAATTGATTATTAGGATTTAGGCATATGGATTCATTAAACAAATATTTATAAATAATGGTACAGTAACTGGGTGTGTTGGTTTGTCTCCAGAATTTAAGTTCTCAATTGATTGGCCACTAAATAGTTGTTTTGTTCATTTGAGTGGAGCTTTAGAAAACTAGTTTGGGGCGAAGAACTCGGATTAAACATGTATATATGAACTTAAAGCTTACTTATTGAATGGAGGATTTTGTGAGCAAGATAGATAGATACACACACATATATATACACACAGACACAGACACACGTATAATATATCTATACACACATATATACATATATAGACAAACGTACACAGACATACATGTTAACATTACATAGCCACGGCACCTTAGGAGTTGGGCTTAAGAATTGGATTTTGTTATTTGCAAAGGAGATTGAGCAAATAATTAAAATGAACACTTGTTCGTGACCCCCCCCCAAAAAAAAAAAAACTTTTTTTTGGCTACTTTTGAACCCTTGACTGTTGACTCGTGTATATCTACTCTATTCATAAAACTCTATATATCTATCTAACTACTTTATCCTTAAAATCTTTTAATACCCGGCCAGTTGAGTTAAAATGGGTCGGTGTAGCATTCAATAAATTCCCTGTGAGTACTCGTGCGATATAAAAAATTATGATCATCCCAATTGAAATAGTAATCAATGGATTCCTGGAAATTTGAAGCGTAGACATTTTACAAAAATTTGTGTTTAATGGATAAATAAAAATACACAAACATTTTAGAAATCATTTTTTCAAAAATACTTTCAATGAATCAATGCCACTAATTACACGTTCTTAATGTTTATTTCCTTTCTTTATATTTATATGATGCAATAAGTAATCCTCATTTAAATCTCCCCTTTATATTCTCATGTGAACCTAAATCAAACACACCTTATAATGAACCTAAATCAATGAAGTAATGTCATTTACATTTCAACAAGGGAGAGAAATAATCATTTATATCTTTTGAACCTAAATCAAACACCCCTTTATAGCTCCATTTTTTTCACCTCAATTTTATTGGATAATGTTTAATTTTGGTCGCCTATGTTGGATACACAGTTTTTTTTTCCCCTTGACCAAACTGTGATTAAAAAAAAACAAAAACAAAAAAAGTGTGGGATCGATTCTTTCTTATCACTTTGCTTTAGTTAAGACCCGCGCACTTTTGGGGGACCGGACAACAAAGATTTAATATGGAGCAGAAATTAGATTTCACAAAAAAAATTATGTCTCCAACTTTCCTAACAGTTAGAGAAGTAACTTACATAGTATAGAATTAATCCATGTAATTTCTAATTTCATAGTATATAATATATTTAAAAAGGTAGACATAAAAATTTGGTGATAAAACTTAATTTAAATAGTTTTTCTTTAACATTAAAAGTACTATAAATTTATTAAAAATAGTTTGGATTTATCAAGAATTAGATAAATGAAATAATCAAATGGAAACTATCATGAGAAGTTAGCTTCATCTATTGCTTCGCTTTTTCTACTTTAATTATGAAACAGATTTTTAAGGTTTTATTTATTTATTATTTTTTATTACACGTTTCGTTTACCACATGCCCACCATTTCCTATCTCAAAGATTATGAAGAATATTTAAAGCATGAATTGATGTTTTCATTGACAACCACCTTTTTCTTTGTCCTATATATTCTAATTCCACACCACATAAGAATTCGTGTCTTCAGTGCATGTTCTTGTATTCTAGCTAGTAAGTTAGTCACAAGAGAATATCACTATATTTTAGTATATTTAAACTTAAAGAATATTTGAAGATATTTGGAGAGTTAACTAAGCAATTTTAAAATATTTCTATGAGATTCTGATACGATATCAGTATTATTTAAGGATTTCATTATAAATAGCATATTTTTAATACAAAAATAGTAGTTAAGTTTCGGGGAATAATAATAATAATAATTTACATTTTCTGAAATTAAAAAAGTAAAAAGAAGTTATTTTTTTGTAGTTTTCTTTCCTTTCTTTTCTTTCTTTTATTATTTCGATCAGGAAATGACGTGGTTTGAGGGTGAAAGATTATTATCAATTGGCTTTGAATTCTTTGTGTAATGACCCCACTTTTATGAAAATTATTGTATGAGCTAATTAATATTATACTATGGAATTTTTATTAAATCTAAAGCAAATAATATGTGCTTTCATCTAAGCGGCTAAAAAGGGATAATTATTGTGAGAATAGGAAGATAAGAGATGGTTCAAGAACATAGACACATGGCAAGCAAGAGGACTATTAGCAACAAGCATTTATGCCTTTGAAAATGACATATACACATTGCAAGATTAAGGTGACTATTAGAGAAATATCTTTGACTTTAAGATGGTGGCTTTAATGATGATATTATCAACAAGAGACACATGAGCAAGCATTCAAGACATGAATAAAAGAGAATAATAAATTCCCCTTGGTTCTTGAAGCATCACACATGAAGGAAGGAAATGGAAGAACAAAAAGCTTTATCACTTGATAAGAGTCCACGTGGCCCCTCATTAATTAAAGGATTTTAGTAGAATGGACACATATGCTTGGTGAATTAATTATAAGGGACACCTATGGTTGGTGAATTAATTATAAGGGACACATATGCTTGATGAATTAAACAGGGGGACACCTAAACTACCAAGTGTCCAAATAATATTTGAAGAAGAATAAATTGAGGACACATATGCACATTGAATTAATTACAAGGGACACTTGTTCCAAATAATATTTGAAGAAGAATAAATTGAGGACACATATGCACATTGAATTAATTACAAGGGACACTTGTGCATATCTAATTAATGGCATGGGACACCTAATCTTCTTCTTCATTAAGCAAGGAATTTGAACCACAAAATAGAGATAAAATTAAAAGATCCTTTATGCCCAAAGGAGGACATGTGGCGTGATCATGGAGAAGAAAGAGGAAAAATCAAGGTTTATCTAGAAAATGAAGGGCCAAGGAAGGGGTCTAAATATGTACTAAAAGGACACTTAAGCAAGCTCATAATTGTGCCTAAAAATAAGATAAATTCGTGCAACAAGGAAGGGCCAAGGAAAATTCTAGTTTTGGGCATGAAAGTGTATGAAAAATGAAGAAAATGCAAGGGCAATTTGGTAATATACCAAGAGGGGTATTTTTACATGGTTTCTAACCATTATTTAAGGCCATTAAGTCCCTCATTTTCTACCCTAAATTCAAAATAGGCAAGAAGAGAGAAGAGAGAAAGGAAGCACACAAAGAAGGAAGGCAAGCAAAGAAGTTGAGAATTGAGGTAAGGAAGTTGTGAAAATTATTCTATTTCCTTTAAATTCATATGGTTATATTTGATATCATAGTTAAAACCTTTACATGATATTATTGAAGCCCAAATCACCATTACAAAGGAATTCAAGAGGTGGTAAGAGAAGAAAAGGCTTAGAACTTGTAATTTTAGGGATTCTGGCCAATGGTTTAAACATGAGGGTATCATGTTATTTTGGTAAGCTTGATGGTCTTAAAGTGTTTAAAATGGAATTTTGTATAAAGAAGAACATGGAGTATGATTTTGGAAGTATTAAGGTCAAAATATGAAGAAATACAAATTTAATAGCTTTAAAACCAGTAAGGGTATTTTCATAAAATGGGAATGATCTGCATAAATATGGTCTTGGAAAGTATTTTTAGTCAAAATTAGACATGTCAAGGGTCACGTAGATTTTTGGAACACCTCAAACGGATATTTCTACAATTAGTTATGAATTTTTGAAGTTGGGTCAAATTCTGGAAAATTCTGGGATATATGCAAAAATGAACGATAAATTATCAATGAAGGGATACTCATTAATAAAAAGAATTAATGAGTTTCAAATAGTGAAAGAACCCTTCATATGAGTGATATAGTTACTTATTCTTAAGGAAAGGTCATATGGATGATGACACTATTTATGTTGCATTACTTTAGGTCTAATATTCCTATTTAGTAGCCGGGAGTTTGTTATTCGAACTGATCAATTGTTTACAGGTAAGTAACCTTAATCTCATATGCTTTGTATGACTTTGTATGTCTGTTTTACCATGATTGTGTATGCATTTGGTGTTATTGTGTTTTCCAAGTGCTTTGGGTACCGGAACCGCTGTGTGCGACCCCTGGCATGGTTATGTGCCTCATTGAACAGTACCTGTTATGTGTGACTGCTCGTTCCGATTTAGGCTGTATGCCTCGCTATGTGCGACCTTTGAATGTTGTATGATTTATGGTTTTCATACATGCTTTGTATATACTCTAGATATGAGATTAACGGTTACTCTGGGATCCTTCGGGATTCCAGCCTTTGTTGTTGTAACACCCAAAATTCCATACTTCAAAATTGTGTCAGTTGACACTTAGTTTTAGAAAAATCAACAGAGTTTGAGGTGCTACCACTCAGAGTAATGCGGAAGAGAGAGAGCATGCGCTTACATTTGGACAATGAGTAACTGATATAAAATGCCCAGATATATGCTGATGCCTTGACATAAGCTGATATATTAAAAATAATCCCGATGGAATATTCGTGTGATACAACAATACAGAGCTTGTATAATTACAATTCTTACATGGTAACTATACAACCTTAAACCAAGCCTTAACTAGACTTGGGGCAATGAACCTAACTCAGTCAATCAAATAATTTGGCCAGGCTGGTGTCTAGTGGAAGTCTCCCCTAATTCACGGCGAGTCACCGATTGAACCACATAGACGAACCCTTTCTAGACACCAAATGGTTTGAAGTAACCTTATTAGATTCATGCCAGGAGATAGGCTCTGTTAAACTTCTTCGGGCATTTGCTTTGACCGGTGCCTCTTCACTGCTCCTCCCTTCGGTGCCTTTTCAAGGCTTCATCTACCGGTGTCTTCTCTGATCCTGGTTCCTTTCCTGAACCTTAGACAAATCTGAGGTCCAATACCCATCGGACCTAAGGTAACAGTTAACCTCATGTGAAAAGTATAAACAATATATGTATGACAGATGTTCATTTCATTACAGCATTAACCAATACATAGCACACAGCAGATGTAAGGTTACAACAGTACATAAGCACACAGCAGATGTAATGTTAACACAACAACAGTACATAGCACACAGTACATGTAAAGTTTGCAACGTTTGCACTAACCAGTGCCACGTCAGCTCCTCTTGTCCTCAGCGCTAGGAAAACTCAACGCCATTATCAAGACTATAACCCGTATAAAGCTGAATGTATAAACCGGTGATCTAAGCCCCATAAACTTAGTCACAGTTCCTGGCCCAAGACCTAGTCTTGTCCATCACTTCATGAATTATTCTATCACATACATGCATACAAGACACATTAGAGTTAAAGTTACAGTATGCGAACGTACCTTTCACCGAGTAATTGTCAAAGGCCCGACCTTTGAATCGACTCGGACTTCCGGATATCCTATACATTATCGTCGGATTATTTTATGATATTTGATAAATATCATATTGCTTAGAATAAAATCTGAAGGTTTAATTTACCTTTCTACCCTTGGTGGATTTGTTATTTACAACCTTGCCCTTACATTTTCCTAAAAACGCTACTTCAGCATTTCTGGGCAGAATTTGTGGTAACTTTGAAAAATCATAGCTAATCCTAGAAAACTTGAAATGAGGTTCTGTAAAATTCCTCATGACCCTTGACATGTCTATTTTCAAGTAAAAATAGTCCAAGAACCTAGAACATCAAGAATAATTCCCAGTTTAATTTTTTCTCAACGCTGCCCAGATTTTTTCCAGAAAACATAGCCCAGATTCCAGAATTGTTATCTCCTTCTACAGACCTCTAATTGATACATAATTTATATCAATGGAAAGATATACATGTATAATATAACCATGAATTATTTCATAATTTTTGAAGATAGATTTACATATAAAATAATGCCCTCTAACTGACTGACTCCAACAGCCCAACAAAACCCCACAATTCCTATCTTACTCTAACTTGTTTTATTAATCCTAAGAGTCACTTCCCAACATGTTCCCACCTTGTTAGGCATCTTTCGATGCAATAAGGCCTAAAAAAATTATGGGAAATTACTTTACCTATTTCCTAGATTAAACTAACATTTATACTAAGAACTATAGAACTAAAGACTAGAAACTAAAAACTAAAGACAAACTTACCTCTTGAAGCCTCTTGCTTGCTTCCTCCTTCTTGCTTCTACTCTATTAGAAATCAACTCTTGGAGTTTGATTTAGTGTGAAGAATGAGGAGAGGCAAGGCCTCTATTTATAGGGAAAATCTCAAGGCTAAAATGGTAATCTCAAGCCCAATGTGGGCCCCACCATTTTCCTCTTACTTAATCTCAACCATTAGATCTAAACTTAATCAAGAAGTTTTAATCCTCACCCTTCACTATAAAGCATGTGCTCTTGTGATGTCATCCTTGTGATGTCATCTTGATGACATAATCAAGGCTTAGGTGTCATTGTTGATTAATTAACAAAGTTTAATTAACTCTTAATTGCATTTGTTAACTAACCGTGAAAACTAGTGCTTAATTAAATCAAGCTTTATGTACCTTAATCTTTACTTATTTCCATTTGTCTTTTATCAACTTGAAGACATATGCTACTAATCTTTATTTAGTGTAAGCTTAATTATCAATTAGCATTTGCTAATGTGTTCTAATTTAATTAAGTGTCTTCATAACCCTTTATTAACTCTTTTGGTTATAAATTAGCTATTTATGTGCTATTTATTCCATGTGATTTATTGTCATATTTTATAGGCCCTAATATGTAGTCTCATAATTAACCATTGGTTAATTAATTCCAAAGTGAAATTTACACAAAAATATAATCAATAGATTATAATTCTTTGAGACACATATTCACCTTTGTATTTTAGTAATTATTTTCCAAAATACAATGTTTATGAAAATTAGGGTATTACGGTTGCTACGTATGATGTACAGTTTATTGGATTTAGCTCTCAGGCGGATGTTAGCAGATGAAGGGAAGGAGTTGGACCAGTTCCGGAATATCCAAAGAGTTGTTGTAACAATTTTATGTAATTATATTTTACCTAAGGTTTGTAATTTATACGAGTATACTACGCCCAAACTGTTTTACCATTACACTGCGATATATTGCTCTGATCTGTAATATTATTGGAAAAGTGTGACAGTTGGATTTAATAAAAAAGAGATATCACACTACCGCCACCTGTGAAGGCGAGGCTGGTAGGGGTGTAACACTTTGATTAAGAAGAGGTATACGACATTGTTTTTGGGGCTAAGAATTGGACACCTTAAAGGACACTATTCATCATCGTTAATGAAGGATCAGCTAACTGGATACTCTATTACTGTCATCGTAGGACGAGAGAGAAGAACCAGAGTGATTGGCGAGAATCAGAGAGGAAAAGGACCAGGAAGGAGAACTCGAAGTCTCAACCATTGACAGTAACCGGAGTGAGGATGAAAGGAACACCGGTGTGCCGTCTCGATCCCTTGTTTTCTTCTTCTGAGAGAGAACCGAGAGCGGGGCGTGGTGGGCTGGTTCAGAGAAGGAAGAGGGGCTGATTTTGGGATTGTGGGGGCATTCATCACTATTCATCGTCTTCTCAACCTTCATTCATTGTTGTTGCAGTTCCCCTTTTGATTCGATTGGCAGTGAGCACGGGAGGAATAAAGAAAGCATATCAATGTTTTAGTTGATGATTTTATTTGGATTCTGAACTGGATTGTGCTATTTAGAATTTGGTTACAATGATGTGTAGCAAAATTGCTTTTTTGGCAACCTAGATATACCGTGACCCTATAAATAGATTAGACTGTGTTATCACTTATTGGTTATGTTTTAAAGTTAATTTTGGTTACCTAATCTTATTTATTTATTTTATCTACTCATTGCTTGATCATATTAATTATGAATTTTGGGAATTTAGATTACTCTTCGGAATTTGATCTTAATTTGACCATGAGGTTGAGTAAAGTGTGATTAGAATTTATTATAATTTGTCAATAGGATAGGAATATACCTATTGGACCCGTATAATCATATTAGAGTGAAAATGAACTATCATTGCCTCTTCGGTAAGTATGTTAGGGATACACAATTTTAACTTGAGAGAGGGGTATATGTAATATCTTGAATTTTGGACCTTGAGATTCGGGAATTGTCTATGGACACTTTGTAATAACCCCATTTTCATGTAAATTATTGTATGAACTAATTAATATTATATTATTGAGATATATGAAATTTTCATTAAAAATAAGACAAATGATATTTGTTTCCATCTAATTGGCAAATAAAGGAATATTATTGTAAAGGGGACACATGGAAAGGTGGATAATCATGAAAGGGACACCTAAGTAGACACATGGAAGGTATATAATTATGCAAGGGACACCTAAGCACCCATGTGGCAAAATAATATGTAAAGGAGAAAAGATGAGGACACAAATGCATAGTTAACTAATTAAGGGGACACCTAAGCTACTAAGGTGGCAACATGAAATTTAAAGAGGAAAAGATAAGGGATGCATGTGCATATTTTATTGCTAATTTGTGCCACCTAATTTTCTTATCTATTAAGCAAAGGATTTTTAACCACAAGGAGCAAATAATTGGAAGGATATTTTGGTGTCCTAAGGGGACACAATGTGTAATACCCTAAAATTCTTAATTATCATAAATACTACATTTTGATAAATAATACATGTTAAATAAAGGAGAGTATGTTGTCTCTAAAATTTTGTGATTGGTTAGCTATATTTTAGGCAATTTTCTCTTGGAAATTTAAAACAACCAAAGGCTATTTTTAGGCTACATTTAAGGATCATAAAATACAAAATAATCATCATATTAAACCATGGTTCTTAAAAGAAGCAAGATAATGTTATGAAGCACTTAAATAAATTAAGGGAAATTATTAAAGATTAATAGGAAAATTAAGTCTTCACTAATTAAATAATTGTGGAAATCTTCATAATTAATCAAAATTCTAATTAATGAAGAATTAATCTTGTCTAATAAAGCACTTGATTAAGATGTTAATTAAACTTTAATCAAGCTTTGAAAAGTCAACAAATGCAATTAAGGGTTAATTAATCCTATGAATAAGCTAAATCCTCTTGTAAATTGATTAACCAATGATAAATCAAGAAAATGATCTTAATCCTCATGAAATTAAATGGGCCAATAGGAGACTTGAACCCTAGATTAATGGTAAGGATTCAACTTGAACAAACATAAATGGAATCCAATGGTCCTAATTAATTCTATAATAAACCTTAATCCTTGTGTAATTGAATTAACCAATGGAAAATCAAAGAAATAAACTTAATCCTTGTGAAAAAGAAAATAGACCAATGGGAGAGGAAAGAAGTGTTAGTTTGCACATGGGAGATTGAAGAGAGAGAGAGAGAGTGTGTAAAACCCTAAAATTCATATTCATTATAAACATTATATGTTGGTAAGTAATACCTATTAGAAATAGGTGAATATGTGGTCTCAAAATTGAGTAACATATTTATGTTAATTTAGGGAATTTTCTCTAAGAATTAAGGTAATCAAAAACCAAATTCTCTAATTTTATAATCATAAGAGCAATAAAATGCTATGGAGATACTAAAATTTATTAAGAGAGATTAATTAAAGTTGAAGGGCCAATTTTAAGAGTATGATAAAATTATCATGTTAAAACATGGTTCTTATGTGACCAAAATAATCAAGGGGGTCTTACGAAACCACTTGAATTAATTAAAGGGAATTAACCACAATTAGGAGGCAATTAAATTTGCACTAATTAAAATAATGGTATAATACCCCAAAACTCATATGTCTCTTGAATATTATAATTTGGCGAATAATACCTATTTAAAATAGGAAAGTATGTTGTCTCTAATTTTAGTAATTTATTTGTTTATTTTCCTTGGAATTTAAAGAGGCAAAGATCCAATTTTATTTTAGGGATCATAAATTGCCCTATAATTATTGAATTAATACATGGTGCATAAATGGCCATGAAAAGCTAAAAAGTTGTGAGGAAATAATTAAACCAATCAGAGAAAATTGCCAACAATTAGTGGATAATTCAATCTATGTTAATTGAATTATTTTCATAAACATTCACAATTAGTTTAATAAAGCATAATCTATGTGGAATTTAATCCACCAATAAGAAGAGTTGTGAGTGTGTGTGTGTCTAGTATTCAAGAGAGAGAAAGAGAGAGAGAGAAAGAAAATTAAAGTAAATTGGATAATGGTTTGAAATCCAGTAAATATCTGATGTACACAGTAAAAACTCAAAACAACAAATAAAGTGAGAATTTATACAAATTTAAATAGTTGTGAAGAAGTAGGAACCTTGGAGAAAATATAAGGACTTATCTTGAACCCACATAATTTAAGCTCGAAAGTAAGCCTAGTAAAGGCTATTTTTGCAAATGTTGAAGAATAAGCATAGTACAACCAGGGAAATCTAATTAGACCATAAATCTTGATATCCAACTACTAATCAACATACATACGAGAATTCAAAAGTATTGGTAATTGATCAAGCAACCAAAAATAGATTTCATTAAAGTAAATTAATCAACAATGACACCTAAGCTTTGATGATGTCATCAAGATGACATCACAAGGATGAAATCACAAGAGCACATGCTTTATAATGAAGGGTGAGGATTAAAACTTCTTGATTAAGTTTAGATCTAATGGTTGAGATTAAGGAAGAGGCAAATGGTGGGGCCCACATTGGGCTTGAGATTACCATTTTAACCTTGAGATTTTCCCTATAAATAGAGGCCTTGACTCTCCTCATTCTTCACACCAAATCAACCACCAAGTAGTGATTTCTAAGAAGGAGGAAGGAGTTCAAGAGCTTCAAGAGGTAAGCTTGTCTTTAGTTTTAGTTTCGAGTCTTTAGTTTTTAGAATTCTTAGATAGAAGTAGTGTAGATCTTAAATATTCTAGAATAAATTTTATTTACATGTTTTTATGGTCAAAATTGGCTTAGTTTCGAAAAAATTATGAGAGAGGTTATATAGAAAAAATTTTGGAAGGAAATCATCAAAGTAACGAAGTTTCGCGAAATTTCATCGGTTTTGAAAATTCTGGAGTCAGTGATGAATATGCCAAAATTTCATATTGAAAATATAGTCACAAAATTCTGGGAACATTCATGGTTAAAGTAGACTCATAGGGCTTTTTAAATATTCCAAGAACATGTTACAATGATTTCTGTAGAGGGAGATAAAAATTCTCAAAGTTGGGCTACGAATTTGTGGAAAAATTCTGGGCGGAGGCTCAAAAATTTAAACCTGGGAGTATTCCATGTAATCTGGGAAAAATTTATTATTTTTACTTGAAAATAGACATCTTAAGGATTCCAACGAATTTTACAGATCCTCGTTTTGATTTTTCTAGAATTAATCATGATTTTTCAAAGTTAGATAAAAATCTGTCCAGAATTCTGGACCAGCGTTTTTGAAGAATTAAATGTGATAAGTTGAGAGATAATCCTACCAAGGGTAAAAAGTTCATTAGTGACTAGGATATCTGCTAGGAAGTTATTGGGAATTAATAGATATGACATTACCATTATAGGTTGAACACGATCACAGTCCAAACGTCAACATACCGACATCATGACTAAGGTACGTCGTGTCTTGTAACTTTAACTCGATGTGTCTTGTATGCATATATGTGATAGAATGATTTATGAAGTGATGGACAAGACTAGGTCTTGGGCCAGGCACGTGACTAAGTTTATGGGGCTTAGATCACCTATTTATACATTCAGCTTTATACGAGTTATAGTCTTGATAATGCGTTGAGTTTTCCTAGCGGCGAGGACACGAGGGGCCATCGTGGCACTTGGCTAGTGCAAATAGGGATGACTTTACATGTGTTGTGTGCTATGTCTTGTTGATATGTTAATCTTGCATCTGCTGTGTGCTTATGTATTGATTCTTGCTGTAATGTCATGAATATACGTCATCCATATCTTTGTATTACACGAGCATGAGGTTAAGCGTTACACGAGGTTCAATGGGCATTGAACCTCGGCTCTTAACATAGCGTCGGGGTCGGGAGGACCGAGGATCGAGGAGAAAGGCAAGCGGCACGCATAGGGACTCAGTGAAGACTTTCTTCTTTTGTTATTCACTTTTGAAAACACTCGGTATAACGTGTCCGCTACCGTATGTCGACGGACTTACGACATTTTAAATATAAATATCGGTTACTCAATCGCTCCGATGCTCTACTCTGATGAAAAAAAAGTTATTCCGCTTTTGAAAATGGGATGTTACAGAGAGATTATAATATAATATTTTTAGAGCACATGTTGAACTAAAAAAGGAAATAAAAATAATTAGCTAAATCCTATGTAATTAAGATTGACCAATGAAAAGCTTTTGTGCATAAATTGAGCCTTCATGAAAACCCAAATTAACCTAAGCCATTGATTATGGAAAATGATCCAAAGGTGGAAATCCTTGGACTTTTCCTATAAATAGAGGCCTTGCCTCTCCTCATTCTTCGCACCAAAACTACATCCAAGAGGTGATTTCTAGGAGTAGAGAGTGAAGCAAGAAGGAGGAAGGAGTAGCAAGAGGCTTCAAGAGGTAAGCTTGCTTTTAGTTTCTAGTCTTTAGCTTTTATAGTTCTTAGTAGTTTTTAGTAGAAATGTTAGTTTAATCTAGGAAATAGGTAAAGTGATTTTTCATAAGTGTTTTTAGGCCTCATTGCATTGAAAGATGTCTGACGAGATAAAAACATGTTAGGTGTAACATCCCAATCTTTGAAAGCATTTTCACAGTATCTTGATCAGAGTAGAGCATCGGAAGTAAATAATATTTGAAAAGTAAGCGATAAATATCCCTTTGTAATGTATGTGCTTTTAACAGCGTTACAATTTTTTCCAAATGTCGATATCGTAAAGTACATGTCAATAGGACTTTCTCCGGCCCCGGTTCCTACATCCTGCTTACCCTTGTCTTTGATCCTGTTTACTTCGGATCCTGAAGCTATGGTAAGAGCTGAGGTTCAATGCCCATTGAACCTCAGGTAACGGTTAACCTCATGTTCATGTAACAAGTATGTATGATAGTTTATTCATGATATCACAGTAATATTCACATATGAAAGATAATAACTGAACTGACACGCTTGCATATGAACGTTATTATAGTCCGCACTATTCACCAGTGCCACGATGTACGGTTGTGTCCTCAGCGCTAGGAAAACTCAACGGCATTATCAATACCATAACCCGTGTACAGCTGTATATGTATGCTCAATAAATTTTTAAAAAAAGAATCTCAGTCTATGAATACAACCATCACATATAGGTATACAGTAAACATCAGAGTTAGTGTTACAGTACGTGTCCGTACCTTCGTCGGTGCTTGTCGGTACGTTGACGGTCGGACTGTGATCACGTTTATCCTATAATGGTAATATCACATTTATTAATCTGTAAATAATATCCCAAGAGATATTTTGGCCCCTAATGACTATTTTGCCCTTGCAACATTTATTTTTCACTTTATTCCTTCAAAATTCGTAGAACAACGCTGGTACAAATGCGGGCAGCATTTCGTCTAACTTTGAAAAATCATAATTAATTCTAGAAATATCAAAACGAGGATCCATAAAATTTCTTGGAATCCTTAGGATGTCCATTTTCAAGTAAAAATAATCAAATTTTCCCAGATTATGCTAATCACTCCCAGGTTTTAAGTTTTGAACCTCTGAGAATTTTTCCACAAATTCATAGCCTAACTTTGAGGATTTTTATCTCTCTGTACAGAAATCATTTTGACATGTTCTTAACATATTTAAAAATCCCTATATGTCTATTTTAACCATAAAGTTTCTCATAATTTTTTAACCATATTTTCAATATGAAATTCTGGCGTTTTCATCACTGACTCCAGAAATTCCGAAACCGATGAAATTTCGCCAGAACTTCGTTACTTTGATGATTTTCTTCCAGAAATTTTGCCATAACTTCTTCTTCATCAATTTTTTGAAATAAAGACAATTTTGAATATAAAAACATGTAAATAAAATTATCCTAGCATATTTAAGATCTAAGCTACTTCTATCTAAGAATTTAAGAACTAAAACTCAAAGAACTTAAAGCTAGAGCTAGAGAACTTACCAAGAACTTTGCTCCTCCCTTCTTCAAGGTTCTCACTCCCACTTTCTCTCTATATTTCAGATGTGTTGCTTTGTGAATTGGTGAGGATTTATGAAGACCCCAACCCCCTATTTATAGTAAAATTCCATGACACTATTCATACCTTTTCATCTTGGATATACACCCTTGGATTTAGGTTAATTGGAAGCACAAATCCTAGCCCTCCAAGATCTCAAATCTGACCCCCCTTTCTCTCTCCTTGATCCTCTTCCATTTTCTATCCTAAAGTACCATATCCTCTTCCAAGATGCAAAATATCCTATGTGTTCTAGCTTTTTCCTAAGCCAACTTTCTCCTTCTTCTATTCTTTGTTCTTCACTAGATAAAAATTCATTTGGGGATCTTAATGAAGTTTGATTCAAATTTTATTTTTGGTTTTGAACTCTTGAGATTTTTGACTTTAATTAGAGACCTCAATCTCTCATTTTCTCAATTGAACACAATCCTCAAAAGTTGAGGAAATGACTTTGATTATAGTCAATCTCAAGCTTGAATTTTGCTTGTTAATAATCACTTCTTATATTTGATTTATGATCAATGGATCTCAAGATACCATTTATTTTGTATAGATTTCCCTTTGATTAAATCTTGATTTAATCCTATTAATTAATCTAATTATCTTATGTGTAATTTTCTCATTGGATATCAATTTGACTTTTCCTCTTGATTTTTCTCCCACCAATCTATCCTCTTCCATTTCACTTTTTATCCTCTTCCATAATTTATGACAAAGCCTTCAAAGTCTTCATTTGCATTTATGTTGGTTCATGACTCACCTTTGCAAGTGGTTATTTGATTTTTTCACAACTCTCTTTCTCTCTCCCAAACCCAAAACCGTGCCCCCCCCCCATATGCATCATCTGTTTTGTGTTTTTGTTGCCTTACAATTCCCATGTGCAAGGTATATCATTGGTGGTTCCCTTATGCACAAGGATTAAGCTTTATTGGAATTAATTAGGGCCTTTGGATAAGCTTTATGAGATTAATTCTTGGCCTTTAGATCATAGTTGAAATTGTTGACTTTTCAACTCTTGATTAGTATTTGATCAACATCTTAATCATAAGCTTAATTATCTCTTGATTGTTGCATTATTGGTTCATGGAGTGATTTATGATTGTTAACAATTCATTAGTGCTAATCCCAATCCCTTATTAGCTCTTGACTTTTAATTAGCCTAATACACCTCTAATTAATCGCTATTAATATTAATTGCTAAAGAATTACCTAAATATTCCATTAGTGTAATTTTAATTGCTCATTAATTATTAGCAATTGCCCCTTAATTGTTCCAAGTGTTTTGATAATTCTTTATGGCCTTTTATGAATTAAATATGAACTAAACATTAATTATAGGGTATTAGAAAATTTAGTCTCTAAATAAATTATGAACATTGGTGTTTAAGGTCCTTTAATTAATTATGAAGACTTGCACAATTTATTTAATTTAGTGAAGGTTTAGTTGGTAATCAATTGCCATTGATTTCTCTAAATTCATTTAGTATTTTCATAACACTCTCTTGTTCTTTTTGACCTTACATAAACCTTGGTTTAATAGGGTATTTATTGTAATTTATGGTATTTTATGATGCCTAAAAAATTTAGAAAATTAAATCATTGGTCACCTTAATCCTAAAGAAAAATTATCTAGAAAATAGGATAAACTCATCACAAAATTTGAGACCACATATTCACCTATTTTAAATAGACTTTATCTATCAAAATATAGTGGTTATGCTAAATGTGATTTTTAGGGTATTACATTGGGAAAATGCTCGAGGGATTAATGTAACAAGACAGAGTAAGATAGGGAATTGTTGGGTGTTGCTGGGCTGTTGGGATCAGTCAGATAGAGGGCATTATTTTAAATGTAAATTTATCTTCAAAAATTATGAAATAATTCATGAGTAAATTATACATCCAGACCTTTCTAAATATGTATAATATGTGTCATTTTGAGTTTTGTGCAAGGGGATAAAAATTCTGGAAATAAGGCTACGTTTTCTGAAAAATTCTGGGCAGAGGTTGAAGATCATTAAACTAGGAATGATTCACTAATTATGGATGAAACCATTATTTTTCCACAAAAACTATACATGCTAAGGTTTCCAATGAATTTTACGGAACCTTGTTTTTTATTTTTTTGAAGTAGTTATGATTTTTCAAAGTTAGCAAAAATTCTGCCCAGAAATGCTGAAACAGCGTTTTTTTTAAAGAAATTAAAGGGATATATTAGAATAATAAATCCACCAAGGGATAAGAAGGGTCATTAGTGGTTAAAATATCTCTAGATATTATTTATAAAGAAATAATGCGATTATACATTTATAGGCGATTAGAGGAAGCATACCGATAGCCAAAACGTACCACTACCCACACGAACTAAGGTATGGATGCGTATTGTAACACTAACTCTGATGCTCATTGTATGCTTATATGTGATAGATTATTTCATAAAGTCATGGACAAGACTTGGTCTTGGGTCATGCACCATGACCAAATTTATGGGGCTTAGATCACATGTGTTTATACATTCAGCTTTATATGGGTTATAGTCTTGAGTTTTCTTGATAATGCCCTTGAGTTTTCCTCTTGCAAATGTGGGTGACTTCACATGTGCTTGTTGATATGATAATCTTGCATGCTGTGTGCTTATGTATTGATTATTATTTGTAATGTCATGAATAGTGCAAACGTGGATAGGTTTACGAGATCCAATGGGCATTGGACCTCTGTAATACCCGGATAATTATCTATCCGGAATACTATATTTTAGCAAATAATACCATATTTGGAAATAGGTGAATATGTGGTTTTAAAACCTTGTAGGATACTTATTCTATTGTCTAGGAAAATTTCTAATGAAATTAGAGAGATTAAAGTGTCAAAATCCCTAAATGCGATTATGGGTCATGAAATGCCCTGAAAATATTATGATAAATCCCAAGAGGCAATAAAATATTTATTGAAAATTAGAAAGTATGTTGTCTCTAATTTTAGGAATTTTTGGGATTATTTCCCTTGAAAAATAATGAGGCAAAATTAAATATAATTTTGGGGAGCATAAGTTGCCCTATGATTTTTAATATGATATGTGGGACATAAAATACCAATATCAATGAAATAGTTGTGAGAAAATGATTAATCCTAATTAAGAAAATTATCAACAATTAGAAAGTGATTAGTTAAGTAATTAATGCCTAATTGTTTAAGCGTGAACAAGAGAATATTTAAGGTAGATTATAGAAAATCCTTTAGATAAGTGTTTATGGCTAATATTAGCATAAAGTGTGCTTGCTAATCAATTAGAAAAGATTAAGAAAAATTGGTGAGATTAAGAACATGAAAACCCTAAATCCTAAAAGATTGCTAATCATGGGATTAAGGCTCTAATTAAGCTTCTAGCTAATTTAGATAAATTAAAAAAAAATAATAATAAAGGGAAGAGAAAACAAAAATTTGAGTGTGAAAAGGGTTGTGGGTTTTTTCAAAAATAATATCATGATATTTTGTTAATTAAATAATAATATAATTAAGATATTTGTGGAAGAACCAGGTTAGATAAAGGGAGAACCGATAGAAATTAAATCCTACCTAGAAAATCGTGAACTAAGTTTCTTAGGTCAGGACATATTACAAACAAGTGAATTTTTGTCCAGAAGTTGGTGTTAGCGGAAGTCATTCTCGTAGCCGAAGCCCGGGGCGAATAAGGGATCAGATGAAAAGATATTTTGTAAACAAAGGGAAGATAAGAAAAGTGATAACCAATGGAAAATAAATCATAACTTGAAATCCTTGAACTAAGTAGAAAACAACTGGACATATTATGAATCGTGAATTTTTGTCCCGAAGTTGATGTTACCCGAAGTAATTTCAGAATCGATTTTTAACGTTATCCGAAAATGTTCAACGGAGTTACGAAATACCCTTAATGGGATCAAAAATTTAGTTAACCCAGACTATTTCTTAAAGAGGAAGATTAGATCTTCAAGGTGAGTTGTTAAGGATTTTTGAGATTTTCTAAGATTACGCGATTAGAACACCGATCGGGGGGATTTTATCGGGTAAATGCATAAAGTAAGGGGACATTTTTGTGGTGGAGTGAGAAGAGGAAAATGAGTGATGTTCATAAGGCCACATCTTCATCATCCTAGCCCTTGATGCAAAGTTGATCCAATGGTTGAGATCCATGGAAATTCTCTATAAATAGCAACCCCTCTTCTCACTTCATTCCTCACCAATTCACAAAGGAATCCTAGAGAGGTTAGAGAGAAGTGAGAGCAAGGAGGAGCTCGGAAAAAATAGCAAGTCTTTGGGTAAGTTCTTCGGTCCCTAGTCTTAAGCTTTGGTAGTTCCTTCGGTAGTTATAGTAGAAATGCTAGATTAATCTTTAATCTTCCAAGTTAGTTTAGATATCATGTTTTAGGGATAAATATGATATTTATTTCAAAAATATATTGGAGATGGAGATATGTCAAAATTTTGGAAGATTAGAGTTAAAGTAACGAAGTTCGCGAAATTCCGCCAATTAGGAGAGTTAGGGGCAAAATGGTAATTTGTACCTAAAATGCCTATTATGATGTTGGGCCTTGATAATATGATATTATCCTTATAGGATATCGTAATCACGTACCCCTGTTGTACCGTTGTATCATCATTGTCAAAAAGTACCGTTTTCCGTCAACGAAGGTACGTTCGCGTCGTAACACTAACTCGATGTTTATTGTATGCTTATATGTGATGTGTATGGTATGTTTATGTGAGGTAGTTGATAGCTTTGTCTTGGTATGTTCAATGTCTGTCTTATTATTTTTTGGGTGTTGGGATACGTTTGCTAGGTACGAAATGCTTGGTGCGAAATGCTAGGTGCGTTAGTGCAAACATGGGTGCTAGGTGCGAAACGTATGCTAAGTGCGACATAATCTTGCGGGGGCGTGTGTGTTGTTGGGATAAGCTTGTTTGTATGCTCATATCCTGTCTATGTTGTATATATTAACATGAGGTTAAGTTACGAGGTTCAATGGGCATTGAACCTCGCTCTTGACATAGCGTCGGGTCGGGAGGACCGAGGATCGAGGAGAAAGGCAAGCGGCACGCATAGGGACTCGGTGAAGACTTTCTTCTTTTGTTATTTACTTTTGAAAACACTCGGTTATAATGTACCACTACCGTAATCGCCCGGACTTACGGCATTTTGAATATAAATATCGTTACTCAATCGCTCCGATGCTCTACTCGATGAAAAAAAATATATATATCTTGCTTTTAAAAATGGGATGTTACAATTTTGGTATCGGAAGCATGTTGTCCCGGCATAGATCGACTAAGTTATTCCAAACCTTTTGGTGCCGAAGGCGGGGCTAGTCTATGTGGATCGCCAATCGGTCACCCTAGCACGGTGAGGCTCCCATGATAGACACCTACCGGCCATTTGGTTTGAGTAATGGAGTTAGGCTCTACGCCTTTTTAAAAGAGCATGTTTTGAAAATGAGTCGATATAAGCCTAGGTCGGAGTACCACCTTACTTCGGTATACCGGTCAACGGTATACTATCCCGGTGTACCATCTTGAACCGAGTGTACCACCCTCTGTCGGTGCACCACTCTAAACCAGGGATGGTGTATCCATCGCCTGTACCTACATCGATATTAGGTTCCGATAATTCTGATAATTCTGATAATTCTGATAATTCTGATAATTCTGATAATTCCGATAATCTCCAGTTTGTAGTGGGCATTAATTCTATTCTAAGCCAGAGCTTATATTTGGAGCTAGGCCACACCGGATGAGACTCAGAGATATAGTAGATAACATAGAATATGGGTTCTTTTGCTAAGCTCTAGGACTTCGATATAGAAATTGGAGTCCGAGTTAAATCCCCGCTTGAGTGTTTCAAGGCAATCGTTACGGAGAAGTCGGCATCGCTTAGGTTTTCCCGTAGACAATGACTAATGATTTAGTTTCCTTGTAGAAACAAGAACTTACTAAGTTACCCTAAGAGGAAAATCCGCCTTGCAAAAACCATACACCATGCGTGCAACGGGGCATGGCTCCGGGGATGAAGGTCTTTTGACTAAGTCCTTGACGGTGGTGACCGTTAGATAAAAAGGGGAAAGTACCCAGTATTTCTGGGGAGGCAGTTATGCCGTACTAGCACCTATGAGAGTGGTCGGTATGCAGTGGTATGTGTAATGATATTAGTACCCAGATATGACAGACGTTGTGAAATTAAGCGTGCTTAAGCGAGAGAAATCTCAGGATTCTTAACCCCTGGGATATAGCATAAGAATTTGATATCCTTCAAACAAAGGCCGGAATACCTTGCGGTATGAAACATAGTAATCCTTTGGGATACTATGAGAAAAGATGGAGTGATAATAGGCTTGAGTCGAGACGGTGCTTAGGTCAAGGTATGATCGAGCATTGCCTAAGTTCCGACTGAGAGTAGGAACCCCGAAAAAAAATGTGAGTGAGGTTGCCTTAGGTTTGAATACGAGAGTTAGTTCCTTAACGGAACCCTACGATAGCTAAAACCTCGGTAACCACGAGGTTATGGTTTCAAGGTGGAACCGATAACCTTAGAGATGTTAGTAGCTAATAGATCCCCAAAGAAGTGGGAAATGGAGATAAGGTTGTTAGACCTGGAGCTAGAAAGTCCATGAATAAAATGACCCTGGATAGGGTAGTAGACCTAGAGACAGAAGAATTACAAAACCACTAAAGGGTTAGTAACCTGATAGAGATCTGAGTTCTCGTTATAATGATTTAGAGACGGTCAACTGAAGAAAGTACTACTTATGGGAAATTGTGATCGGAGGTGGCTACTTACGGGGAGATCTATTCGGAAAGGGCTACCTACGGAGGGTTCGACGGGAGGTGCGGACCAATCGGAGGGATTGAGTGAAGCGCCGAGTGAAGTACGGAGAGTGAAGCCACCGTGATGTCAAACCATAGAGTGAAGTTGCCATCACAACAAACCATAAAGTAGAGCTACCGTGTATCGATTCTCAAGGTAAGTACATTGTAGCGAGTCCCATATCTAATCGGTTCCCTAGAGAGAAAAGTTTACGTAATCCAAGTATATCGTCATAAGTTGCTCCGGTCTTTGTATAGCATATATTGTGTCTATAGGTTGGCGAAGCCCACAATTGTTAGACAACAAATACGAGGAGTGTCTTGAAAAGTTTGTGAAACCTCGAGGATAGCGGGCAATGTCCGAAATAGCCTTTAAAATTAAAGAAGAGTAGGCGAGCGTTCTACGAATGGCTTGAATAGCCAAGGACGAGGTCGGATACGATTAGTTAGTGATGACCTTCTAAGGTTAGTTATGCGGTTCCCGAGTAAGGTTTAAAAATTGAATTTTTGAACTTGCCATTACACCTACTATATTTGAAATTTCCGGAATTGATTTTTCGAACTTATGCATTTTTGAAATTGAGTTTTCGAATGAAATGTTTTCAATAGAATTTGAGACCATAGTATGGTTATTTTGAAATGGTGTTGTCTTATAAAAAGGGTTTTGTTAGAACCCAGAGTTTGAAACTAAGTTTTCAACTATGTTGTGGTAAAGTCGTCTGCAATTGGGAGGCCGGAAAATTTGTTGTAGATGTACACGGTTTCTCGGGTCTTTCCGGATGTTTTAAAATGGTTGAAATCGCGACCTTTGATAAAAGCTCTTTTTGAACAAAGATTTTTTGAGGGATTTTGTTTGAGAGAATGAAAATCGCACCAAAGCGGTGAACGCACCCAATCCATAACATTTCGCCTAGGCGTATGTTTTGTCTAGTAGGTCCCGATTGTCTATGGTGGACTAAATTTCGGTAGATAGGGTTGCTACTTTATGTGCCTAGTGTGAACACCGGGTCTCTTATGGGAGGGGCGGAGGTTCTCCCACATTGTTTGACGATCTGGCTGATGCGAGAGGCCGGATTTGGGGATTGGGAGAGGGCGCTTTGTACCAAGTGGTTGAAGTGGTGGCGTGAGCTCTCAATTGTTAAAAAATTTTGTGAAATGAATCATCTCCCTTAAGAATATGTACCGATAGTAAAAGTTTTTTTAAACTGATTCGGCAGTGAATATGTTTTCACGAAATTGTTTTGGCAGCAATTATGTTTATAAATGTGATAGCACTATTACTTTTTGGTATAGTGTGGATTGCGAAATGTACTGAGACCACGGAAAATTTTCAATGTGTGAAAATTTGAAAATGAGACAACAAAATGATTTTGGGTAGCGATGATGTGTTTGTCATTGCTATGTTGTTGAAAAGCGGTGTAGTTGATATAGGAACAGAAACTATTAGAAAGGTCTAGAATACTGAACCAGTTAAGCCAGATAGTAGTTGTCAACTATGGTGTTAAGCAAGTGAAAGTAGTCTAAGAGCTTGAATGGGAAAGGCTCAGATGAAATAGACGGGCAGAGGCCCCAAGCAATAAGACTTAGTGTGCAAGTTGTGCACGGGGCGGTGTCCTTAGGCCATAAGACCGGTGATACTTAGCATTGTGATAAATGTGGATTGTCATGGTGGCTTTAGACTTGTATGTCTACAGTACATCTTGAGTCTGACAAACATTCATTATATCAGGTGATAGATGAGGTGCCTAAAGCCTGAGGATGATTTCCTAGGCGGTGAGGCTAGAATCTCCATCTGATGTGGTAGTATATTGAGCCGGGAGGGCCAATGTGTGTTAAGCCAAGAGGCTAAATAAGTCGCAATGAGGCCCGCGTAACCAAGCGCGTGAGAATGGACCAGTGAGTCCCGTAATTGAGTACTATGCCCGGGTACAAGATAAATGAGACTTTTGAATAGCGGGATGCGTGCTAGGTAAGCATGCATAGGGAAGGAATAGATTGGAGGTCTAGATAACCTTACGAATGTATATGTTCAAATTTCGAGGGCGAAATTTTATTTAACGGGGGAGAAATGTAATACCCTAGGATAATTATCTATCCGGAATACTATATTTTAGCAAATAATACCTATTTGGAAATAGGTGAATATGTGGTTTTAAAACCTTGTAGGATACTTATTCTATTGTCTAGGAAAATTTCTAATGAAATTAGAGGGATTAAAGTGTCAAAAATCCCTAAATGCAATTATGGGCCATGAAATGCCCCGAAAATATTATGATAAATCCCAAGAGGCAATAAAATATTTATTGAAAATTAGAAAGTATGTTGTCTCTAATTTTAGGAATTTTTGGGATTATTTCCCTTGAAAAATAATGAGGCAAAATTAAATATAATTTTGGGGAGCATAAATTGCCCTATGATTTTTAATATTTTACATGGAGACATAAAATACCAATATCAATAAAATAGTTGTGAGATAATGATTAATCCTAATTAAGAAAATTATCAACAATTAGAAAGTGATTAGTTAAGTAATTAATGCCTAATTGTTTAAGCGTGAACAAGAGAATATTTAAGGTAGATTATAGAAAATCCTTTAGATAAGTGTTTATGGCTAATATTAGCATAAAGTGTGCTTGCTAATCAATTAGAAAAGATTAAGAAAAATTGGTGAGATTAAGAACATGAAAACCCTAAATCCTAAAAGATTGCTAATCATGGGATTAAGGCTCTAATTAAGCTTCTAGCTAATTTAGATAAATTAAAAAAAAAATAATAATAAAGGGAAGAGAAAACAAAAATTTGAGTGTGAAAAGGGTTGTGGGTTTTTTCAAAAATAATATCATGATATTTTGTTAATTAAATAATAATATAATTAAGATATTTGTGGAAGAACCGGTTAGATAAATGAGAACCGATAGAAATTAAATCCTACCTAGAAAATCGTGAACTAAGTTTCTTAGGTCGGACATATTACAAACAAGTGAATTTTTGTCCGGAAGTTGGTGTTAGCGGAAGTCATTTTTAGAACGGCGGGGCGAATAAGGGATCGATGAAAAGATATTTTGTAAACAAAGGGAAGATAAGAAAAGTGATAACCAATGGAAAATAAATCATAACTTGAAATCCTTGAACTAAGTAGAAAACAACTGGACATATTATGAATCGTGAATTTTTGTCCCGAAGTTGATGTTACCCGAAGTAATTTCAGAATCGACAACGCGGTTATCCGAAAATGTTCAACGGTTACGGAATACCCTTAATGGGATCAAAAATTTAGTTAACCCAACTATTCTTAAAGAGGAAGATTAGAACTTCAAGTGAGTTCTAAGGATTTTTGAGATTTTCTAAGATTACGCGATTAGAACACCGATCGGGGATTTTATCGGGTAAATGCATAAAGTAAGGGGACATTTTTGTGGTGGAGAGAAGAGGAAAATGAGTGATGTTCATAAGGCCACATCTTCATCATCCTAGCCCTTGATGCAAAAGTTGATCCAATGGTTGAGATCCATGGAAATTCTCTATAAATAGCCAACCCTCTTCACTTCATTCCTCACCAATTCACAAAGGAATCCTAGAGAGGTTAGAGAGAAGTGAGAGCAAGGAGGAGCTCACGGAAAAAATAGCAAGTTTGGGTAAGTTCTTCTTGGTCCCTAGTCTTAAGCTTTGGTAGTTCCTTCGGTAGTTATAGTAGAAATGCTAGATTAATCTTTAATCTTCCAAGTTAGTTTAGATATCATGTTTTAGGGATAAATATGATATTTATTTCAAAAATATATTGGAGATGGAGATATGTCAAAATTTTGGAAGATTAGAGTTAAAGTAACGAAGTTCCGCGAAATTCCGCCAATTAGGAGAGTTAGGAGCAAAATGGTAATTTGTACCTAAAATGCCTATTATGATGTTGGGCCTTGATAATATGATATTATCCTTATAGGATATCCGTAATCACGTACCCCATTGTTGTACCGCTGTCGCATCATTGTCAAAAAGTACCGTTTTCCATCAACGAAGGTACGTTCGCATCGTAACACTAACTCGATGTTTATTGTATGCTTATACATGTGCTATGTGTATGGTATGTTTATGTGAGGTAGTTGATAGCTCTGTGGTATGTTCAATGTCTCGTTATTATGCTTGTTGGGTGTTGGGATACGTTTGCTATGTACGAAATGCTTGGTGCGAAATGCTTGGTGCGAAATGCTAGGTGCGAAACGATTGCTAGGTGTGAAACGTATGCTAAGTGCAACATATCGGGGGGCGCGTGTGTCTTTGTTGGGATAAGCTTGTTTGTATGCTCATATACCGTCTATGTTGTATATATAAACATGAGGTTAATTACCGAGGTTCAATGGGCATTGAACCTCGCTCTTGGTATAGCGTCGGGTCGGGAGGACCGAGGATCGAGGAGAAAGGCAAAGACGCACGCATAGGGACTGTTGAAGACTTTCTTCTTTTGTTATTTACTTTTGAAAACACTCGGTATAACATACCACTACCGTAATCGCCGGACTTACGGCATTTTGAATATAAATATCGGTTACTCAATCGCTCCGATGCTCTACTCGATGAAAAAAATATATATATCGCTTTTGAAAATGGGATGTTACAACCTCGGCCCTTACTATAGCTTCAGAGTCTGGAGGACCGAGGGCCGACAACAAGGGTAAGCAGCCCGCGTGAAGACCTGGCCAGAGTTTTTTTTTGCTTTTTGGAATGCATATTATTTGGAATTATTGGGATAAATATACCACTACTATGACCAACCATGGTTAATATTTTCTAACATACTCATCAGTACTCACTCTTTTGAATTGCTCCAATGCACCACTATGATAATATCATATTATTCCGCTTTTGAAAAAAATGATGTGTTACACAATGCGTGACATAGAGAGGGAGGAAGGGAAGCTAAGTTTTTTTTTTTTTTTTTTTTTTTAGAAAATAGAAGAGAACCCTAGAGAATTCCAAGAGGCAATGACAAGGGTAAAAAGGTAAAATTGCAAGAAGATATTCTTGGTGCCAAGGATCTCTATATAAAGAGAGCTTCACCCCCTTCATTTGACATCAAGAAGGAGCCCCACACACACACATAGAAAGGAAGAAGAGAGTAGTGAACTTGAGAGATAAAGCAAGAAGCAAGTGCAAGGAAGATTGAATTGAGGTAAGGAAGTTATGAATTTTACTTTACTTCCTTCATATTCATGTAGTTATGTCTAAGGTCTTAGTAAATACCTTTGTATGATATTGTTGAAACTCTAATCATCTTTACAAAGGAATTCAAGGAATGTGGTGAAAGAAGCAAGGACTTTGAACAAGCAAGTCATCTTCTTAATCTCTTGTGATTTTGAAGAAGATGTTGATTAGTAGTTGGAACATGGTGATATGATTTTATTTTGGTAATCTTTATGGTTTTAAAGTGTCTAAAATGAGATTTTGTATAAGGAAGAGTGTAGAGCACGATCTTGGAAGTATTACAGTTAAGATATAAAGAAACACAACTTGAGAAGTTGAAAAACCAATAGGGGTATTTTCCTCACTGGGAATTACTTATGTGTCCTTGGCCTTGAAAAGTATTTTTAGTCAAAACCGTAGATTTTTGGAACACTTCAATCAGATTTTTCTACAATTAGTTATGATTTTTTGAAGTTGGTCCAAATTTCTGAAAATTTCAAGACCCTATGCGAAAATTAAGGAAAAGTAACTAATGAATGGATACTCATTAATAAAGAAATTAATGAGTTTCAAATGGTGAAAGAACCCTCCATATAAGTTATATAGTTACATATTTTTAAGGAGAAAAATTATATAGATGATGACACCATTTATATTGTATTACTTTAGGTCTATCATTCCTATTTAGTAGTCGAGAGTTTGTTATTCGACTGATCAGTTGTTTGCAGGTAAGTAACCTTAATCTCATATGCTTTGTATGACTCTGTATGTATGTTTTACCATAATTGTGTATACATTCGGTGTTATTGTGTTTCCAATCGCTTTGGTACTAGAACCCGTTGTGTGTGACCCCTGGCATAATTATGTGCCTTAGTGAGCAGTATATGTTATGTGTGACTGCTCGTTCCGGTTTAGGCTGTATGCCTCGCTGTGTGCGACCTTTGGATGTTGTATGATTTATGGTTTTCTTACATACTCTAGATATGAGATTAACAGTTACTCTGAGATCCTTTGGGATTCCAACCTCTTTTGCTACCTGTATGATGTACAATTCATTGGATATAGCTCTCAGGCAGATATTAGCATATGAAGGTGTTGGACCAGTTCCAGAATATTCAAAAAATTGTTGTAGATATTTAATGTAATTATATTTTACCCAAAGTTTGTAATTAATTATCAGTATACTATGCCCAAACTGTTTTACCACTACGCTGTGCTATATTGCTATGATTTGTGATATTATTACAAAAATGTGACAGTTGAATTTAATAAATAAGAGGTATCACACTACCCGCTACCTGTGAAGGTGAGACCGGTAGGAGTGTAACAGTATAAGTGATCTAGAGATACATATATCTATTAATACTCTAGACTAAAGAAATTGACATTGAAATTAATTAATTAAGTAACTATGTTGCAAATTTTGCACCTATCATATCAGCATAAAGCAGTTTCTCAAACCATTACAAAACACATTGTGGCAAAAGGTTTTGTAGCAGTTTCAAGAAATCATTATGCAGGACCACCAACCACTACTACATTTGTAGCGGGTTAGCCAACCGCTGCAATATGCGGTTGTTCATTAGCCTTTGTATGAGCATGTTATAGTGGTTAGTGAACTACTACAAATGTCGGACAAATTTTGGGCAATTAATCTCTTGAAAAAAAAAAAGATGTTTGGAATGGTTAAATAACTGCTAAAAAAATGGTGCGAAAATATTTTGCCAAAATTTAATTGGGGCGGGAAATGAAATTTGAATGTTTAGGAACAAACACGGGCTGGAAGCAAGCCTTTAGCGTACATTCCTCTAGTGTTTTCTAATGCTTTTGTAATATCCCAAGTTGTCAAATATTTTTACTTCTTTTTATTTTGATTGTTAGATTCTACATATAACTAAATGAACTAGCTAGCAACGGAATTTTTGTCGTTATTCAGTTTAGTGATAGAATTGATTCACTTGTTATTTGTTGACGGTGGAAATTTTGATGGAATGTAATTCCTTCATTAATTCATTATTTTTTTTTGTTTAAAATGAGTAACATTTTTTATATTCTAAGAGCTTAAATTGATGCAATTTTGAACTTTTCAATAATTGACAGTAATGCAATGCAAGAGAACAGATATGAATTCTGTCCAACAATTTCCATCTAAATTTTCATATATCCCCACAAATTAAATATTCCTTTTTTTGGCCAAAAGAATAAAAGTTTCTATTATTCTTTAAAAAATATCAGAAATCACCTACTAAAATTTTTTTTCTTAAACATTTCAAGTTCTAATAATTATTGTTCGAATGATATTTTTTAAAAAAGAAATTTATAAATGCATAACTAATTCATTATTACACTAAAAACAGGTCCCACTAGGTCCAGAACTTTATCATGCAACCAATGTAAGTTATATATAAAATAAATGGTTAAAAGCTACCTTTATCATGCTTTCTCCCATTTGCACTTCTTTGTTGATGTCTTTTGTAACATCTCATCCACATATATACTTAAATTTCAATCTGTCGCACGTCACTTATGAGTTTAGGGAATCTATCACAAAAAAAATTGAACCACATTTATTCAATACTTTCAAATGTTACTTCAAAGGTTTAGTCTCAAACAAATATTTATCAACCAAAATATTTTAGGACAAAAAATAATCTTAGTGTCATGGCAAGTAAATAAAAGTGACATAAAGTCGTGTGAGGAGCCCAATAGAACCTTAAAGTCTCGCTCTATAGGTGCTTTTTCTTACTTCATACTAGAACATTCATCTAAAAAATGTTAATACAATGAGATGAGATTCCATGTCTCAATAACTGTTGAAAGTTTCTATCGTACATAAGCAACTACATATGATTTAAAAGAGGGAACATATTAAATTTATATTTGCATATATCACAATACTCATATAAAACAAATTCAAATTAATCACATACAATTATGCAACATGCAACATGCAACCACCGTTATATCATTGTCCATCCTTATACCACTAACTGGAGCCATAAGCTTACACATAGTCTAACAAAAACTCATCCATTTGACTGGATTATCCCAAGCTCACTGTAATACCCTAAAATTCATATTTATCATAAATATTATATTTTGATAAATAGTGCCTATTAAAAATAGGTGAATATGTGGTCTCAAAAATTGAGTAACATATTTATGTTAATTTAGGAATTTTCTCTAAGAATTAAGGTAATCAAAGACCAAATTCTCTAATTTTATTTTGGGATCATAAAATACCACAAAATTACCATATTAAAGCCTAGTCTTATATAATCATAAGAGCAATAAAATGCTATGGAGATACTAAAATTTATTAAGAGAGATTAATTAAAGTTGAAGGGCCAATTTTAAGAGTATGATAAAATTATCATGTTAAAATATGGTTCTTATGTAACCAAAATAATCAAGGGGGTGTTATGAAACCACTTGAATTAATTAAAGGGAATTAACCACAATTAGGAGGCAATTAAATTTGCACTAATTAAAATAATGGTATAATACCCCAAAATTCATATGTCTCTTGAATATTATAATTTGGCCGAATAATACCTATTTAAAATAAGGAAAGTACGTTGTCTCTAATTTTAGTAATTTATTTGTTTATTTTCCTTGGAATTTAAAGAGGCAAAAATCCAATTTTATTTTAGGGGTCATAAATTGCCTATATAATTATTAAATTAATACATGGTGCATAAATGGCCATGAAAAGCTAAAAAGTTGTGAGGAAATAATTAAACCAATTAGAGAAAATTGCCAACAATTAGTGGATAATTCAATCTATGTTAATTGAATTATTTTCATAAACATTTACAATTAATTTAGTGGCATATGTTAAAAGCATAATTAAGGATGTATTACCTTAATTAAGAAACAAGGGCTAGTGAAGGGCTAGGATTAGCATAGAAGTGGTTTCTAATTAATCTTAGAACCAATCATATTTTGACAATTACACTTAACTACTTTATTAGGGATGCTAATTAAGATTAGATATGGAGGGCTAAGATTAAATTTAATAAAGCCAAATCCAAAGGCCTTAATTAAGCCTCATAAAGCCAAATCCTTATGAAATTGAATTGGCCAATGATAAATCAAGAAAATATTCTTAATCCTCATGAAATTAATTGGACCAATAAGAGATTAGCATAAATTGAAGGTCAAGATTAAATCTAATAAAGCTAATCTAAGGGTTTTACAATTAATTTAATAAAGCATAATCCATGTGAAATTAAATCCACCAATAAGAGAAAAGAGTTGTGATTGTGTGTATGTCTAGTATTCGAGAGAGAGAAAGAGAGAGAGAAAAAGAAAATTAAATCAAATTTGATAAAGTTTGAAATCCTAGAGTAAATTGGATAATGGTTTGAAATCCAAGAAATATCGATGTACACAATAAAAACTCAAAACAACAAATAAAGTGAGAATTTATACAAATTTAAATAGTTGTGAAGAAGTAGGAACCTTGGATAAAATATAAGGACTTATCTTGAACCCACATAATTTAACCTCGAAAGTAAGCCTAGTAGAGGCTATTTTTGCAAACGTTGAAGAATAAGCTTAGTACAACCAGGGGAATCTAATTAGACCATAAATCTTGATATCTAACTGCTAATCCTAATACATACATAGAATTTAAAAGTGTTGGTGATTGATCAAGCAACCAAAAATAGATTTCATTAAAGTAAACTAAAGCTTCTAGAGTAACTAAATCAATTTGCATCTAGTTACAAAAGGACATTTAGGAGCTAACTAGAATCACTAATGAGTCATCCCCAAAGTCTTCATGAAGCAAAACTTAGAGTTTAAGTTTTCTAAACTTATTGGTTAAGTTAGGGTTTTCTAATAACATGGATGGATGAGATTAAAACTTTCTAGTTAAGTTAAAATCCAAAGGTTAAAAATGAATAAAAGTTGTTAGCTACTTAACCCTCAAATTGCTATAAATAGGGAGGTAATGTCTTCATTATTCTTCACCAATTCACAAAGGTATTAACCATATTTGAGAGAGTAAGGAGGAGTGTGAAGAGCTTCTTGAAGGAGTAGCAAGGTTCTTGATAAGTTCTCTAGCTCTAGCTTTAAGTTCTTTAAGTTTTAGTTCTTAAATTCATAGTTAGAAGTAGCTTTGATTTTAAATATGCTAGATTAATTTTAATATCATGTTTTATAGTCAAAAATAGTGATATTTCAAAAATTAGATGAGCCACTTGGTATAGCAAAGTTTCTGGAAAATTATGATCAAAGTAGCGAAGCTCTGGCGAAAATTCATTAGGTAGAAATTTCTGAAGTCAGTGATAAAAATGCCACTATTTCATATTGAAAATATAGTCACAAAATTCTGGGAAAATTCATGGTTAAATTAGACATATAGGGCTTTTCAAATATTCCAATAACATGTTAAAATAATTTTTGTACAGTGAGACAACAATTCTCAAAGTTGGGCTACGAATTTCTGGAAAAATTCTGGGCAGAGGCTCAAAACTTTAAAACTGGGAGTGACTCGTGTAATCTGGAAAAATTTAGTATTTTTACTTAAAACTAGACATCCTAAGGAGTCCAAGGAATTTTACGGATCCTCGTTTAGATTTTTGTATATTTAATTATGATTTTTCAAAATTACCGAAAAATCTGCCCTTAAAATACTACATCGTTTTTAAATAAATGTAAGGGCAAAATTGTAAATAACAAATCCACCAAGGATAGAGAGGTAAATAGAGGTAAAAATATCCCTTAGGATATTATTCTAAGTACTATGGTGATATGTTAGGATATCCAGGATGTCCGCGGCTGGGTTCAAAGGTCAGGCATGTGGCCATTACACGGTGAAAGGTACGTTTGCGTACTGTAACACTAACTCTAATGCTTATTGTATGCTTATATGTGATAGATAACTTTATATCTGCTGTGTTCATATGAGATACATCTGTTGTGTGCTTATGTACTATTGGGATACATTTATTGTGTGCTTATGTACTGTTGGGATACATTTGCTGTGTGCTTATGTACTGTTGGAATACATCTACTGTGTGCTTATGTATTGATTGTTGCTGAAACACCATGAATATCTGTCATACATATACTGTCATATTTAAGCATGAGGTTAACCGTTACCTGAGGTCCATTGGGCATTGGACCTCAGCTCTTACTTTAGCTTCAGGATCTGGTGTGAACAGGATCGAAGACAAGGGTAAGCAGCGGGCGTGAGGATTGGTCGAAGAAAGTTCTTTCGATATGTACTTAACGTTGTAGTTATTCAAAATTTTTGTATCGCTGTGGAAGCAAACATATACATTACAGTGGATGTTTATCAGTTACTCTTCAATTTAACTACTTCCGATTCTCTACTCTGATCAAACTATTTTGAAAACGCTTTCGAAAAGGGGGATGTTACACTCACCAGTTCTTAAGATATACCGGCCAAAGGTGTAGAGCTTAAGTCTGAACTATGGCTCTCCTCCTTAAAGAAAAGAAAAGGAAAAAAAAAAAAAACAAGCAAACAACTAAGGGGTCTCATATGTCCCATAGCTCCAATGCAATCCCATCCAAAGGAAAACATGGAAGGAGGGATCCTAACAATTCTCATCCACTGTATACTAAGTGATGGCATACCACCTGGTAGAATATCTCAACATACAAATTCCTCCTTACTCCAACCCATCACAAATACAACCGCCATGACATATATATTCAATCATCAATAATACAAGTAAATGATAAGGTACAATAAATAATGCTTTCATTAATATAAAATATCAATTTACAATACATACACATATACATATAATTCAATCCATCTTTTAATAAAAGATAGTCATTCACAATTATACACAATTGACAAGTTTATGAAAGAATATTCAAAGTTACATGTTACTCCTTAGTGTACGGGTAATCACACAAGTGTTACTCTCAAACTCATAATGAGAGTTTACAAACTCGCACACATGAATTTTCATGAATATATTACGTAAAACTACTCTAAAGTCACTCTAATACTACCCTAAAATTACTCTAAAGCCACAAGCAACTCTTTCCCGTCAAGTGTTTAAGGATTTAACCTGGATTTTCCTTAATTTTCCTCCTTTCCCTGACTTAGGTGGATTTACTCATGAGTCAGCTAGCAAAGAATATTGTATCACATGCTCTTCTAGTAATTTGTCTGCACGAAAAGTAATGTCCACGTGACTAGTGCCACATCATAATCTGTCAACTTTACACTTACGGGGTTTGCAGCAATTGTTAACAGTGTCAGAATAGAAGTAATAGATTTAACATAACAAATTATAGGTATTCAATAAAAAAGATTATAAGCAAACAAATATATATATATATATATATATATATATATAAAACTCAATATCCGATAAAACTAAAGGGATTGACAAATTAATTTTCTCTTAAAAAATAATACGAAACTTGTGAATACCTTAAATCATAATTTTTTTAACATCAAAATTCTATTATTTTTTCCTAATATTTACATATGAAATAATTATGGTTCAATAATTGACCGTAAATCATGGGATTCCACCTAAATAATTGTGCTAAGATTCGAAAATTCGTAAGGCAAGAATCTGATGATGACACCATCATCTCATGTAAGAAGAATATGGATTTGTATCCACTCATGAAGTCTATCCCACTTGAAACGGGTGTGGTACGATCCATGATCCGACTTGAAACTTTAAGACCCGACTCCGTAGGCTATATAAACACACACAAACTCTTGCTCATACAAGCCCAGCAAAAGAAATAAAGAAAAAAAGAAAACTCACAGAAAAGCAGAGAGGGAAATCAAAATCAGGTAAAATGACAGTGGACGGACAAAAACGAATACCTCCCGAAGTCTACACTAAAGACCAAGTGATGAAAATGTTGAAGGAGGCAGACGTTAACCATGACGGAAGTCTAACCAAGGAGGAGCTTGAGAAAGTACTAGAGAAGATGCGATCAAACTGGGCAAAGTACAGAGCCTGGGGTTGCATGAAAAATGCCGACAAGGACCGCAACGGAAAAATCGACCTCTCCACCGAAATGAACTCCCTCATTTCTTACGTTATGAATTGGTACGAAGGTAAATCCTAAAGTGTGTAACTCATTCATATGACGCGTTGTAGCTGAAGCTGAACACCAGATGGGGAAGACACACACAAACACACTACTTTCTATGTATGTAATGAAATCTCCTTTTTTCTGTAACAACTCTTAGTAGTTTCATGTATGAGCCATTATTTAGCTCAGATGGTAATAATAGGGTGGGATGACGTGAATAGATGTTCAATGTTCATACCCTGTGACGTAATGTAACAAGAAAAAGAAGAAAAGAAAATGATATAGTTATAGTTTTATGGTATGTTTCCTTTCTTAACATCTTCCTCTCTTGGATCGGTAATTCTTTGTAAGTTTTTCATAGCTTTCCCAATACTCCATCCATGGCTTTTCTTTATTCATTTTTTATAACAAAAAATAAACATCATGTACGCTTTCTCATATGTGATAAATTCAAGAAATGAATTATACTATTACTAATTATGACTTATAAGTCATAATCTTCTTTGGAGAATTTATATCATATTTTGATATTGATTCGATTGCTTAAATGTAGAAATTGGATTTTCTCTTAAATATTATCCTTTGTTGATATTCTTATTTGCTTAATTTAAATTGTCTAGTTTCAAAAGGCTTCATCTTATACATGGTTGGTGGAAAATATATTGGTATGATGGATAAATATAAGAATAGATTATTAGGATTTAGGCATATGGATTCATTAAACAAATATTTATAAATAATGGTACTGTAACTGGGTGTGTTGGTTTGTCTCCATAATTTAAGTTCTTAATTGATTGGCCACTTAATAGTTGATTTGTTCGTGTGAGTGAAGCTTTAGAAAACTAGTTTGGGGCGAAGAACTTGGATTAGATAATGTATATATGAACTTAAAGCTTACTTATTGAATCGAGGATTTTGTTGGCAAGATAGAGAGATGTCATATACACACATACACTTGTTAACGTTACATCGCCACGGCACCTTAGGAGTTGGCCTTAAAAGTTGGATTTTGTTAATTGCAAAGGAGATTGAGCAAATAATTAAACTCAACACTTGTTCATGACCCCCCCCCCAAAAAAAGAACTATTTTGAGTACTTTTGAACCCTTGTCTGTTGACTCGTGTGTATCTACTTTAGTAAAAAAAAACTATATATATATCTATCTAACTACTTTATTCTAAAAATCTTTTAAGACCAGGCCAGTTGAGTTAAAATGGGTCGGTGTAGGCCAGCACCTTAGTAGCGTAGTGTGTGACCCCTGGCATAATTATGCTCCCCTCCCCATGTCTAGGGTTCGAACCCTGCTCCCTCCCCTACTATGTGTATTAAAAAAAAAGGGGGTCGGTGTAGCATTTAATAAATTCCCTATGTGTACTCGTGTCCCACTTTTAATAGAAATTAATGGATTCCTGGAAATTTTGTAGCATAGACATTTTACAAACATTTTTGTTTAATGGTAATTAATGGAAAATAAAAATACACAAACATTTTAGAAATTATTATTTTCAAAAATACTTTCAATGAATCAAAGCCACTAATTACACGTTCTTAATGTTTATTTCCTTATTTCCTTTCTTTATATTTACATGATGCAATAAGTAATCCTCATTTAAATCTCCTTTTTATATTCTCATGTGAACCTAAATCAAACACACCTTATAATGAACCTAAATCAATGAAGTAATGTCATTTACATTTCAACAAGGGAGAGAAATAATCATTTATATCTTTTCAATCTTTAAGTCATAGTTTCAAACACACCCAATTGCAATTTCAATTATTAAATTTGCTCCATTCTTTTTTCACCTCAATTTAATTGGATAATGTTTAATTACGGTCGCGTATGTTGGATACACATAATTTTTATTTTATTTTTTCCTTGATCAAACTGTGATAAGAAAATGTGTGGGATCGATTCTTTCTTATCACTTTGCTTTAGACCCGCGCACTTTTGTGGTGCCGGACAACAAAGATTTAATATGGAGGAGAAATTAGATTTCACAAAAAAATTATGTCTCCAACTTTCCTAACAGTTAGAGAAGTAACTTACATAGTATAGAATTAATCCATGTAATTCCTAATTTCATAGTATATAATATATTTAAAAAGGTAGACATAAAAATTTGTTGATAAAACTTAATTAAAGTAGTTTTTCTTTAACATTAAAAATACTATAAATTTATTAAAAATAGTTTAGATTTATCAAGAATTAGATAAATGAAATAATCAAATGGAAACTATCATGAGAAGTTAGCTTCATCTATTGCTTCGCTTTTTCTACTTTAATTATGAAACAGATTTTTAAGGTTTTTTTTTTTTTTAATTACACGTTTCGTTTACCACATGGCCACCATTTCCTATCTCTAAGATTATGAAGAATATTTAAAGCATGAATTGATGTTTTCATTGACAACTACCTTCTTTCTTTGTCCTATATATACTAATTCCACACCACAAAAGAATTCGTGTCTTCAGTGCATGTTCTTGTATTCGAGCTAGTAAGTTAGTCACAAGAGAATATCACTATATTTTAGTATATTTAAACTTAAAGAATATTTGAAGATATTTGGAGAGTTAACTAAGCAATTTTAAAATATTTCTATGAGATTCTGATACGATATCAGTATTATTTAAGGATTTCATTATAAATACCATATTTTTAATACAAAAATAGTAGTTAAGTTTTGGAGAATAATAATAATAACAATAATTTACATTTTCTGAAATTAAAAAAGTAAAAAGAAGTTTTTTTTTTTTGTAGTTTCCTTTCCTTTCTTTTCTTTCTTTTATTATTTCGATCAGGAAATTACGTGGTTTGAGGGTGAAAGATTATTATCAATTGGCTTTGAATTCTTTGATTAAGAAGAGGTATACGGCATCGTTTTTGGAGCTAAGAATTGGAAACCTTAAAGGAGACTATTCATCATCGTGAATGAAGGAGTAGTCGACTGGATACTCTATTACTTGTCATCGTAGGACCAGCATGAAGAACCAGAGCGACTTGGTGAGAATCGAGAGGAAAAGGACCAGGAAGGAGAACTCGAAGTCACAACCATTGACAGCAACCGTAGTGAGGATGAAAGGTGTAACGCCTCAAATTCCATATTGGAAATCGTGTCTGTTGACACTTAGTTTTAGAAAAATCAACAGAGTTTGAGGTGCTACCACTCAGAGTAATGCGGAAACAAAGAGCATGCACCTACGTTTGGACAATGAGTAACTGATATAAAATACCGCACACAAGTGGTATATTAAAAATCTCCCGAAGGAATATTCAACCGATACAATACCACAGAGCTTTGTATAATTACAATTCCTAGATGTAACTCTATAATCTTCAACCAAGCCTTAGGTAGACTTGGGGCATAGAACCCAACTCAGTTAATCAAACCTATTGGCCAAGTAGGTGTCTAGTGGAAGTCTCCTCGAATTCATGGCGACTTAATGACTGAACCACATCGACTACCCTTGCCTTCGGCACCAAATGGTTTGAAGTAACCTTGTTAGATTTGTGCCGAATGAATGCTTTGTTGACGCTCTTCCGGCATTTGCATTGACCGGTGCCTCTTACCGGCTCCTCCCTTCGGCGCCTTTTCATGGCTTCATCTACCGGTACCTTCTTGGTTCCTTTCCTGAACCTTAGACAAATTTGAGGTCCAATACCCATCGGACCTCTAGTAATAGTTAACCTCATGTGAAAAGTATAAACAGTATATATGACAAATATTCATTACATTACAGCAATAACCAACTCATAAGCACACATCATATGTAAGGTTAACACAACAATAGTACATAGCACACAACACATGTAAAGTCATCCACGTTTGCACTAACTAGTGCCACGACAACCCTGATCGTGTCCTCAGCGCTAGGAAAACAATCTCATGACATTATCAATACTATAACCCGTATAAAGTTGAATGTATAAACAGGTGACCTTAGTCACAATGCATGACCCAAGACCTAGTCTTTCCCATCACTTCATGAATCATTCCATCACAACATGCATACACGACACATCAGAGTTAAAGTTACTAGTATGCAAACGTACCTTCCTTTCGCGTAGTTAGCAATATGTCGACCTTTGAATCCGGACCCAAACTTCCCGGATATCCTAACTTATCACCATATCACTTAGAATAATATCCTAAGAGATATTTCCACCTCTATTTACCTCTCTACCCTTGGTGGATTTGTTATTTACAATTTTGCCCTTACATTTATTTAAAAACGCATTGCTGAATTTTCTGGGCAGATTTTTCAACAACTTTGAAATATTCTATAAAAATATTTTTGAGGCTCCGTAAAATTCCTCATGACCCTTGACATGCCTATTTTCAAGGGAAAATATTCCAAGAACCTAGAACATCAAGAATCATTCCCAGTTTAATGTTTTCTGCACGATGCCCAGATTTTCATTCAGAAACAAATAACTTAACTTTAAAAATTCATATCTCCATGACCGGAGATCAAAAAATTACATATTTTATATATTTGGAAAGCCATACATGTTTACTGTATTCCTGTAAAATTTCATAATTAAATGACTTCATCTTCAACATAAAATAATAGCATCTTCTTCGCTGTTTGCACAGAATTTTGACACCGAAAATCCTACAATTTTCACAACATTGATTCATTGCTTTCCAAAAATTATTTCCTACTGTGTATTTACCTCATTAGGAATTTTTTCAATGCAAGGAGGCCTAAAAACAAATATAGGGATTTATTCTCTAATTTTCTAGATTAAACTAACATTTATACTAAGAACTATAAAAACTAAAGACTAGAACTTAAGAACTAGAGAACCTTACCTCTTGAATAACCTTGCTACTCCTTCTTCCTTATTGCTTCACTCTTCTCTTAAACTCACCTATTTGGTTTGAGTTTGGTGTGAGGAATTCAAGAGGAGAAGCCTCCCATTTATAGGAAACTTCAATGGCAACTATGGTAATTCCCAAACTCTCATCTTTAATCATACCCATTGGATGATCTTTTTTAATCAATGGCTCATGGAACTCGGTCTTCTTTGAAGAATCAATTTGTGAAGAAAAAGATTCTCATTGGTTGGTTTAATTTGCATAGGATTGTGCCCATTTTTCATTGATTTTTCCCATTGGTTGGTTCAATTAATAATATCTTGATTTAAATAAAATAATCTCCCTCTTCCATGTGCTTTCATTTATGACAAATCTTGGATATTCTTTGCAAAATCCTATCCTCTTCCATCTTTAATTATCTTATCCCATGTGCTTGTACCACTCTTTTCTTAATTAAATAAAATCAACTCCTCCATGGTTGGCCCACGTACACATGCATCCATCAGCATTCAATGTTCTCAATTAGCTATTTAATGTGTTTTTGAATAAACAATATAACAATTATTTCATGGCTTCTCATTGGGTAGTTGAAAAGTTTGACTTTTCAACTCTAATTCACAAACTCATCATCTCTTCTCTTCCTTCTTTTATAGCTGTCGACATACATGCTCCTTCTTGACTCTTGGAAGATTTTTATATTGCAATGATCCAATGGTTTAAGTCTCCCATTGGGTACTTTAATTATCTAATGATTTAGGCTTAATTACTTAGGATAATATCCTAAAATACTTGGCCTACAATGCTCCAACAATGCTCAGCCACTATTCTTGACTTTTGGGGCTGATTAAGAAGCTTTAACTCCCTAATCAAGTGTTTATATGCCCACTAATTGCATGTGTCATTGCATAATTAATTTGTTAGCTTAACCATGGTAATTAAGGCTTATTTAAACAAGTATTATTTCATTCTCTTTGGCTTAATTATTTTCAAACATAATTAGCCCTCTTTTGATGCTTTTAATTTGTCTCTAATTAATTAGGAGAATTTATGCAATTAATCCTAATTAATGCAAGCTAATTTGCTCATTATTTTCTAATTGACACTTAATTCAATTAAATGTTTTAAAGCTTTTTCATGGCTCTTTTAATCTTAAAATAGTCATTATTCTATGTGACTCTAAGTCACATATGTTAACCAATTTAATATGGTAACATATTCCAAAATATAGAATTTCGGTAAATTGAAAATCGTGTATTACAAAAGGAACACTCGGTGTGTGCCGTCTCGATCCTCTGTTTTCTTCTTCTCTGTCACAGTGGAGAGAGAACCGAAGCGAGACGTGGTGACTGGTTCAGAGAAGGAAGAGTGACTGATTTTGGGATCGTGGGGGCTGTTCTTCATCACTATTCATCGTGTTCTCAATCTTCATTCGTTGATGTTGCACTTCCCCTTTTGATTTCATTGGCCACACGGGAGGAAGAAAGAAAGCATATCAGTGTTTTCGTTGATGCTTTTATTTGGATTCTGAACTGGATTGTGCTATTTAGAATTTGGCTACAATGATGTGTAGCAAAATTGCTTTTTTGGCAACCTAGATGTACCGTGACCCTATAAATAGATTAGACTCTGTTATCATTTATTGGTTATGTTTTAAAGTTAATTTTGGTTACCTAATCTTAGTTATTTTTTTATCTACTCATTGCTTGATCACTGTTGATTATGAATTTTGAGAATTTAGATTACTCTTCGGAAATTGATCTTAATTTGACCATGAGATTGAGTAAAGTGTGATTAGAATTTATTATAATTTGTCAATAGGATAGGAATATACCTATTGGACCCATATAATCATATTAGAGTGAAAATGAACTATTATTGTCTCTTCAGTAACTATGTTAGGGATACCAATTTTAACTTTAGAAAAGGGTATAAGTGATCTAGAGATACTTATATGATTATATCTATTAATACTCTAGATTAAAGAAATTGATATTGAAATTAATTAATTAGGTAACTATGTTGCAAATTTTGCACCTATCATATCAGCATAATGGCAGTTTCTCAAACCATTACAAAACACATTGTGGCAAATGGTTTTGTAGCAGTTTCAAGAAATCATTATGCAAGGACACCAACCACTACTACATTTGTAGCGGGTTAGCCAACCGCTGCAATATGCGGTTGTTCATTAGCCTTTGTATGAGCATGTTATAGAACTACTACAAAGGTCGGACAAATTTTGGGTAATTAATCTTTTGAAAAAAAAATGATGTTTGGAATGGTTAAATAACCGCTATAAAAATGGTGCAAAAATATTTTGCCAAAATTTAATTGGGGAGGGAAATGAAATTTGAATGTTTACATCCAACATTTGTTGTGGTTATATAACCGCTACAAATGTTAAATGAAATTTAAAATTATTGTGCCAAAAATTTAAATTTGAAGTTTCAATGTTTGTAGTGGTTGTAGTATCTACTACTAAATGTTGTATAAATATTTAAAAAAATTACTTGAATAATTTTTGCAATAAATTTCTCTATTATTATTATTTTAAAATGTTGTATAATAAATGACATTTTAAATTATAATAACTATTATTTGATGATAATTGTTACATTTAGTTAGTTAAGTATGAACACCATGATTGGGATTAAGAAATACAATGCAGAGGTAATGATTTTAGATTTTTCACTTTAGGAAAGTGGACTTGAAGATGAAGGAAAGATAAAGAGATATATTTGTTTTTGGAAGGGATGTTATGTTGAAAATGTGGAGGAAGGAAGAAACACATCCTCGAATTTTTGTAGAAGGAAAGAAATAAATTAGTATGAAGAAGCAAAATAAAATTGAAGTCAAATAAGTTTCATAAAAAATAAATATACCTTACAAGAATACATTTCATTCTGAAGAAGAGAAAAAAGAGAGAAGAGAGGTTGGAAGAAAATGAAAAAGTAAGGAATGAAGTGTAGTGCGGATATTTATAGGGATTCAATGAGATGTTTGTAGTGGTTTTTGTAGCGGTAAATTGTTGTAACGGTTTGGATGAGTTTTGTCCCTTTTCCTTTTTGAGCATTTTGTTTAAAAATTCAAGCAAATAAGCAAGGCATAGCCTAAGGGATGATTTGATAAGCCCAAATTATTCAATGTACTTAGTTTATGGCTTTAAATATTGATATCATCAATTCCTCGTTAATTTTTAGGAACAAACACCGGCTGGAAGCCAATGTACATTCCTCTAGTGCTTTCTAATGCTTTTTGTAATATCCCAAGTTCTTTTTTTTTTCTTGTTACTTTTTTTATGTTGATCGTTAGATTCTACATATAACTAAATGAACTAGCTAGCAACGGAATTTTTGTCGTTATTCAGTTCAGTGATAGAATTCAGTCACTTATTATTTGTTAACGGTGGAAATTTTGATGGAATGTAATTCCTTAATTAATTCATTATTTTTTAGTTTTAAAATGAGTAACATTTTTATATTTGAAGAGCTTAAATTAATGCAAAGCAAGAGAACAGATATAAATTATGTCCAACAATTTCTATCTAAATTGTCATTATCCCCACGAATTAAATATTCCTTTTGGCCAAAAGAATAAAAATCACTATTTTTCTTTTAGAAATCTCAGAAATCACCAACTAAAAGCTTTTTCTTAAACATTTTAATTTCTAATAATTATTGTTGGAATGATCATTTTTAAGAAATTTATAAATGCATAAGTAATTCATTATAACACTAAAAATAGTGGGGCTCAATAGGGTCCCATTAGGTCCAGAACTTTATCATGCAACCAATGTAAATTATATATAAAATGAATGATTAAAAACTACCTTTATCATGCTTTCTCCCACTTGCACTTTTTTCTTGATGTCTTTTGTTACACCTCATCCATAACGGCATATATACTTAAATTTCAATCTATCACACATTACTCATGAGCTTATTGAATCTATCACAACAAAACTTGAACCACATTTATTTAATGCTTTCAAATGTTACTTCAAAGGTTTAGTCTCAAACAAATATTTATCAACCAAAATATTTTAGGACGAAAAAAAATCCCTAGTGTCACGTAAATTAAATATAAAGTGACATAGAGGTGCACGAGGAGCCCAATAAAGTCTTAAAGGCTCGCTCATAGGTGCCTTTCCTTGCTTCCTGTAATAGGATAATTATCTATCGGAATACTATATTTTAGCAAATAATACCTATTTGGAAATAGGTGAATATGTGGTTTTAAAACCTTGTAGAATACTTGTTCTATTGTCTAGGGAAATTTCTAATAAAATTAGAGGGATTAAAGTGTCAAAATCCCTAAATGCAATTATGGGCCATGAAATGCCCGAAAATATTATGATAAGTCCCAAGAGGCAATAAAATATTTATTGAAAATTAGAAAGTATGTTGTCTCTAATTTTAGGAATTTTTGGGATTATTTCCCTTGAAAAATAATGAGGCAAAATTAAATATAATTTTGGGGAGCATAAGTTGCCCCATGATTTTTAATATGATATGTGGGACATAAAATACCAATGTCAATGAAATAGTTGTGAGAAAATGATTAATCCTAATTAAGAAAATTATCCACAATTAGAAAGTGATTAGTTAAGTAATTAATGGCTAATTGTTTAAGCTGAACAAGAGAATATTTAAGGTAAATTATGGAAAATCCTTTAATTAAGTGTTTATGACTAATATTAGCATAAAGTGTGCTTGCTAATCAATTAGAGAGAAAGTTGCCAAACAACTAATGGACAATTTAATTTGCAACAATTAAAATAAATACATTAATTAATAAATAAATTAAAGAAGCATAATTAAGGATGTATTACCTTGATTAAAAACCAAGAGCTAATGAAGTACCAAGATTAGCATAAAATGAGTTTCTAATGACCATGATTATTCTTGGAACCAATCATATTTTGACAATTACACTTAACAAACAGCTAAACCACCATATTAGAGATGTTAATTAAGATTAGATATGGAGGGCTAGGATTAAGCCTCATAAAGCTAAATCTAAAGGCTTAAATGTAAACTCATAAAGCATAATCCTTGTGAAGAAAAAATCAACCAATGAGAGTCTTTCTTTTAGATGCTATGAGATAATTAAAAAGCTAAATTGAAGAGCAATTGGGAGTGCATACACGGTTTGGCATAGCTTGTTGTATAAGAATACTTTTATTTAATAATTGACATATTGTATATGATAAAGCAAGCACATGGAGCAATTAATATTAGAAGAGGATAAGCAAGCACATGGGGTCATTTAATGCAAAAGGGATGAAGGAGAGAGGGGAGGATTATTAGCCAAGTGTTTGAACTCTTAATTAAAATGAATCAACCTAGAAAAGTCAACATTTGTGTCTTGCACATGGGAAGTTTTTTGGTAAGATTAATTATAGAATAAGTGAGGTATTTTGCTGATAGATGCATGTGTATGTCGGCAACCATGGAGGAGTTTTTGGATAAAAGTTAATATTAAATGATCTAAGGCATTGGCAATTAAAAAATGCATATTAAATGCTGAATAAAAAGGGGATGTCGACCAGCTTTTTGTGTGAGGTTGAGATTGAGTTTTAAAAAGTGATTTTCCATCCAATGGATAAGGTGAGTTTTGGGCAAATTTAATTGCCATTTGTGTACTCAAATTTTCCCTATAAATAGAGACCTAGAGCCTCTTCATTCTTCACACCAAAATCAACCCCAAAAGGTGATTTTCTAAAGAGAGTAGAGAGAAGAATGAAGAAGGAAGCAAGAAGGAAGAGGAGCTTCAAGGGTAAGTTCTCTAGTTCTTGAGTTCTAGCTTTTAAATTCATAGATAAATAAGTGTTTGATCTTTAATTTTTCAATATAGTTTTTTTTCATGTTTTTATGATTAAAAATGTCTTTATTTTGAAAATATGATGGAAATATTGTGGAGTAAAATTCTTGGAAGTTGAAAATCAAAGTAGCGAAATTCTGGTGAAATTTTTGGTAAAATTTCTGGGCAAACAGCAAAAGATATGATAATATTTTATGTTGAAAATGAAGCCCATAAATCACGAAAATTTCCAGAAATAAAGTAGACATGTATGGATTTCCGAATATATATAATATGTAGCGTTTTGATTCCTATACAAAGAAATACAATCAGTTGAAGTTAGGCTCTTTTCTGAACGAAATTCTGGGCAACGTTGTGAAAGATGAAAACTGGGAATTTTTCATAAATTCTGGATATATAAAAGTATTTTTTCTTGAAAATAGACATCTTAAGGATTCCGGGGAATTTTACGGATCCTCGTTTTGATTTTTCTAGAATTAATTATGATTTTCCAAAGTTGATACAAAATCTGCCCAGAAAATTCAGTATTGCGTTTTTAAATAAAGTAAGGGCAAAATTGTAAATAAAAAACCCACCAAGGGTAGAGAGATAAATAGAGGTGAAAATATCCCTTAGGATATTATTCTAAGTACTATGGTGATATATTAGGATATCGGGAAGTCCGGGGTCGATCAAAGAGTCGACATATTGCTAACTACATGGTGAAAGGTACGTTCGCGTCTTTGTAACACTAACTCGATGCTTATTGTATGCTTATATGTGATAGACTATTTCATAGAGTCATGGACAGGACTTTGTCTTGGGTCATACACCGTGTCTAAGACTCTATCTTAGTTCACTTTGTTTATACATTCAGCTTTGTTTATACGGGTTACAATCTTGGTAATGCCGTTGAGTTTTCCTAGCGCTGAGGACACGAGGAGCTGTCGTGGCACTGGTTAGTGCAAACGTGGATGACTTTACATGTGCTGTGTGCTATGTACTGTTGTTGTGATTGACATTACATCTGCTATTTGCTTATGTATTGTTGTAACCTTACATCTGTTGTGTGCTATGTATTGGTTAATGCTGTAATGTTATGAATATCTGTCATACATATTTTGTCACACATAAGCATGAGGTTAACCGTTACCTGAGGTTCAATGGGCATTGAACCTTAGCTCTTAACATAGCGTCAGGGTCAAGAGGACCGAGGATCGAGGAGAAAGGCAAGCGGCACGCATAGGGACTTAGTTGAAGACTTTCTTTTGTTATTTACTTTGAAAACACTCGGTATAATGTACCGCTACTGTAATCAGCCAGACTTACGGCATTTTGAATATAAATATCAGTTACTCAATCGCTTTGATGCTCTACTCTGATGAAAAAAAAAATATACTGCTTTTGAAAATGGGATGTTACACTTCCTACTAGAACATTCACATAAAAAAATGTTAGTATAATGAGATGAGATTCCATATCGCAGTAACTACTGAAAGTTTATACCATACACAAGTAAACTAAATATGATTTAAAAGAGAGAATTGATTAAATGTATATTTGCATATATCACAATCCTCATATAAAAAAATTTAAATTAATCATCACTGTGTCAACCTCTATTTTCATCACAACATGTAACATACAATTATGCAATATGCAACCACCCTTATATCATCGTGCATCCTTATATCACTAAGGGGAGCCATAGGCTAACACATAGTCTAACAGAATCAACGTTATTGCCCTAGCTTTGATGATCAACCCCTAGCACATGACGGTTTTGATCTTCAGCCATCCGGACCCAACAAAATATTTTGCCCTGCCCCTATCTCATCTATTTGATTGGATTGTCTTAAGCTCACTAGTTCTTAAATACACTCGGCCAAAGATGTAGAGCTTAAGTTTAAACTATGGCTCCCCTCCTTAAAAGAACACAACTAAGGAGGTGTCATATGTCCCATAGCTTCAATGCAATCCCAGAAAAAGGAAAACATGGAAGAAGGGGCCTGGCAAGTGTCATCCACTGTGCACTGAGTGATGACATATCACCTGGTAGAATATCTCAACATACAAATTCCTTCTTACTCTAACTCATCACAAATGCAACTGCCATGAAAAATATATTCAATCACCAATAATATAAGTAAAAGATAAGGTATAATAAATCATGCTCTCAATCATATAAAATATCAATTTACAATACATACACATATGCATATAATTCAATCTATTGTTTTAAATAAAAGATAGTCATTCACAATCATACACAATTGACAAGTATACGGAAGAATATTTAGAGTTACAAAACTCATAATGAGAGTTTACAAAATCACACATATAAATTTCCATCAATATACTGCGTAAAACTACTCTAAAGTCACTTTAATACCACCCTAAAATTACTCTAAAGCCTCGAGGAACTCTCTAAGAATTAATATTATATAGATACACCTTTACTAGTTACCATATATCAACTTTTATATAAAAATAAGTTTTATATTAGTTAGAATTTAGAAATAAAAAATTTCTACAATACATAAACTTTAATATATATAACAAAAACATGTTTATCATAATATGGGAGGGTTGGGACGTACAAAAGAAAAGAAAGTCCGTGAACCATTGATGACCGGAGAATGCATTACATATTTGTATGTATAACCAAAGATACAAGATAAAGGATTAAGGATCTGTTTGGATGGTTTTTTTTTTTTATATTAAAAAAGTACTTTTTTAATGCAAAAAAAAATGCTTTTTTTTTTTTTTTATAATTAATTTATGTGTTTAGATGATATTTTTTTTAAAAAAGTCGAAGTCACAAAAAAAAAGCTTAAATGCTTCTTTTTTTAAAAGCTCTAATTTGGAGCTTTAAAAAAAAAAAACAGTTTTTTAAAAGCTCATCCAAACGGACTCTAAGGCTGTCTGTTAGTTGAAAGCAATCTTGGCCATTTAGCAAAGAGTTTGACTTCACATTGGAACTCCAAGAAGTAAAGTAAGATAAGTTAAACAAGAAAAGGGGACGAAGGGCTTCAACATGACTATATATATATATATATATATATTTTATTTATTGTTGTGGATTCAAATATTAGGCCCATTCAAGGTGTGGCCCAACAAGAGGCAACTAATATTGTACAGATGTGATGGCATAACATTTGGGCTTGGAGGCACAAGAGGCCCTACAGTCCAAACCCTAACCCTAAGGTACACACCAATGAGAGTTGGCACAGATCGTAAGGAATGGGCCCAAGTCCCAAAAGGACGAGGGTTCGATCCCTTCTGCCGTTGTGAGGGCTCCTTTGGTAGGCGATCTCATAAGTACCCCCTTGTATAAGTGCTAAAAGAGCCCTAGGGCCGTGCCCTAGCCTTGGTGGGGGACCGGTGTCAAACCCACCTAAACTTTTTATTTCAAAAAAAAAAAAAAAAAAAAAAAACCCTAAGGTACACAGACTCTAAGCTCTCTCTTTTTACTATTCTGCCTACACTGTGCACACACCCCACCCCCTTTGGTTGTGTACCTCTTCTATTCTCAAAGATATCTCATCTATGGATACCTAAGAAGGAGCTATTCGATCCAAGATAAACATACTAGCCCACCTAGGGCTAGACATTTGTGTTCTTATGACAGAATATATATATATATATATATATATATATATAACACTCACACATTCAGCAACAAACAAATAAAAGTAAGGTAGAGGATTTAAATACATTCACATGTGCAGGGAAAAGAGAAGCGAGTATATGTGGGGTGAGAATATATACACATACTTGCACAAATATTGATGAGAGTTGTTGGAACTATGCAAACAAAAACTATATATATATATATACACACACTCCCACCGGTTACATATTTCGAAGGAAAAATAAGTCGAAAGGAATGAAAAAGAAATAGTGAATTATGTAACTGTAAGTCTACATCCACACAGTCAAAATTTAAAAGGTCGACAGTTTTAAAGAGTAAATTCTTAAAATATTCACTTACACAGTAAAAAGAGATTGAAAGGAATATAGATGGAATGCGTTTCCCTCCACGTCCCCCTGGCCGTCTAGATCTATAGATGAGATCTGGATGGTTCATATTTTTTTTATACATAAAATTTTATTTTTTAAGATTTTAAAATCATGGAGTATTTTTTATTTATAGTTAGTATCTTTTTAGTACCATATTGTACCCTAAAACAATTTTTCAAGTATTATTGGGTAGTGACTAGTACTAAAAAGATACTTCAGGGTGTTAATTTTTTTTTTCATAATCTAAAAAAATTATTTTAGGATCTTTAAAATTATTTCAGGTACTAGATGATAATAAAAAGATACTTCAGGATATTGTCTGTATTGAATTTTTTTTTTTTTTTAAAAAAAAATCTGAACCATCCAAACCTATATCATGTGGAGATCCAAATAACCAAGGGGCGGGACGAGCGCAGCATGCTCCTTCTTTGAACGAGCAAATAGGAGAAGGCTAGAAGAAAACATGAGAAGAAGAAATGGAAGAACACTAACTATTTGACAGGACAGGCACAAATGAAATTAATAGTGGGAAAAGGCAGCACCCCATTCCCCAGACAATTGTTCAAACCTGAGGACCGCGCTTGCAGCTGGGATGAGGATGCGACGTGTGTGAGTGTGAGGAGAAAAAGGAGCCCTTATAGGAGTGAGTTTTTGGGTTTAGCTCCTCATATTAAAATATATTTTTTTAAATATAAAAATAATAAATAAACAATAGTTATAATGTCCAACTATATAATATTTATTCCAATAGTAAGATATATTTATACACATTATAATGAACCTTAAATTTGTGAAATAATGCCATTTGCATTTGAATACTTGGAATAGAATCTCCATCCATATGTACCGCCCCAGTGCATCTTATGGGGGAGAAGATGAAGATTCTAGTTATCATTAAACACAATTATTATTAGAGTGTGCTAATTTAAGTGTTGTGAACAAGGGAGAGAAATAATCATATATATTGGATAACTACATGTTTAATTTTGTTCATCTAAGATTAATACAATTTTTTTCTTGATCAAATTCTAATACAATTTTTGTGTGGGATCGATTCTTTCTTATAACTTTACTATATTCAAGATCCGTGGTGCGCTTTTGGGGTGCTGGAGAGGAGAAATTAGATTTCCCAAAACATTATGTCTTCAACTTTCATAAGTGTTAGAGAAGCAAGTTACATAAATATAATCCATGCAATTTCTAATTTCATAGTATTTAATATTTAAAAATATACACTTAAAAATTTTGTAAAAAAGTTTTATTACATTTTTTTCTTTAACATTAAAAAATAGTTTAGATTTATCAAGAATTAGATAAATGAAATAATCAATCAAAGCTATCCTAAGAAGTTGGCTTCATCTTCTGCGTCCCTTTTTCCACTTTAATTATGAAACATATTCGTTTCTGATTTTTAAGGTCCTTTTTCTTCCACTTTTCGTTTAATACATGCCCACCATTTCCCATCTCTTAGATTATGAATAATATTTAAAGCATGCATTGATGGTTTCATTGACAACTACTTTTCTTTATTCATCACGAAAAATTAATTCGTGTCTTCAGTGCTTGTTCTAGTATCTAGTTAGTTACACGAGAATATGATATCTTTAAGTACCTCTTTTTATCAAGAATAATATAAGTAATAAAGATAACGGAGTTGGCAAAGTTCGTGTCACTTCTTTCCTATATAGGATAATCGAATTTTGACTGATTAATAAGGAATTGACTCCTACCTCATAAAAGTTCGAATTCCGATCTGGCTGCTGATACAAAAAAAACTCAATGATAAATAACTTATCGATAGTTTAATTTTGTAAGTTCTATGAGAATCTGAGGTATGCTTTGGTTCCGATAATTACGCTCATAATACGCAACTCAATCGATTTTTATTATTTTCTAAAACTAAGAGAAAACTAAACAAAAATAATTGCATAACAATTTTGATAGTCTTGCTACTTCTAAGAATTTAAAAATGGAGTGGACCGCGCGTGGGATTCAATCGGTTGGGTCAAGAATTAATCCTTAGTTCAAAATGTATCCAGAACCTGGACTACTATAACAATTAATATTGTCCAGCTAAACCGATCAACCATTGTTTATTCAAAAGACAAACTCAAGCCAACAGGGGTGAGGTCTAGTGGAAATGGCTTGTCGCTCATAGCGTAGTGAACCAAGATTCAAATTCCAGTTTGGAGAGGTGCCCACACATAGTGTCAAACAATGCCTCGAACAAAATTATTTCCAATAAGAGGATACATGTACTTGTAAGAAAAGACAAATTCACAGAATGTTTCTTAAGGCATTACAAAATGTTTCTTCATCCACCAAAAGGCGTTTGTTTTCTTATGAAAGACAGGATTATTAATTAGCAATGTAAATTACCACTTTACTGTTACAAAAACAGATTGGCTCTAATCATTCTGCATTCAAGTATGTTTAAATGTAGAAGGATTAGAGCCAATACAGCTTTAGTTCAGTTGCTTGAGGACAAGCAACAGCTCTAAGGGATTATTTATAAGCCCAAATTATTCAATATACTTAGTTTATGTCTTTAAATATTGGTACTACTTGTTATTTTTTTGGGAAAAAAAATATAGGCTTGGAGCCATTAATGTGCCTCCCTCTAATGTTAATTAATGCTCTTGTAATACCACAAATTTTTTACCTTTTTATTTTGATAATTAGATTCTACATCTAACTACATACAAAACAGTGAACTGGGGACAGAATTTCTGCCACTATTCAGTTTAGAAATATAATTTTGTCACTAATTATTTAGTGACGTCGGATGTTTTGATGGAGTTCTAAAATTTCTTTTCTAATTCACATTTTTTAGCAATAAAATGACCGACATTTTGATATATTATAAACATAAAATGGTGCAACTTTGAATCTTTTAATAATTGATAGTAATGCATTGCAAAAGAACAGTTATAAATTATGTCCCACGATTTATATCTAATTTGTTATATATCCCAACAAATTAAGTACTCTTGTTTGGCCAAAAGAATAAAAAAGAAAAAAAGGGATGGGAATTCCTTAATTTGGTGGGTCCCTATAACTAACTAACAAGATACATAATAGACTGTTGCGGGATTCCCCAAAAATAACTGAGCCAAGATTCGGAAATTGGTACGGTAGGAATCTGATTACATTAGCGAGCCAAATGTCAGGAGAAAAATAGCAACTTAAATCCACCCATGAAGTTTATCCAACTTGAAACGGGTTTGGTATGATCCAAACACCCATGCAAAGGCTCGAGTCCAGAGGCTACATATGAAAAGAAAGCAAGAAGAAAAATCAAAGAAAAGCATAGGGGGTAATCAAAACCAGGCAAAATGACAGTGTTTGGATTTAAAAATATACCTCTCAAAGTGGCCATTGTTTTCATTCAACTTGCCAACGATCCTCTAATAGGGCTTACAGAGTTAAAGTAGTCAATCTCTATACTAAAGTAGTTAATTCCATTACTCAACTTGTCACCGGACCTTCGGCCGGCCGGCGGAGTGGACCTTTGGAGCCGATGAGGGTCATTTCCTTAAAAAAAACCTCGAGGGACATTTTGGTAAAAACATACCATTTAAAAAACCTAGATTCTTCCCTTGAGACCTATTTGTGATTTCATGTGTTAACCGACTCTTTTGGGTTTTCCTATTTCACGTTCCCTGTCTTATTTCTTCCCATGAATGGAATCGAGGTTACTTAAAATTGTCCACTTTCAAAAGGTACGTCAACTCATAGTTGGAGGAAAAGATGTTGTTATGATGGATACATATAAGAATTGATTATCAGGCATATCATTCATTAAACCAATATTAATACATAATGGTATCGCACTCCATCATTATTACTGCTTCTACGTTACTTAAGAATTGATGTTTTCATTGGCAATTTCTTTTCTTGCTTCGTTTACCACACGACAAATGGTAAGACCTGATGAAAATTTGACCTGGGGTGACTAGCTAGGTAGACACCGATTTAACTCCGCGAGTAGCTTGGGTAACCCGCTGGGTTTGGTAGGTAACTGGAGTCACTTATTTTATTGCTTTAAAAATGCAAAAACTATGAGAAAGAATAGAAGTAGGTTCACTAGAAAAAGAACATAAGGAAAATAGAAAGGGAGATGCCAAAAAACACGTACTTGAAAGAGAACTCCTAATAAATCATTATTAAAAATGAAGTGAAGAGTCAATATTCGAATGTCATGTTAGTTGGTTGAGAGGAATAGCCATATAGTCACAGGTTCGAACGACATTGAAAAAAATGAATTGAAGAAATTTTTTAGATCAGTAGAAAGCATGGAAGAAAGAGGAAAAAGATTATTCCAAAGGAGTGAGGGATTGATGATTTGTTGTTAAAGCTGCAAGAAGTGGGGCAAGAAAGAAGAGCGTCGAGGACACTAGTATAGAAAAGTCCATACTCGACGGGTAGTTTTGCCTATAGTTGACATTTATGAACCATCTTATATCTTCTTTGAGCAAATATTTGATGGTTCTTACACCACAACTTTCAAAATATTGAGTTTTCTGGTTTGAATGGGTCTCTTGGTAGCATTGCGGCATGGTTTTTCTATCATAATTGTCAAGTATTTATAAAATCATTGAAGGTTATACCTAATAACCGTCAAGTATAGATGTATCATTTTTTTAAAAAGCTGGGGGTTTTTTCTAACACCCCCACATTCAGACACACACGCATGCATGCATATAGAGAAATAAAAATATAAAACAAATTTAAGTAAAACAATTTAGTTGGCTCGTACAAGGGAAAAATCAAAATATATATACACTTGTATATATATTAACACTGATTCATTTTACTCCCATTAAATAGCAAAAAGAGAATAAGAGACACAATACCATCTAGACCTAACTTAATGGTCGGGGGCACTTCATCACCCATATTGGTACTCACGTAAAATGGTGAATTCAAAGAGGAATATGAGTTGGGCTAAAAGCTTCTTGAGGCATCTATTGGAGTAAATGAGTAATTGGTATTGCATCAACCAAGTGAGTCAAAAGGTGACCTACAACCATATATAGTACAAAAATGGGACAGGACCAACCGGTTCAGGCTAGAAACCAATGAACTAACAACAAGTCCGGTCTTGGTCTTTTCATTTCCATTGCTTCCAAACTTGTTATCTCATTTAAACTCATTGGAAACATCAAAGGCATCAAACTTTTAGCTCCTTCAAAATGCCCTCTTTGGCTTTGACTTTCAAGGGGAGAGCACAAATTGGATTTTTCAAACTTCCAATCCATAAACTATCATAATTCAAGTCCAAAACACAACGTTAATCATAATTTGGACTGAAATAAAGCTTTCTCTATCTGTTGAAAATTTTGACAGCCCCTTAACTTTCTTGCCTCTAAAAATTGCAAAAGCTCAAGAACATAGCATTTCATCAGCAGCAATAATAACACAAGACATCAAGAAACAAAATCAAGGTTAATCAGCACTTGGTCTTTAAAATGAAATAAGGGAAAGCCTTCAGAAAACCCACAGCGGCCAACCCAGAACCCAGAATTCAGAATGAAGCCATAAACTATTGGAATATTTAATTTAGTAATCAATATTCCGTTATTTCTATTTATGGCCCACATTATTGCTGATTTTGTAACCGTCCATTAATACTGTAACGGCCCAATTAATACGTAATAAGCGCGTATTGAATGTGTTTCCTTTTTTAGCTCTGTGATGGCCAGAGGGGAGACGCACGGTGTAATTCATGTCGGGTCCCCTAAACCCTCGACCTTGAGGAAAGCACACCATCTCGCAGATTCGGAGAGAAGGATCGAAGGACAAAGACTCGGAGTTCATTCCCGCTTTGGCTTGGATTCGTTCTCGTTTGGAGACTCGAGTTCGTCCTTGCTTCATACGGAGACAAATCAATGGCGGGAGGTATTTGAGATCTCTACTTCATTTTTCCGCATTGATCTTATGCTATTTAGTTGTTCAGCATGATAAGATCGCCTATATATCTAACATTTGGTATCAGAGCTTATTGATATGCATCTCGCCTTGATTTTGTTTGATGAATTTTTCTCGGATTTCTAGAGATTTGGGTTTGAATTTGCAATTGATTTTCATCGGTTTTCATGAAATCTGGATTTTCTATAAAAAAAAATGTTTTTTTTTCTGATCATTCTGTGCGCCTGAAATTTCTGGGAATTTTCGGGTTTTCGGGTCCTAAACCGGGTAAGGAAGATTATCTACAGTGTTTTTGATTTCTGATTTTAAAAAAAAAACACAGAATGGTCTCTGGAGGTTTCAAACAGGGGACCAGCAAGCACTTGAGCACCTTAAAGGCTGGCCTTGCGCCAGATGGGCCATGTGCTCATATGTGATGAAGTATGAGCTATTAATAAATATACATGATTTATTTATTCAGTTTGGAAAATTTTACATAATGCTAAAATGGAGTTTTGAACCTGAGACCTGTATGAGCATGGGAAGTATCCGAATGCCGCATTTTGCCCAGTGCCGTGTGCTCCTTGCGTTCAATGTTTATCATTTAGTATATATCAACAATCTTTTATTGGATAAGCAAAATTTTTAGAAACTCTAGAATGGTCTCAAGCAGATTCGAACCCCGGACCTGAAGGCGCGTGGGCGCCTTAAGGGCTGGCGCTTTGCCAGCTGAGCCACGGGCTCCCATGCGATGTATTATGAGCGCTTATTTAATTTAAATTGTTTTCCAAAGAAAAACCAATTTTTTTTAAAAAAAACGTGGTCGTGAATGGATTCGAACCGAGACCACTGGACATGTGGGCGCCTTAAGGTGGGCTACGCGTCCCTTGTGTTTTATTTTTGAATATTAATTTATTTGAACGGTGAAAATAAAAATATTTTAAAGTCAGAAAATGGGATTCGAACCCACATTCTTTCGGTCCGGAGACTTAATTGGGCCTTCGGACCATCCAAATTTGAGATGACATTTGTGTTATTTTAAAAGATTTTTATTTAAATATTATGAGCTTTTTGGATTTAAATATAAATATGATTTTGTTTAAAATTGGGATTTCATGTGATTATAAATTACATATTCTGTTATTTGCATGGTTAATTTTTATTTAATTATACATGCAATGTTGTGATGAATAACATGCAAAACATGAATTATCCAATTTTATTTTAATATTGCTTATAGTTTCTTGCAATATTATATAGTAATGTTAAGTGATCCTTATGTTTTAATTAATTAGAGAGTAGCCACAAGATCTTTAATTAATTGAAAATGTAAATAGAGTTGCATGATCACATAGTAACATTAGTTGTAATAGATCATATGAAATATAATAAAATTTTATCCCAGGAAATTTTTATTATATGTTTTTGTATGATTAATTAGGATAAAATATCAAATTATATTCTTAACTTACCCCACAGGTATTAAGAATAAGGAAATAATTTGATAGTTTTATCATACGATTATGTATAAATCTAATTGAATTAGAACTTTAGCCCACATGCAAGTTGTATGTCGGTAGATTTATGAATTTTAGCATGATTTACATTGGTAAAACATGATTTAGTTTATTAGTCTCAATTCTTGATTTTTTAAGCATGTATTTCTTTATTATGCAGTAAAACAACCTGCGATTTTCTCTTATATGAAAAATGATATTCCCGAACTGAGGGGTGATAACTATAAGGTTTGGAGAGAAAGAGTTCTTCTTCAATTGGGGTGGATGGATATTGATTATGCTATTAGGAAAGATGAACCACCCTCCATTATCGACCAACTGACTCTCAGATCGGGTTGATCTTTATGAAAAATGGGAGCGATCTAATCGCCTTTCAGTAATGTTCATAAAGACTCATATCTCTACTGGTATTCGTGGTTCTGTCGAACAACATGATAAAATTAGGCCACTTCTGAAGGCGATCGATGATCAATTTCAGACTTCAGGAAAGGCACTAGCCAGCACCCTAATTATGAAGTTTTCATCCCTAAGACTTACTACAGTGAAAGGTGTGCGTGAGCACATCATGCAAATGAGGGACATTGTAGCTCAACTAAAGCAACTTGAGGTTGACATGTCTGACTCTTTTCTTGTGCACTACATTTTGAACACTCTTCCACAGCCATATGGACCCTTTAAGATATCCTATAACACACATAAGGATAAATGATCAATTAATGAACTTTTGACCATGTGTGTTGGGAGGAGGAAGACTGAAAATGGAAATGGGAGAGAGTTCATTTATGACAACTGAGAAAAAGGGTTAGACTCAAGCCAAAAAGAAGGGGAAAGAAAAACACCACCCCAAGGTGGAATTAAGAAGGAATCCAAGTGTTTCTTCCGTAACAAGAAGGGACACATGAAGAAGGACTGCTCTAAATTCCAACAATGGTTTGAGAAGAAAGGTATGTCGTCTCACTTGTCTGTTATGAATCTAATATGGTTGATGACATTAATGGCACTTGGTGGGTTGACTCGTTCTACAATCCATGTTTCGAATACCTTGGGGGTATGCAAAACCTAAGGAAGCCATTGGGAAGTGAACAATTCATCTACTCGGGTGGAAGGATTCGTTCGCATGTGGAGGCTGTAGGGACTTGCAGTTTAGTTCTAAGTAGTGGCTATGTTTTAAATTTGGAAAAGACATTTTATGTTCCAAGTTTCACTAGGAACTTAATTTCTGTTTCAAGACTTGTACTTTTGGATTATTCTTTTATGTTTTATGAGACATCTTTGGATCTGTTTTATAAATCAAATAAAGTTGGGAATGGTACATTGTCTAACGGTCTTTTTCTTATTTAATTACAACATGATACTGCTTATGATGCCATGCATGTTTCTGTTGGTTCGAAACATAGTGTTATGAATGAGGATTCCTCTATATTGTGGCACCGGAGATTGGGACATATCTCATTCCAGAGAATTGAAAGATTGGTGAAGGAAGGGGTACTTAGTACTGGACTTTCTTGATTTTGAGACTTGTGTAGGCGCATAAAGGGAAAGCGGACTAACAAGTCAAAGAAAGGTGCTAAGAGGAGTACCGAATTGTTAGAAATCATACATACGGACATTTCTAGTCCCGAAATGGACGCGTATGGTCGAAATACTTCATTTCCTTTATTGATGATTACTCACGATACATGTATCTCTACATGCTTCATAACAAGCACGAAGCATTGGATGCCTTTAAGGTATTCAAATATGAGGTAGAGAAACAATGTGGTAAACAAATCAAGATCGTGAGATCAGATAGAGGTGGTGAATATTATGGTCGATACACGAAGATGGACAAGCACTGGTCCATTTGCGAAGTTTCTTCAAGAACATGGGATTGTTGCCCAATACACCATGCCTGGTTTTCGGACCGAGGAATGGCGTAGCGCAAAGAAGAAACCGAACATTATTGGACATGGTGAGAAGTATGCTTAGTAGCTCTAAGCTACCTAAGTCCTTGTGGATTGATGCACTTAAGACGACAGTGTACATATTAAACCGGGTTCCAACCAAGGCTGTCTCAAAGACACCATTTGAGTTATTCAAGGGTTGGAAATCGAGTTTGCGACATGTACGCATTTGGGGATGCCCGTCTGAAGTTAGAATTTATAACCCACAAGAAAAGAAGCTAGACCCAAGGACCATTAGCGGATATTTCGTTGGATATGCCGAAAGGTCTAAGGGGTACAGGTTTTACTGTCCATCTCATACCACTAGGTTTGTGGAATCAAGGAATGCCAAATTTCTTGAGAATGACTTGATTAGTGGGAGCGATCGATTCGAAAACCTAGTTTCTGAAGAAGATCATTTAGATAGCCAACATTCTACTTTAGGTCTTAGATTGGTTGTTAATGTAAGTTCTGGCTGAACCCAAGAGGGGGGGGTGAATTGGGTGAAGTATAAAAATTTAGGAACTTTGAAAATCTTTTTGCAATTCATTAAAATGAGTTTGTATGACAATAAAGAGTTATAAAACAATAGATAGTCATTCAAACATATATCTTTGGAAATATAAGAGATAAGGGAAGAGAATATGCAACCGAGATTTATCCTGGTTGGTGAATCCTTGGCCTACGTCCAGTCCTCAAGCTCCACTTGAGATTTTCAATCCACTATCCTCTTGTTTAATCCGGGCACAAGAGAAGCCTTTACAAACCACAAGTTCACCCAGGCACTTGTGAAGCCAAATCTCTCACCGAGATACTCCCCTTACACAATGTAAGGTTACAATGTGTTTCTCTCTCAAGATCACCCAATCTTGAGTAACTCTCGAGAAGAATAGAATGATTACAATAAATCTTCTCTCTTAGAAGTGAATAGATAAACACCGAGGATCAAATACAAATCACTTCACTCTCTAAGTTATCTAAACATGAAAAAAAGTGCAAATGATATGAGAGCAGTATCGGCATGTTGGAAGTGTAAGCTTGTTTCTCCACATTTTTCTCGCTTGAATATGTCCTCTTTTATAGGTAGGGAACTTCATATGATTGTTTATAGCCGTTGCCTATCTCGGACAAGTTTGGGTTGAGCTTTGGTCTTCTTCTCTCTCTAGTTTTTGCTTATTCCCGGTGATTAATTGATCTGAGGTGGCTCTCTGGAAATTTGCCCGTTGGAGAAGAGTTTGCTTGTTGTAGTAAGCATTCTTTAACGTTCAGAAGGCGTGCTCAGATGAATTAGCTGAAAGTAGGTTGATTTGCAGAAGTGCATTAAATGCACTGTACTCTTTTTGCTTTATGGCTTTGACCTTCAATAATCTTCATCTGATCTTATCAAAATTTACTCAACAAACTTGTTAAACATATCTGGGAACATAAGTGAATGATTTATGAAAGCAATAGGATCAAACAAGAGTGATTTGCAAATTCGTGTAATTCAAAAATCAGTTTTTACCGTTGTAAACTGCAAGTATGTTCATGCAAACTGCAGTATAGCATACTTTCATTTACAACTGTAAAGTAAAGGTGGAAGTATACTAACCTGGACTTCAAAAATGTAGTGTGAATTTTGAACCCACGATGACCATACTCGAGTTTAGCTCTTCCTTACTCGAGTTTAGCATACTTTCACTTACATACTCCAGTAAAGGTGGAAGTATTGACTTAGCTTGAAAATCTTGGTTGCTTTCTGGAAGTCCAATACTTGAGTATGGATCTTGCTTACTGGAGTATAGAATACTTTCACTTACATACTCCAGTAAAGGTGGAAGTATTGACTTAGCTTGAAAATCGTGGTTGCTTTCTGGAAGTCCAATACTGCGGTATGACTACCCATACTGCGGTATTGACTTAGTTTGAAAGACTTGGTTGCTCTTTGGAAGTCCAATACTGCAGTATGCAAACCTATACTGCAGTATTGACTTAACTTGAAAGACTTGGTTGCTTTCTAGAAGTCCAATACTTGAGTAAGCAAACCTATACTGCAGTATTGACTTATCTTGAAATTATCTGTCAACTTTCGAGGGCCATATCTCCCTGGTCTGAACTCCGTTTTGATCTGTTCAACTCTTGATGGAAATCTCTTTGAGTCTATTTTCATATGCCACCGATTTCAGCTCAATTGGATTTGTATTTTGTGAGTTACACTCAAAATACCAAAGGTGGGTCTGGACTGTGACGTTGATTCTTGTGGAAACTTGTAAAAATCATAGCTCCTTGATCTTGACACCTTTGGACTTGATTTATATATCAAAATGACTCTTTAGATGTATAGTTTCAAATGCCACTAGTTTCACGTCAATCCGATTCCTGGTTTGAGAGATATCATCGAATCACCGAGAGGTCGCCGTGCTGAATGTGAGACAGTGTGGAGCTGAAGTCTTGATAACGAGTTGCATACTCGAGTTTTCACTTGCATACTCGAGTTTTGAGTCCCAAACTCGAGTTTTGTGTTCCAAAATCAAGTTTTCCTTGTCCAGAGACGCCAGAAGTGCTGAAGACACTACAAACTCGAGTTTTGAGTTGTATACTCGAGTTTTGAGTCTCAAACTCGAGTTTTGTGTTCCAAACTCGAGTTTTCTCATCCTGAAGTTGATTTTTGCTGACTTTAACTTCAAATTGACCCATTCCAACTTCCATATGACCTTGGAGACTTCTAGCATCAATCTTAGAACTTGAATAATGATATCTTCACTTGAGTCAACAAGATCTTCTTTCTTTCTTCTCTCTCTTGATCATTCTTTAACATTTTGACTTCACATCTTCTTTCTCTAATTCAATACTTCTTTATTGATTTTCTTGTTGATCGTTCTCCATCATTCAACTTGGACTCATCATTCTGCAAGTTATACCTTCTTCAATATCTCCTCTTCTTCTTGAAAAAACCTCTATGATTCAACTTGAACTAATCTACATTAAACATAGTAGTTAGTCAATGTAGGAGATAACTATATTACTCAATCTTTTTGCTTTTAATAATGACATCCATATAAGACATCATCAAAACTAATCATAACTAACAGTTAACAATACTCCTTCAGCTCAACCAAGTGTTGTATAACCAATCATACAAGATCCATAACTTAGGTGATAATGATCCAGTAGATCAAGTTGTTGATGAGGAACAACAAGAAATTGTTGAACAACTAGTTGAACAACAAGTTCCTCAAGAAGATAATGAAACAACATTGAGGAGATCTACTAGACCAAGAAGATCAGCGATACCTAGTGAATACATTGTGTATTTGCAAGAATCTGACTATAATATAGGAGCTGGAAATGATCCTGGAATGTTTTCACAAGCCATGAACTATAGAGAATCGAAATCATGGCATGATGCTATGAAGGATGAGATGAATTCTATGGCATCCAATAGAGTCTGGGATCTTGTTGAGTTGCCTGATGGTACGAAGGCCATTGGATGTAAATGGGTCTTCAAAACAAAGAGAGATTCATTAGGCAACCTTGACAGACATAAAGCAAGACTCGTAGCCAAAGGATTCACTTAGAGAGAAGGAATCGATTACAAGGAGACATTTTCTCTTGTATCTAAGAAAGATTCTCTTCGCATTATTCTAGCATTAGTTGCACATTTTGATTTGGAGTTGCAACAAATGGATGTGAAAACGGCTTTTCTCAATGGAGAACTAGAGGAAAAGGTTTACATGAAACAACCTGAAGGATTTTCCTCTAGTGATGGTGAGCATTTGGTATGCAAGCTCATAAAATCCATATATGGATTGAAACAAGCTTCCCAGCAATGATATTTAAAATTTCATGACGTTATCTCTTCTTTTGGTTTTGTGGAGAACGTTATGGATGAATGTATATACCGGAAGGTCGAGTGGGAGTAAGATTTGTTTTCTAATTCTATATGTGGATGATATTTTGCTTGCAACCAATGACAATGGCTTATTGTATGAAGTAAAACAATTCCTCTCTAAAAGCTTTGATATGAAGGATATGGGAGATGCATCTTATGTCATTGGCATTAAGATACAAAGAGACAAACATAGAGGTGTTCTATGTTTGTCTCAAGAGACCTATATCAACAAAGTTTTAGAAAGATTTCGGATGAGGCATTGTTCACAAAGCGCAGCTCCCATTGTGAAAGGTGACAGGTTCAATCTGAATCAGTGTCCAAAGAATGATTTTGAGAGGGAACAAATGAAAAACATCCCTTATGCTTCAGCTGTAGGAAGCCTTATGTATGCTCAGGTCTGCACCAGACCTGATATTGCATTTGCTATTGGAATTTTAGGGAGATATCAGAGTAATCCAGGTATGGACCACTGGAAAGTTGTGAAGAAGGTGTTGAGATACCTTCAAGGGACTAAGGATTACGTGCTTAAGTACAAATGGACTGACAATCTAGAAGTGACTGGTTATTCCGACTCAGACTATGCTAGCTGCATTGGCTCAAGGAAATCCACTTCTGGATACATTTTTATGCTAGCCAGTGGAGCTGTGTCATGGAGTAGCAAGAAGCGAGTCTTTGATTGCTACTTCTACGATGGAAGGCGAGTTCGTGTCATGTTTTGAGGCTACCTCACATGGTGTATGGATGAAGGGTTTCATTTTGGGCTTAGAATCATGGATTCAATTTCTAGGCCATTAAAGATATATTGTGACAATTCACTCTTGTCTTTATGGCAAAGAACAACAAAAGTGGTAGTCGAAGCAAACATATCGACATCAAGTATCTAGCCATAAGAGAACGTGTTAAGAATGAAACAGTGGTCATCGAACACATCAGCACTGAATTGATGATTGCTGATCCTTTAACTAAAGGCATGCCTCCGATGAAGTTTATGGATCATGTGGAAAGAATGGGAATTAGTGCCTTTCTTTGAATTTCATTTTGAATGATTTTCTTTCCTTGTAAGAACATTGTTATTTTATGAAACCCCATTTGTGATGTTTTTCTCATTTCAGTTTGTGTACACATTTATTTGTTTAATTTTGAGGAACATCATTGAGTTTCGACCAAGAATAAACGTAGGGTTTATTTATTAAGTTACTTGGGCTTGGGAAACACGATGCACTGTGATACATGGAAGATATTACTCACTTTAAGAGGACCTATCGCTATGATCCATGCATTTTGTTTTTCAAAGGTATATACTGAAGTATGTGGGCCAAGTGGGAGAATGTTGGAATATTTAATTTAGTAATCAATATTCCGTTATTTCTATTTATGGCCCACATTATTGCTGGTTTTGTAACCTTTCATTAATCTTTATGTGGCCCAATTAATATGCAATAAGCGCATATTGAATGTGTTTCCTTTTTTAGCTCTGTGATGGCCAGAGGGGAGACGCACAGTGTAATTCTGTTTGTCCCCTGAACCTGCTCTGACCTTGAGGAAAGCACACCATCGCAGATTCGAGAGAGAAGGATCGGAAGGACAAAGACTCGGAGTTCGTTCACCGCTTGCTGGCTTGGATTCGTTCTGTTTGGAGACTCGGAGTTCGTCCCCTCTTGCTTACGGAGACAAATCAATGGCGGGAGGTATTTGTGATCTCTACTTCATTTTTCCGCATTGATCTTATGCTATTTAGTTGTTCAACATGATAAGATCGCCTATATATCTAACATAAACACCAAGAAATGAACAAATCTTCTAGAAAAAAGTTATATAGAGTTCGGATTTAGAGTTTACAATGAACAAAAGTCAGCAGGCACTCACCTTTATCAACGTGCATGAAAATGCCATAGCTTCAATCCCAAAACCCAGAACGAAAAACAAGTGCCTTCATGGACAGCCATGAATACGGAATGAAGGAGAACAACTAATTCAACAACAACCGAGACCGAAATAATGGTGGGAATTTTGAAATCGCGTATAATAGGGCTGAAAAGGATTTTTAAACCTCAATACTTCACGATTCAATTATGCAATATTAAGCTTTACATTTTTAAAAATTAACTGTGGAACATTGATATAATTTACTTCACGATTTTTCAAACTAAACCATTAGACAAGAAAACACGCACACACACGCACACCAACACACATGACACTTGGGATGCATGCAATAAAACACTTGTCATCATCTCTTTACACAAACCAAACACTTGTGTTTATGCATGATAGACACTTGGCAAGCTCAAATTAAATCAGATTTTCAAACTCTTTTCTTTCGATTGGAATTAGTGACACAATCATTAATTCCAATCATTCTCTCCCTCTCATTTTCTCCTTGTCGTGAACCCATCGCTCTCTCAACACAATCTCAAGTTCTCAACCTCTCATCCTCCCCCTCGATTTCTCCCCCTCTCTCAAGCACAAACAACTCCAACTAACACCAACCCTCCTCTCCTCTCCATCTCCATTAACATCAACATCATCAACATCTTCCACACTCATCTTGAAGCCCATGGTTAGAAGACACAAGAAGAACAATGTAAGAAGTTGCAATCTTTCCTCAAATTCTTCATCCATGATGTGTTGAAGGGAAGATAACTCATATGCATGCATGAGTTGTTATTGGTTCTAGGCCAAAGGTTGAGCAAGAAAATAATAAGAGGAAGACACCACAAAGTCAAAGAAAGCACTTTTGGTAAGAGCTCAAACCCACCTCTAGTGATTTTTGGAGTTTTTGGTAAGAAACTCTAATCTTGGTCAGACCAGAACTTGGGGAAACGAACAGAATTTTGAAATTCTGAGACCAATATCACGTTCCTCATGGAAAATTATGTTGGAATAAAGTGGTAAATGAATTATTCAAGAGATTTTTAAACATTAAATAGTGAGCTCAACGAAGATGTTAAATCTGCTAGTTTTGGATCACTGAGGCTAGTGAGTTTGTGAGTGTGATTTCAATGGGTAAATGTCCTCTACAAATTATGAAAACATTCCAAAAGATAGAGAACATGCATAGAATTAAAATGGTGGGTAATCTGTATTTTTCTGAGCTCTGGTCAGAGAGAAATAAATTATACAAAATGACCCTAAGTTCTAGAAACCAAAATTAGGCAGAGAGATCGTGAGTGGTATTTCACTAGGTTTATGTGCCCCAAAAATTGTGAACTTTTATAGGCAGACAGAGGACTCTTAGATATTTAATTTGATATATGGTTGGAAATTTTTAAAGCTTCTACCAGTGAGACACAAATTTTTAAATTGAGACATGTTTCTTGAAAACTCACTAGATCATCCTTATGTTTTTGGGAACTGGGAGTGAACCATATATGATTAAATATTGGAACTAATTTTCCCAAAAACTAGACTTAATAACAAGTTTATAGGCTTTTGGACCACCTAAATTGGACACCTAGAACTCCATATATGAATTATTAAAGATAAGTTAAGTTTTTGGAAGCTTGACTGGGCAGTAAGGGTAAACTTGGAAAATGGGGTCTAGATAGCGTGTTCTGACTTCTAAAATTATTTTTCCATGCAAATAGAATGGTCAGAGAGAAAAATAATTGAAGTTGCTGGACTTTTAAGTACAGTCAAAGACAAAGGCTGAAAATAACTAATTTAAGTTGCTAAATCATACCCTAATGTAATAAGGGTTAAAAAGAAAAAAAAAGACTCATTTTTCCTTGTTCTAAAGGTATGGTTATGTCCTTAGGGCCACAAGGAGAATGACGGAACTTCAAGCAACTCCAAAGGTTGTGGAAAGAGGAACCCAAGAATAACCTCTAAAAATTATGAAATTTTTTGGAAAGAAAATAGAGATGTGTAGCTTTAATTTGGTGGGTGTGACAAGTTTTTGGTATTAGAGCAGGTAGTTCTAGTGGCAACAGAGTAGTATATTGATATTTGATTACATAATCAGAGAAAACGGAGCAGAAAGGACAGATACCCCAAGAAAGAGGGTTGGACTCCGGTAAGTTGAGGCTCTTGATGTAACATCCTAAATTTTGGAATTAGGAAATTTAAAATATGAAATGGGATTAATTATGGGAAATTTGGCCTTGATGAATTTTAAAATTAATATTTGGAATTAAAGGCATATTTTTTTTTTCAAAATTAAGGACAAATAGTTGGGAATAATTTTTTGCCAGAATATTTTGGAGATAGTATTTTATGGCCAAAATAAATTAATTGAGGGAGGAATAAATTCAAGGAATATGTACAAAGGATAAATGATGGCCCAATATCATACACCACAAACACACACACTCAAACCCAAACAACACATACACTCAAGCCCAAACACATACTTAAGCCCATACCCCTCAACCCATACTCCATTTGGCCCAACACGAAGGGAAAAAAACTAAAAACTAGAACTGAGTAAGAGAGATCAACACACTTCCTTAGCCCATTATCTCAATAGGCCCATATTCCCAACAGGCCCAATTCAGCTACACATTCAGCTGTACGTATATACTCCCTCATTCAATTCATGCTCCCATATTCAGCCAAAAATCAGCCACCTCACCCTCTCCCATTTTTGTCTTCATGACACATCACACACAAGCACCCACATTCAGATAACACCCACACACGACATATATACACACATACCAACAAACTCTCTCCATCCTCCATCCTTCATCCTTCATTCTATTTCATTCCTTCGCCATTCACCTCCAGTCCGTCATTCATCCCTCTCCATCCAATACAACCTCTCATTCCCTACTTCTGCATTCTCGGCTAAAGCACAGAACCAAGAGAGACTGAGATCACCGTGAGAGAGAGAAAGAGAGAGTGTATGAGATTAACCTTGAAGGAAGGAAAAGAAAAACCTGCATGCAATCCAAGAATCGGTGATAGGTAAGTCTCTTGAACAAAGTCTCATCTTTTTTTAGGATTTGAGGAAGCTTTTGTGATTGAAAATCATGTTTTAGAGAGTGAGCGAGCTCATATCAGTGTTTGGCTTCTTGCATGTTGAACTGAGAGGTTATATGATTTTATATGCATCTGTAAACAAGTCTTTGAGTCTTGCATGTCTGCTATATGCACCTAGGTTCTGATTTCCAGAAGGTTTGAACCACAAAATGGGCATGCAAGCTATTTTTCCTACCACTAGATTTTAGTCTGAAAATAGAGGGTCATTTTCAGGTTGTTTTCAAGGGTTAAAGATTGCATTTTTGCTAAAATTTTTACAGGAGATAGTACTCTCCTTAAGCTTTAAAACAAGTTTTGAATCACCTAAAACAGAGGTTTATAACTCCAGTTATGATTTTTGGAAGTTGAGTTATGAATCTGGAAAATTTTTGGTATGGTTCTGAAGCAGTAAAATGGCGTTGTATTTAGGACTAAGTAAACAAACTCCAAAAATTGTGAAATTTCCCAGATATGTAGTAGATACATAGATGTTTAATTTAATCAACACCCATGGGCATCCGTTGAGAGTAGGGCTCTGTGGACACTGGTCCTTTTTCCCAGGTAGGGATTCTAGTGGGTGACCCCTTAATGTGCCAGTACAAACACTAGGTGTCTTATGGGAGGACATAAACTCTCCTACATTGGCTAACAAGTGCATTACCACTTCGATGGTTTGTGTATGAAAGGATTGGGATATGTCATGTATCGAAAGGTTGAAGTGGTGGCGAGAGCTTTTGGATATTTGTGAAATAAATAATCCCGCTCATAAACATTTGCCAGTATAAAATGATTTCTAAAACTAGTCCGGTAGTGAATTGTTTTCACGAAAATGTGAGCTAGTAGTGATTAAGTTTGTAAATGTAATAGCACTATTATCGTTTGTAAAGGGCGAATTGTGAAAAGTATTGCAACCACATAAATTTTCAATGTATGAAAATTTGAAGAATGAGACAACATAGTTGAAATGAAAAGCGATGCAGTTGGTGATTATAATCATACCAGAACAGAAAATGTTAAAATGGTCTAGAAGAACTAAGTAGGTCATATAAGAATTACCATCTATAATGCTAAACAGGAGAAAAATGGTGTGAGAGCTGAATTGAGAAAGCTCAGACACAAGATAAATGAGCAAAGGCTCAAGGTTGTAAGACTCCAAATGGCGACATAATGTTCTTACTATACTAGGTGGTAGTTGAGATGCCTATGACATAAAGGTGATTCCTGAGCAATAAGGCCAGAGTATGTTATGGGGCGCATAAACACCTATGTGCTTAGTACTATGTTTGTGTTCAAAAGGGGGGAGAATGTTAGATCCCGAGTGTTTTGATGATAACAAGGCTTAAAAGATTTTTAAGGCTACCTAAAGATTTAACTTGTTTTGCATTTTAAGGCAGTACTCGAGGAATCAGCGATCAAATCATTCGAGTATTGCCAGCATTTCTAGTAACTTAAGGACCATTGTGTCCAAATGAGACTGACATAATTACACACTCTGTACTCAAGAGTAATTCTCTCATTAGAACTTACTCCCTCTTACAAGTTGCAACCAATGAACCCAATCACCAAGTTCCTAGATGTAGGTCGAAGTGTTAGAGGACCGACTTGTGATTCTTTACAATAAATGATTCACAATGAAATAACTCTCTCTAAGAGTGGATAATAATAAACATCATCATCAAATTCTTCGAAGCTTAATGTATCGAAAGATACTTTTACAAGAACTTACTCCTCTTCTGAGTTTAATGTGAAAAACCGAAAGTAGTTGAAGAACTTTGAATGCAATTCATTTTCAGTAGTTGTGTTGGTTGAGAAGAATTGAATGCAGCTCTATTTATATCAAGAGGGCATTAAATGACCGTTGTAATCTTAAATATAATCGTTGCCTTCATTAGACAAAGTTTTGATTAGGCTTTGGTCTTATTCTCTCACTAATCTTCACTTAATCCAGCTGTGCAGAAGTTCAAAGTTGACTTCCTACAAATTAATCTGTTGGAGTAGCATCTACTGGATGTGGAAAGCATTCTTCATTTCTTTGTAGACGTGTGCAGAAGGATTACCCAAAGTATGCAACTTTCTGGGTTTTGCATTTAATGTGCTGACGTCATTTTTTGCTTTTGCTTTAAACCTTCAATAAACATTCTCTAAAACATCTGAAACTTACTAACAAAGTGGTTAAACATAGCTAGGAACATTAGAGAATGATAACGGGAAGTATTAAGATCAAACAAGAAGGTTTCGAAAATTCGTCAGATTCAAATTTCAAACTCAACGATGAAAACTCGAGTTTTGTTTCTTAAAACTCAAGTTTTGGACTTTAGTATGTAAAATCGATTTAAGTCCAAAACATCAAAACTGGAGGTTCTCTTCCAAAACTAGAGGTTTTCAAAACATTAAAAACTGCAATGCTCTCGGGTTGGCCAAAACTCGAGTTTTGATATCAAAACTCGAGTTTTCATTTAAATATGAAAACTTGAAGAATTTGCGCCAAGTCAAAACTCGGAGGTTTTCCGGAAACCGGAGTTTTCAAAATCGAGGAAGCACGAAGGCTCTCGCTCGACCAAAACTCAAGTTTTCATTTTATAATGAAAACTTTGAGAAAACTGGCCAAACTCAAAACTAGAGGTTTCCACAAAGACTGACGGTTTTGAAAACTGGGTAACACATGAATCCTCTCTCGCCACATCAAAACTCGAGTTTTTACAAATTTTGTGAAAACTTGGAAAGTTTCAAGTTAAACCGAAAACCGAAGGTTTTAGGCAAAACGAAGGTTTTTAAAAGTTCAAAACTTAGGAGACTCTATGTAAGGCCAAAACTCGAGTTTTCAATTGAAACCTCGAGTTTTGCATTTTTAGAAAATGCTGAGAAATCTCTGTTTGATGAAAACTTGAGTTTTCTCTAAAAATTGACGGTTTTGCTTAGTTCAGAAAATTGAGTTCTTCTCTGTAAGGGCAAAACTCGAGTTTTGTAATCAAAACTCGAGTTTTCCTTTGATAGCAAGTTTTTCAACTTGTCAAAGAAAAACTTCATACTTTGTTTGCAATTGTTAGTAATCATCAAAACCCTTAGAGAACTAACATTCTCCCCCTTTTTGATGATGACAACACTTGTAAACAAACAACTCTAAGAATTTGAGAAAGTTTTTCAATTTCACAGAAAGTATTTGAAAAAAACTTGACATATCAGAGGAACAAATATGTCAATATGAAATGCCTAAGATAAGAATAACATATCAGAGTGAGCGAGCATCAGAAGCAAACAAATAGCATTGCATTTCATATTTTTGAAAGAGAGGTAGGTTCATTACATTAGCAATTACAAGAGCAGAAATGGAAAATGACAACGCACAATCCTCAAAACTCTCCTAACTCAAATTCTAATCCTTGCCTTTCTCTCCTCCTTTGTCATCCTCAAAATTAACATTGACCAAGGGTGTTGAGGGAGGAGAGCCATGATAAAGGATCTTAGTAGCAGGAGTGACATGTGATGGCAGAATCACTGTGGCTAGGGTAGTTGGAGTTAGAGGGCATGATGAAGTACTTCTGTAGTTGGGGTAGTGGGAGATGGCAGAACAACTGGGCTGGAGTGGATGGGGAAGTAGAATAGGGGAAAATGGGAGTAGATGGGTCAAGTGAGGAAGTAGGGATCTGAGGGCTTGTGAAGGTGAAAGATGGGGATGATGAAGTCTTAGGGTCAGGCTTCGGATGAGATGAGCTTGGACCAGCATCAGACCCAAATGCAGAATAGGAACCAATGCTGAAGTGCTTCAGGAGCTTGTCCACCTTGTAGCATAAACTGACATGAGAAACTAGTTGGGTGGATATCTTGGCATCAAGGTAAGATATCTGGTTAGAAAGCTCACTGTGTATGCCTATAACTTGTTCCTTCATTGCATCCTGAACATCCACCATCTCATGATTTCAACTTTTCACCTCAGCCACCAGTTTCCCAATTTCATATTCTAATCGGATGGACAAGGAAGCAATTGCCTTATCCACAATTTGCTTCACCCTTGACTCAAATTCTGCAGGCATTGATGTCTGAGGAGGAGGATGTTAGTTATGATTAGTTTTGATGATGTCTTATATTGCCATTATCTAGAGCAAAAAGTTTATATCATATACATTGACTAACTACTTTGGTTATTATAGGTTAGTCCAAATTAAATTATAGAGAATGATCAAGAGAGGAGATTGAAGAAAGGAGAATATCAATATGAAAGTCTCTATGATCAAATGGAAGTTGAATTGGCGGAGTTAAAATAAGTCACAGATGCATTCCTGAAGCAATACTCGAGTACCAAAACTTAATACTCGAGTATGGAGAATGGTCAGCTCTTATTCAGTGCATTCCTAAACCAATACTCGAGTACCACAATGTCAATACTTGAGTATGGCACTTAATAAGCTCTTATTCATGCCAAAAACCTGTCAATGCTCGAGTATCTCATGTCAATACTCGAGTATTGGACCAATACTTGAGTATGGAACTTCAAATACTCAAGTATCAGCATGGTTTCCAACTGCTCTGCTCAACTTTGTTTCAGACGATGTCTGTTAATTCAATGATATCTCTCCAACCAGAAGTCCGATTGAGGTGAAACCAATATTGTATGAAATTAGACTCCCAATGCGTATTGTTGACAAAGTTTCAAGTCCAAACGAGTTAAGAGGAGAGAGCAATGATTTTTTTAAGTTGCCACAACAATCAGCATCACAATCCAGACCAAGCTTTGGTAATCTGAGTGTATCTCACAAACGATAAATCCAAATGCGCTGGACCCGGTGCCATTGGAAACTAGACTCAAATACCTTTTCAAAAACATCAAGAACAAAGAAAACAGAGATCAATTGAAGGCGTTAGGATGTTTTGAAGTTGACAGTCTGTTCTGGATGCTGCAAAAACGCTGGATAAGAACAACCTCCATTCATCTGATGTTAATGGACAAAATAAAACTAGTTTGGAGCTGATTCTTATTGAAATGGAAAGAATATTTGAAGAGCTTTCTAAGATGGAATGATTTGCCAAATTTGGATCTATATTGGAGACGACATGTTCGCTGGAAATTGCCCGTTGAATTGCCAATACCATTGGGTCTTGAAAGTCTAATATTTACACTAGAACAGCTAGCAGCTTGACATTCAAAGTATGCTACTCGAGTAGAGAGTGATACATACTCGAGTAATATCATGACAGAGACATTGCTGGAAATAGTCAATCTATCATACTCGAGTAGATAAGTGTGATACTCAAGTATATAGCAGCAAGGCAAAGACAATGATGAATCATTCAGAATAACAATACTCGAGTAACTCCAATCTATACTCGAGTAATGTCGAAATCTCGATTTGCACTAGAAGCACAATACTCAACAATTGATACACTCTTATACATGGACAGATGGTGCTGGACAGAACTACTACATATCAGAATCCATCTACTCGAATAACATTGATATAAAGCTTCTGCACTAAATTGCTGAGACAATACTCAAGTATTGGTTATAGCATACTCGAGTATGGATTAATTGATGAATGTCATTTGCTCTCTGGATGTGTAATACTCGAGTTTGAGAATTGGGCTATTTGAGTATTGACGAGTTGAAGTGTTTGATATGAACTTGCTGTAACAATACTTGAGTATTAGATATAGGATACTCAAGTATGAAATGAGCTACTTGAGTATTGACAAGATATGGGATTCTGAAGTCATTCTGCAAGGGGATACTCAAATATTCAGAAAGTATTGACGAAAGTATTCAAGAAAAATTCAGGAAGTATTCAGGAAGTACTCAAGATTGAATACTCAAGTATGATCAAGATCAAAGCCTCTGGTATAACTTAATCTCAGGAATACTTAAGTATTGAGAAGGCTACTCAAGTATTGACAGTGTGAAGCCTCTGATATGATCTTGTTGCAACGATACTTGAGTATTGGATATAGATACTCGAGTATGAGAAATGGCCTACCCGAGTATTGAGCATCTGTGAAGTGGTTCAACAAGGGATACTCAAGTACACAGAATAACATACTCGAGTATGACCATCAGCTGACACAAATCATCTCTACAACATTATTCGATTGAATTGATTATTCAATTAATCCTTCTTCTATATCACTCAATATTATCTATGATATTACTAATTATCTTCTTGAGTGATTTTCAGTTGATTAACCATTGTTTGAATTTTGATGAGCAATCAAGCAACGAACGTTCTGTGAAACAGAGACAACGCGCTGAAAACAATAAAGGTTAACCCATTCTGCCGAAATAGGCGCAGATGCTTAAATGCTCTCAATGGACAAATTCAGATCCTACAACGATCTCTAATTTTCAACTACTATAAATACACGAAGGACTGAGTTCATTAGTACGAACCAACACATACACAGACAAAGCATTCAAAGTGTTCAATTTCTATTCTGTATATATCTTCGGATATTACTGAACTTCAGTGTTTATTATTCATCTACTCTGTGAGAGAGTTGTATCATTTGTATTTACATTTGTTCAAATCTTAAGGTAGTGGTATCTTGAGTGTGGGTGTACGATTACAACTTGTAAGGGGAGTGAGTCATAGGGAGAAAGGATCATCCTGAGTTACAGAGTGTGTAATTGTATTTGTGAGATAGTGAAAATCCCGGAGTGTCTGGGTACTGGATGTAGGTCAAGGAGTTGAACCGAACCTATATAATTCCTCTGTGTCATTTCTCCTTACTTCTTTACTGCTTTCATTGTTTATACATCATACCATGAAAAGAATTATTGAGATCACCTATTCACCCCACCTCTAGGTGATATTCCACCTTCAAAGGAGGAGCTGACTGAGCTTCCCGAGCCTGAGATTGAGCTCGAGCTTGAGATGCTCTTGGCTGGGACCTTAAAGGTGCCCGAGACTGTCCAGGACCTTCTGGCCCAAAAGATATCTTCATTAAGTTTAGTTGAGCTTTCCCAAAGAATGGAGGGTATTTGAGAGAGTCAGCAGCACCCACATACCAGATTTTATGATAGAAGAGAATCACAGAAATCAAAGAGGGAAAAGGCATGTGTGAAAGTTTTCTACGAGAGAATTTGAACTTGATCATCTCCTGGAAGATCCAATGACCAAGATTAAAAGGCACCTTTTCACAAAAGCAGTAAAGAGTGGGTAGTCTTTTTGAGCAAAGTGAGTGTAATTACCACTCTTTTGGATGAAATTACGAGAATAGACATACCACAAAACTCTATTCTCATCAGACATAAAGCCAAGATTAAAGCAAAGCATATGATGCTGGTTTTGAACATGATCCCTTATGAAATGATGTCTCACATCAATATGCTTGGTCCTAGTATTTTGAACTAGATTCTTTGCCAAGCTTATTGTGCTTGTGTTGTCACACAAAATTGGGATCTCCTTCAAGTTGATTCCCAAGTCTGATAATTGCTGCTTGAGCCATAAAACTTGAGCACAGCAACTTGAGGCAACTACATATTTAGCTTTAGTGGAAGACACAGCTACACTGGTTTGCTTCTTGCTGAACCAAGATACAAGTGAGCCACCAAGAAATTCACATTGGCCACTTGTGCTTTTTCTGTCAGTCTTGTACCCGACATGGTCTGAATCTGAATATGCCACAAAGTGTTCAGGTTGACCTTTCGGAAACCACAATCCAAGTGTCTTCGTGTCAGCAAGGTATCTGAAGATTCTCTTCACGTACTCAACATGAGATTCCTTAGGAGCAGACTGAAACCTTGCACACATCCCCACACTGAATTGGATGTCAGGACGACTTGCTGTTAAATAGAGCAATGATCCGATCATTCCTCTATATCTTGTAATGTTGAAGTTCTTGCCCTCTTCATCAGCATCCAATGAAGCAGTAGAACTCATTGGAGTGTCAGCTCCATTGCATTGATCCATCCCAAACTTCTTCAGTAGATCATTGAGATACTTGGTCTGAGATATGAAGATCCCATTCTTCTTTTGCTTGATTTACAGACCAAGGCAATAGTTGAGCTCTCCCATCATGGACATCTCAAACTCTCCCTGCATATTCTTAGCAAACTCTTCACACAAAGCATCATTAGAAGCACCAAATATAATATCATCAACATATATTTGGACAATCAAAATTTCACCAAGCTTATTACTCTTTATGAAGAGAGTTGTATCTGCTTTTCCTCTAATAAAACCTTGATCAAGAAGAAATTTTCTTAATCGCTCATACCAAGTTCTAAGAGCTTGTTTAAGGCCATAAAGGGCTTTCTTGAGGCGATAAACGTGATCTGGATGATGTTCATTTTGAAAACCAGGAGGTTGTTCAACATAAACTTCCTCTTGAATAAAACCATTTAGAAAAGCACTTTTGACATCCATTTGATAGAGCTTGAATTCTTTAACACAAGCAAAGGCTAAAAGAACTCTTATGGCTTCCAATCTTGCCACTGGAGCATAAGTTTCTTCATAACCAATTCCTTCTTCTTGATTATAGCCTTTAGCAACCAATCTTGCCTTATTCTGGACAATGATTGCTGATTCATCTCGTTTGTTCTTGAATACCCATTTAGTGCCAATGACCGGATGGTCCTTAGGCCTAGGTACCAAATCCCAAACTTGATTTCTATCAAATTGATGTAACTCCTCTTACATTGCTATCACCCAATCATTGTCTGAAAGAGCTTTATCAATCTTAGAGGGTTCAATATGAGAAATAAATGCAGAAAAGGTTACTTCATTCAAGGTGCTATTTCTGGTTCTTACTCCTTGATTTACATCACCTATAACTTGGTCCAAAGGATGATTCCTAATGAACTTCCAAGCTCTAGGCTGAGACTAACCAGGATTTTGAAGATTATTTTGAGGATCAGCCTCGAAAACATTTTCAGGATTTTCAATAGATGCAGGAGGTGTTAGTTCTCTAAGGGTTTTGATGATTACTAACAATCGCAAACAAAGTATGAAGTTTTTATTTGACAAGTTGAAAAACTTGCTATCAAAGGAAAACTCGAGTTTTGCCCTTACACAGAAGAACTCAATTTTCTAAACTAAGCAAAACTACCAGTTTTCAGAGAAAACTCAAGTTTTCATCACACAGAGATTTCTCAGCATTTTTTGAAAAATGCAAAACTCGAGGTTTCAGTTGAAAACTCGAGTTTTGGCCTTACAGAGACTCTCCTAAGTTTTGAACTTTTAAAAACCTCCAGTTTTGCCTAAAACCTCCAGTTTTCAGTTTAACTTGAAACTTTCCAAGTTTTCACAAAATTTGTGAAAACTCGAGTTTTGATTAAAAAAAAGAAAAACTCTAGTTTTCATCGCTGAGTTTGAAATTCGAATCTGACGAATATTCGAAACCTTCTTGTTTGATCTTAATACTTCCCGTTATCATTCTCCCGTCATGTGCCTAGAGCATCCACTGTTAATGTACCATTTGTTGGATTTTGATGCTCTTAGACATACCTACAAGACACAACAAATTAGGGCTTAGGTACCCATCTTTTCTTGGGTCCTTTGGGGTTAGTTTGTGTCTTGGGAACCCTGTAAGATCCCTTTGGCACCCATTGATAATTCCCTCGAGGGTTTACTCTTTCTTTCCTTTTATGAAAGCAAGAAGAAGTAGTATGACCCTTTCGATTACAATAATTACAATGTGCAAAAGGGTTTGAAGAATGAACAGATTTTCTAAAATAGTTCATGTAAGATTTTTCTCCGGACTTCTTTCTTCCTTTTTTTTATCAACATCGGGTTTGTAACCAATTCCCGATCCGTCATTTATAAACCTTTCTTTGTTTTCAACATGACATTGAGCATTTTACTACCTCTAGTGAATTTCTCAAGTGCCTTTGTGAGATGTAAATTCTTTTTCTCTAAATCAGCACAGTCTTCACAAACATCATTTTCTTTAAAGATTTTTCACTTGCAGTTCAAGAGTTATATTCTTGTTTTTCAAAGCAAAATATTTTTCAGCAAGCTTTTCAAATTCAGATTGCACAACAGTGTATTCAACGAATAACTCATCATAAGGTGGTTTTGAATCTTATACCTCATCATTGTTGTTAAGTTGCTCTTCTTCTTCAGCAACTAAGCAAATATTTGCTTTCTCTTCCTCATCAGCTTCATCTTCATCAGATGAGCTATATCCCCAAATAGCTGAGACATAGTCTTTCTTTTTGAATCTGTTGAACTTCTTCTTTTCCTTGTCTTTGTTGTTCAGCTGGGGACATTTAGACTTGATGTGGCAAGGCTTTTCACAACCGTAGCAGATGACTGGCTTCTTTGCCTCATAGTTGGAGCTACCTTTGTGAAATTTCTTGAATCTTCGGACCATCATGCCTATCTCCTCATCTTCGTCTTCATCTTCTTCATCATCTGATTCCTTATCTTCTTTGACAGCTTTAAGGACAATTCCCTTGTTCTTGCCATGCACTTCATCAAGTCCCTTCTTGAACTTGAGCTTGGCTTCATATTCGCAGAGGTCCAAAAAGAGGGTTACTATGAGATGCCATAGAATCTCCACGAGCTTCTTCAATGGCGTGACTTTGGCTTCCCATTCCTTGTTGAGAATATTGAGAATCTTCCTCACTTGGACAGGTTGCTCATACGTTTTGCCCAAAACAGCAAGCTGGTTGATCAGATGAGTGAATCTTAGCTAGAAATTGCTGATGGATTCACCAGGCTTCATACGAAGGAGGTCATACTCAGTCATAAGAGTATTGACTCGATTTTGCTTTACTCCAAATAGCTTCCTTCATGAGTTATTTCCGGTGCATCCCACATTGCTTTAAAGTTGATTAAATTGCGTATTACATGGAAATACTCTTGTTGACTAAGAGCACTTTACGCAGAAGAAAAAGCCTTGTCGCTGAGTGTGACATTTCTTCCGTCATTCTCATCATAATCTTCTTCGCTTTTCTTCTCTCGAGACCATTTGTAAGAATAATTGGTCTGTAATCTCCTCTTTCAAACACTCTCCAGAGACCATACTCTGTAGCCATTACAAAGACTTTAAACTTGACTTTCCAGAAGGAGTAATGCTCTCCATTGAATCCTGGTGGTCAGTTCATCGAAGCTCCATCAGGTAGAATACCTTCCATGCTAATCCTTCTCGAGTTGTTAAGCTCTTAAGAGAAGACCTTGCTCTGATACCAAATGAAGATGGAGCTAAATCACCAAGAGGGGGGTGAATTGGGGATTTCAAAAACTTTTCTAGATCACTCTGTTTTTTGAAAATAAAACAGAGGTGAACAGAGAGTAAAGAGAAGAAGAGAAAGACACAGCAATTTATACTGGTTCGGTCCAACTCCTTGACCTACATCCAGTCCCCAAATTCTCTGGGATTTCCACTATCTCAATTGATTACACACTCTGTACTCAAGAGTAATTCTCTCACTAGAACTTATTCCCCCTTACAAGTTGCAACCAATGAACCCAATCACTAAGTCCCCTGACTTGTGATTCTTTACAATAAATGATTCACAATGAAATAACTCTCTCTAAGAGTGGATAATAATAAACACTAAAGCTTAATGTATCAGAAGATACTTTTACAAGTGAAAACTAAAAGTAGTTGAAGGATTTTGAATGCAATTTGTTTTCAGCAGTTGTGGTGGTTGAGAAGAATTGAATGCAGCTCTATTTATATCAAGAGGGCATTAAATGACCATTGCAAACTTCAATATAACCGTTGCCTTCATTAGACAAAGTTTTGGTTAGGCATTGGTCTTCTTCTCTCACTAATCTTCACTTAATTCAAAAGTGGCTTAAGTTCGAGTTGACTTCCGCAAATTAATCCATTGGAGTAGCAGCTACCGGATGTGGAAAACATTCTTTAATTCTTTGTAGATGTGTGCAGAAGGATTACCCAAAAGTATGCAACTTTATGTGTTTTGCATTTGTTATGCTGACGTCACTTTTTGCTTTTGCTTTAAACCTTCAATAAACATTCTCTAAAACATCTGAAACTTACTAACAAAGTGGTTAAACATAGCTAGGAATATTAGAGAATGATAACGAGAAGTATTAAGATCAAACAAGAAGGTTTCAAAAATTCGCCGATTCAAATTTCAAACTCAATGATGAAAACTCGAGTTTTGGACTTTAGTATGTAAAATCGATTTAAGTCCAAAACATCAAAACTAGATGTTCTCTTCCAAAACTGGAGGTTTTCAAAACATTAAAAACTGCAATGATCTCGGGTTCGCCAAAACTCGAGTTTTCATTTAAATATGAAAACTTGAAGAATTTGCGCCAAGTCAAAACTCGGAGGTTTTCCCGAAACTGGGCGCGTTTTCAAAACTCGAGAAAGCATGAAGGCTCTCTACCTAACCAAAACTCGAGTTTTGTAATCAAAACTCGAGTTTTCATTTTATAATGAAAACTTTGAGAAAACCGGCCAAACTCAAAAACCGGAGGTTTCCACAAAACTCGAGTTTTCACAAATTTTGTGAAAACTTGGAAAGTTCCAAGTTAAACTGAAAACTGGAGGTTTTAGGCAAAACTGGAGGTTTTTAAAAGTTCAAAACTTAGGAGACTCTCTATAAGGCCAAAACTCGAGTTTTCAACTGAAACCTCGAGTTTTGCATTTTTCGAAAAATGCCGAGAAATCTCCATGTGATGAAAAATTGAGTTTTCTCTCGATAACTTGGCGGTTTTACTTAGTTCGTAAAATTGAGTTCTTCTCTCGTAAGGGCAAAACTTGAGTTTTCCTTTGATAGTAAGTTTTTCAACTTGTCAAAGAAAAATTCATACTTTGTTTGCAATTGTCAAGAATCATCAAAACCCTTAGAGAACTAACATTTTTTTGGTAAGAAACTCTAATCTTGGCCGAACGGAATTTGGGGAAATAAAGGGAATTTTGAAATTCTCGAGACAACATCGCGTTCCTCATGGAAAATGGTGTGGGAATAAAATGGTAAATGAATTCTTAAAGAGATTTTTAAACATAAAATAATGAGCTCAATGAAGATGTTAAATCACGCCAGTTTTGGATCTTTGAGGCCGGTGAGTTTGTGAGTGTCGTTTCACTAGGTAAAAGTCCTCTACAAATTATGAAAAAATTCCAAAAGATAGAGAACATGCATAGCTTTAAAAAATTAGGTATTTTTTACTTTTTGAGCTCTGGTTAGAGAGCAATAAATTGTACAAAATGACTTTAAGTTCTAGAAACCAAAACTCGGCAGAGAGATTATGTGTGGTATTTGACTGGGTTAATGTGCCCAGAAAAATGTGAAATTTTAGAGGCATATAGAGGACTCACAAAGCTTGAATTTGATATGTATTTGGTAATATTTAAATCTCCGAGTAGTAAGATACAAATTTTTAAATTTGAGATATGTTTTTGAAAAACTCATTGTATAGTCGTTATATTTTTTTGAACTCGGGAGTGAACCACGTATGATTAAATATTGGTACGAATTTTCACAAAACCTAGACTTAATAAGGAGATCATAGGTTTTTGGGCCACCTAAATTGGACACCTAGAACTCCATATATGAATTTTTAAAGATAAGTTAAGTTTTTGGAAGCTTAACTGGGCAATAAAGGTAAAATTGGAAACTAGGGTCTAGATGGCGTGCTATGACTTTTGAAATTATTTTTAGGATAACATTGAATGGTCAAAGAGCTCGTGAAAGTTGAAAGCACATTAAAAGCAGTTTTGTGCAATTTATTAAAAATAATTGAATTTGCTAGACTTTTTAGGATAGTCGAGATAAAGGCCGAAAATAACCATTTAAGTTGCAAAATCGTACCCTAATGTCATAAGGGTTAAAAAGGAAAATAAACATTTAGTTTCCCTAATTTTAAAGGTATGGTTATATCCTTAGGGCCACAAGGAGAATGAAGAAACTTCAAGCAACCGTGACGGTTGACAAAAAAAGAACCCGAGTAAGGATGTAGTCCTTATATGTAGTGGGCTTATTTTACTTGCATGTATTTGATATTATTTCTTATGGTATATGTATGATTACTATGCTTGCTTGTTATGTTTAACATACTTGAATGATTGAAGCTCTATTTATGATTACGTTATGGCCAAGAGTATGATGCATGAGCATTGAGCATGCAAAAATGTCATTATGTTAACATGAGTTTGTGCAAGGCAAGTATATCATACATTAGCATTTATTTTGTTTGCACTGTTTGGTATTGTCTGCTACTGAGATTCCTCAGAATCTCACCCTTCACTACCAACCAATAGGACAGGTGAGCACGGGAAGAAGAGACGTGCTACACAAGGTTTAAGGAGTGAGCGTTGCTTGAAGGCGGCCCAACAGAGGACAAATTTTGAAGAACTGAGGGGCAACAATATTTAGTTTGTTTATAATTTTCACCGTCTGTAAATGAATGTAAAGGGGTATAAACCCCTGGAAAAACATCATATTATGTAATCAAATTTAATTTCCATTTGTACGTAAGATAACGAACTATTTCTGATTTTACTACACAACCGCTAGTAGAGCCGAGTAAGATTATGTTGAAGAATGCGGCACCGACGATGGGGTGTGACAATATGTCATCATCTCGATTTGACAATGAGAAAAATTAAAGGATATCAAGGAAAATGCATGGGGCATCAAGAGGAAGAAAACTGTTACTAGCAACATCTTTATCATAAAATTGTTCTGCTCAATAAACACTACTACAAAAAATAGATATTACTTCCCTAAAAGACGTCCTATTTTAAAAATAGGAAGTAAAATGTGAACGCGGTGGCAATTTTGTAATTATTTGGAGAAAATTTGGTATATTAGACATCCTAATATTTTTAGGACGTGTAAAGTCCACTTAAAACGTCCTAAAAATATTAGGACACCTAAATTGACCAAAAGGAGAAGAAAAAAGGCGGCAAACGAAAAGATTGGCGGGGAAAGGCTGAGGTATTGGTCTTTATGCGCCTAAGTATAACACTAGGACGCCAAACGCGCCCTTATTACCCCCACCATTTCTTATTATTCATTCTTTTTTGCTCAGATTTCTTGTTCTATTTCTCGTAACGCCACTCCTTCCTCACAAATCCCTAACATTTCTCCTCCCTTTCCCACCTTCGCGCCTCGCCTTGCTTCCGAAGTTCACCGTTGTTCAGCTCCTACTCCTCTCACTCCGTCGACCACAAGACGCCGCCCCTTTGATGTTTGTTGCTCGTCGAACCCAATCACGTTGAAATTTCCAGAAGCAACTAACAAGTCACGCAGACGACCCAAGTATATGCCCTTTTAGTTTCTGCTAAGCATTCATTCCTCCCTTGGCAATATTTGAATTCTGTGTATTTTTAATTTCATCTTCCTTAGATCATATTTATCAGAATATAATATGTACGAAGGTTAGTGTCTCTACTTAATGTGGTCCTATCTTTCGACTCAATAATTTTCCATTACTTTTACCGCCATATCACTTTTCTTCTTCCTCAATGCACATGGAAATGCCTAAGTGCACGCATCAAAACAGAGTGGCGCTCACCTAAATCTTCTTCCCCACCATTTTGTTAAAGTTTAGTCTCCTTGTTTGCTTTTTGTGTGGTTCTTCATATTGACACGGGTTATGGATGATTTTACAATGGCATCTTAATTTGGAACTAGTAGATGAATGCTTACCCTCCTATTTCATTCAATTTATTTGGATGGAATGAAATGTGACCACTTGTCAAAAACAACTGAATAGAGATTAAACATGTTTTGCATATGGAAAAATGCAAAGAAAATTTATATGAATGTTATAAAATTCTAGTGAACTTTCTTCGACCGTGGAACTAGTTTTTTTTTTTGTTAAAAAATGTTGATAAAAAGATGGAAACTGTACAACATAAGAATAATCGTTAAACAAGCTAGGATTGTGTGTTCCAAATGGGTAAATTCTAGTTGTCACTGATTGAAACAAGCATTTGGTGAGCGCATATTACAGATCAAAGCTTTAATCAGATAAATTATGGTACTTCAAAATATTGGTTTATGAATCAATCTTGTGCCACTCAACTTGGTTCACAAACTTGTGTACTAGAAATGCTTAGTGTCAAACATGTGCATATGTCACAGGCGGGTTGTTACCCTTTGTATCTTTGAATTAATGATTTCATCAGAGACATTCCTCTAAGTGTAACTCAATGCATAAACCACTTACACGACAAAGACGATGGCTTTGGACCCTCTTGTTTTCTTTCCTTTCGATGTTAGGTAACTATGCTTAACTTCAACTCGCTAGCCCCTATATATCAAATTAGAACTGTTATTTACACAACAAAGATATTGTTCAATTGATAGTGTGGCTTGTTATTTAGATTTAATTTATATAAGGAAGGACTATTCATGACTGTAATTATGTCAATGGGGCCTTTGGTCCTTGCCAAACCATATGAGTTGATGACCACCTCCATTGTTGTTCTTCTAGTAAGGAATCTTTTTGTAGATGATGACTTGATCCATTATCAGTATCATAAACTGTAGTGCAACATTTAAGGATTTGCACCATCTAACATTGAGAATGTCTAAAATTGCCGAGGTTAAACACGGAATATTAGTGCTAGCGGTTTAACCTTTTGAATATATGCATATTTATTTGAGTAATGCAAAGTAGCAACTTCAACTTGAGAGATTGAACGGTTCTGGTTCAAAGATGCAAAGCAATTAGTTTGTCTTACATGATTTTTGTTTGAGTAACTATCTTAATGCGGTTAATGAGTTTTCTATTATTGGATCTGTTTAGCTTAACCTAATTGACTTGAATTTTTGTTGACATTAACAATAATTGCATGTTATTTAAGCACCGCATGGATAATGGAAATAAAACCCGAGTTAATCTCACAAGCATAGCTTCTTAATAATAAGTGGGTCTAGGGCGTACCGTGTAGATAAGTCGATAAAAGGCTATGATTATAATAATAAGAATAATAATTTTTTTTTGATATATCAAAGTTTAAGTCGGGGTAGATACCGGTATCCCACAGTCGGGCATGCCTCCAAGCTCGAAACCTTACAACAATAATTTTTCTTATTTGGGAAATGAGTGTAATTCCCTATAATGGATGCACGGTTTTTCATTATGCTATGGGAAATCATTTTATAAGTACCTATTGTAATACCCAAGAATTTATAATTCTCATAAATACTATTTTTGGGCAAATAATACCTATTAGAAATAGGTGAATATGTGGTCTCAAAATTTAGTAGCTTAATTTAGGGAATTTTGTTCTAGAAGTAAATAAACCAAAGACCCAAATTTTCTAATTTGGTTTAGATATCATAAAATACCCTAAGATTATTATATTACAATATAGTTTTATGTTATGAAAATACCTAAATCAATTAAAGGAAATTACTAATAAATAAATGAGAATTAAATTTACGTTAATTAGATTTATAAATGTCCATAATAAATTTAGTGGCAATTAAAAGTCATCAATTAGGGATATTTTAACTTAATGAAGAATCAAGGGCCAATTTTGAAATTATATTTAAGGATCATAAAATATGATATAAATACCATATTAAACTATAGTTCTCATATGAACAAATGAACAAGAAAACGTTATGAAAACACTTAAGCTAATTAATGAGAATTAGCAACAAGAATGAACAAGTTAGCTTGCACTAATTGGGATTAGTTGAGGCAAAATAAAAGTATAAAATGAGGGTGAAATAATACTTTCTTAATTAAGCACTAATTTTCATGATTAGTTAAATCAATTAATCAAGGGAGAAGATTTAATCTAAACAAACACAATGAAATCCAATAGTTGTGATTAAACCAATAATTAATATTAATCCTTGTGAAATTGAATTGGCCAATGATAAATCAAGAAAATATTCTTAATCCTCATGAAACTAATTGGACCAATAAGAGATTAGCATAAATTAAAGGTCAAGATTAAACCTCATAAGGCTAATCTAAGGGTTTTACAATTAATTTAATAAAGCATAATCCATGTGAAATTAAATCCACCAATAAGAAAAAGAGTTGTGAGTGTATGTGTGTCTAGTATATGAGAGAGAGAAAAAGAAAATTAAAGCAAATTTGATAAAGTTTGAAATCCTAGAGTAAATTGGATAATGGTTTGAAATCCAGTAAATATCCGATGTACACAAAAAAACTCAAAACAACAAATAAAGTGAGAATTTATACAAATTTAAAAAGTTGTGAAGAAGTAGGAACCCGGAGAAAATATAAGGACTTATCTTAAACCCACGTAATTTAACCTCGAAAGTAAGCCCAAGAAAGGCTATTTTTGCAAACGTTGAAGAATAAGCTTAGTACAACCAGGGGAATCTAATTAGACCATAAATCTGGATATCCAACTACTAATCAAAAAGCATACTCAGAATTTAAAAGTATTAGTGATTGATCGGCAACCAAAAATGAATTTCGTTAAAGTAAGGAAAAAGATGATGGAAGAGAGAGAGAGAGAGAGTGATTAAAATATGATTTTTATTAGAGCACATGGGGATTTAATTTTGGAAATTAAGATAATTAGCTAAATCCAATGTAATTGTTTTTAACCAATGGGAAGCATTTGCTCACAAATTGTGTCACCATAAAAGCACAAATTAATATTAGCCCTTCATAAGAAAAGTTGATCCAAGGGATAAAATTCATAAGCTTTTACTATAAATAGGGGTCTTGCCCTTCATAATTCTTCACACCAAATCAAACTTCAAGAGTTGATTTCTAATAGAGTAGAAGCAAGAAGGAGGTAGCAAGCAAGAGGCTTCAAGAGGTAAGCTTATCTTTAGTTTTTAGTTTATAGTCTTTAGTTCTTATAAGTTCTTAGTAGTTCTTAGTAGCTTTAGTAGAATTGTTAGTTTTAATCTAGGAAATAGGTAAGGTAATTTCCCATAATTGTTTTCAAGCCTTATTGCATCAAAAGATGCCCGACAAGGTGGAAACATATTGGGGAGTGACTTCTAGGATTAATAAAACAAGTTAGAGTAAGATAGGGAATTGTAGGGTTTTGTTGGGCTTGTTGGGATCAGTCAGATAGAGGACACTGTTTGATATGTAAATTTATATTCCAAAATTCTGAAATAATTCATGTCATAGTAGACATGTATAGCTTTCCATTGATATAAAATATGCATCAATTAGAGGTCTGTAGAGGCAGATAAAAATTCTGGAAATAAGGCTACGTTTTTCTGGAAAAATTCTGGGCAGAGGTTGAAGATCATTAAAATGGGAGTGATTCACGAATTCTGGGTGAAAACCAATATTTTTTATTACAAATATACATGCTAAGGTTTCCGGGGAATTTTACGGAACCTCGTTTCGATTTTTGTGGAATTAATTATGATTTTTCAAAGTTAAACAGAAAATTCTGCCCATAAATATTACAGCAGCGTTTTTGAGAAAATAAAGGGATGTAATTGGATTAACAAGTCCACCGAGGTAAAAAGGGTCGGTAGTGGCTGAAATGTTTCCTAAGATATTATTTACGAGGTACTAATGCGATAATACTATTATAGGATATCCGGGAAAATCGGAGACGTACCGACTGTGCAAGTGTACCGCCATCCAAATGGACTAAGGTACGGACGCGTCGTAACACTAACTCGATGCTTATGGTATGCTTATATGTGATGGATAATTTCATAGACTAAGACTCGGTCTTAGATCACGTTTATACATTCAGCTTTACACGGGTTATAGTCTTGATAATGCCGTTGAGTTTTCCTAGCGCTGAGGACACGACATGCTATCGTGGTACTGGTTAGTGCAAACAGGGATGCCTTTACATGTGCTGTGTGCTATGTACTATGGATATGTTAATCTTGCATCTGCTGTGTGCTTATGTATTGATTCTTTTTGTAATGTCATGAATATCTGTCATACATATATTGTTTTGCATGAGCATGAGGTTACCGTTACCGAGGTTCAATGGTAATTGAACCTCGGCCCACTATAGCTTCGGTCCGGGAGGAACTAGGACCGAGGACAAGGGTAAACAAGCACGCGTGAGGACACGGGCGAGAGGGAGACCGTTATAAATTATTGTATCACCGTATTATTAAATATTCGAATAATTGTACCACTGTAATAACAACCAGACACCAGCAGCGAAGGTTTATCAGATACTCGCTCTTTTAAATTATTCTGATGCTCTACTCTGACCAAACTATTTTAAAAACACTTTAGAAAATTGGGATGTTACACCTATACTCTCTTTTTTTTTGGCTCAAATAGTACCTATACGCTCTTAAGTTTGAAGTACCTATACTTTTTAAATTTGTCTCATTATTAAATCCTTTAACTTACTGTCGTCATTGTTAGCCCTGTACAAAGCTACTAAGCTAAAAAAGCAAAGTTACAGAGAAAATGATGCTAACAAAACAAAATTGAAGGATTTAATAAAAAGAAAAAATATATAGCTACCAAATTAAAAATTTGGAAAGTTGATCTTGACATCAACTTGAACTATACAAAGCTGTGATTGCTACATTTTCTTGTCAACCTACTCATAACTGTATTTTATGTTTTACTAGGATGAACACCATACGACACAATATCCTTTCTTGGCACGATTGCAACAGTGTACAATGACATTAAAGAAGTCCCCATGCGATGCCCGAGGGAATTCTTGGTTCAATGATGCCATCATATCCTTTTACAATTGACAACACAAATCTTTCACAGTTTATTCATTTAAAGGAGCTAGATATATGTTGGCTTAAACTTGGAGTCCCGTAAGTAAATTTTTTGCCTTTCATTTAATCATGTGATTTTTTTCGTTTTATATATTTAGCAATTCATTTATCTTTTTAATTCCATCATAGTTTCTTCCACAACCTATGCATGCAAATCGGAAAAAATGAGTCATATGGATTGTTATGTCCATCGAACACATCAAGGAGCCACAGTACCTTGGAATTAAGGACATTTTATGTGGGTTCTACAATGGCAGAGTCGAAATTGCCTTGTTATCTAGCATCGATTCATGAAGGGTACTTATTTTAGTTTTGTCTATTTAAAATGTTTAAGAATAAATTGTCTTGTTATCTTAACTTAATCTTATTTTGTATGTGTTGTTTTAGTTATCATTATACTTTGTGTGTTGTTTGTCCACCCATTAACTCCGTCTATTGGTTCGATTCCATGGGTGGGAGGCCACACAAAGAAATAAAAACCATGTATAGCAAGTAACTAAACTTTTTGCATAATCATTGATATTCTTGAATTAAATGAATTGTTATAATGTTTGCTCATTTTCATTTTAATGATAGTGCACTAAAGGCATATAGATTGATTTTTGGGATTAAAGTTGGTCCAACTAGAGAACCGACATGGGTTTATCCGATAGTAAGTAGTTTGTTTCAATTCAAGTTATTTCATTGACAGTGGAATTTGACATGCCTTTATTCATTAAAAAAGAATTCAATTAACCATTTGCTTTTGCTTTATAGTGCCCTCAACAACCAGGGAATTGGGAGTGTGGATACTACGTTATGCTCTACATGTACTCCATCATTTAGAGCGGACGTACTTCAGATTTTGAGGAGGTACTTGCTCCTTCATTCTCAAATGATAATATTTTTTGAAGTTGTACTTTAGTTGTGTAATTAATTCATTCACTTGATTGATTTAATTTATACATTGTTTTCCATTTTACAGATTTTTGGTACTAAGGATGCCTACTCGAAGGAAGAAATCGATTTGGTTCGAAACCTGTTGGCTGGGCATCTTCTTCAACACATAGATGATTGAAGTTGGTCTTTATATTGCATAATTAGTAGGAGGTAGCTAGACAACTTCTTGACGTTTTGTGTTGATTATTGTACATAGAAGAAGTAGTAGTAGTTTCAGAGCAAATTGGTTAAGATGAATTGAAGTTAGCCACTTACACTTTGTTGTTACTACTTTGTTACCTTTATATCCAAATTCATCATGAACTATCTGTCTTGATGAATTAGTTACATTCGTGTATTCTGTTTTTGTCTTACACTTTGTTGTTACACTTTTGTACCAAAAATATAAGGTTAGCTGAGTTAACCTTTTTAGTACATGTGTGTTGTTTTAATTTATCACATTGTGGTAATTGTTGCCTACTGATGTATATAAAGGTTTTTGTAAGGGTAAGGAATCAAACGAAACAAAAGATGAGGAAAAAAAAAACAAACAAACACTTTAGGCGTCTAATTATATTAATTAGACGCCGAAAGTATAACTTACAGCGTCTAATTTTATATAATTAGGCTATAAGTCACACTTTAGGAGTCTAATTTCTAGTATTAAACGCCTAAAGTATAGCCATTTAAGCCATTTCCAGCATACTTAAGGCGTCTAAGAATTAAATTGGGACGCCTTAAGTCTTGACTTACGGCGTCTAATTTTAAGTATTAGACGCCATAAGTTTTCCATACTATGCCCTTAAATAGACGTCCCTCGAAAATAGGACGTTAAATGTGCTCAAAATAGGACATCATAGCCCTATTTTGTAGTAGTGAAACTTGAGACTGCTTTTCTTCCAAATAGTGGTTCGGTGAGGAATCAATAAATGATGATAGAAATATCATCAGGAGGAGAAGAAAATGAAAACAAAAATATTATTTGGGAGAGATTTTTATTGCATTAGCAATTGCCGACTTATAGATTTTTATTTGACTGGGAATTATTCCTTCATCTTGAATAAGCCAATCATAAGAAGCCATACCGTCAATTCGAATGATCAATCTGTTTGACTTTGTCTTAATTTGATACATCGATTATTCTTTATTCGTTTTGTTTTATATTTATGGTTGTTAATTAATGGAACTTTGGAAGCTTATCTTTAAAAAATTTCAACAGCGCTGTGTTGGTCCATTAATACTTGTACACTTCTGATCTTATTTTCTTAATAATTTTTTGTTTTCTAAATATCTAAATTTAAAAAATGAATTCGTTTGCGCGTCCGTCAAATCAATGTTTTTGTAAGCGTAAGTTCAGGGATGGACAAACCCACTCCAATTTTATTATTATTATTATTTTGGTAAAACCAATAAAAATTTCCCCTCCCCTCCAATTTCCTCATACCAAACAGCTCCTAAAAGGATTATAATATGATTTCTTTCTCGTTAAATCAACCCCATGAATAAACGCGCTTAAAATATGTATGTATAAAGAGCTTGACCTCTCAAATTAATGTGGTTATTTTATATTTTATATATATATATATATATATATATATATATATATATATATATATAATTCTGACTATAATTAATAATTCATCGATCAAAATACAGATTTTAAAACAAGTTAAAGTTATAATTTCAAAATACAGTTAATGTTTAAGTAAATTTATTTGTCAGAATAGTGAGTTATTCATGATAAATAAATAAAAAATAGTTCAATAATAATATTTGTCGCCTGATGAAATATGTGGGGGTTATTTGTCTGTACTGATAACTTTCTTATGTTCCTACTCCAAAATTTTTATAATGCATATGAAAGAAATATGCTAGTGAGAAGTATTTATATTTTCTTCCTATCCTAAGCATAGAAGCTAATTATGAAGTTGATTTTGGTCATAAATGTAGGACCTCAATCCTTTTTATCTCTTATACTTCTCATTTTTCACTTAACTAATACATAACTTATGAATTAATATATAATCCAATGCATAAATAAAATAGTATTTTAGAGAGATCATGTCATTTTGCTGTAATTAATTTTGCTAGTGCAATTTCCTTAGACTAGCTAAGTTAGTTAAATAACTCATATGTTAAGGGTTGGAGGAGTGATCTGGGTCCTTAGTATAACACCAATTTAACTGCACTTGTTAACTTGTGATTTATTGACACAAACTTTTGCAAGATATGTATCTTCCGTATGTACGCTGATGCTATATATGAAGAATCTGCTAGGTAATTGGACCCCTTAAAATTATCAATTTTCTTTCTTCACATTTGGACATATATAGTAGCTGGTTTCAGCTTATTAAGGAAACTAGGACAAGTCACACGTTTGAAAGAGCCAAAGAAGATTAGGTGTAAAAATATTTGTTGCAAGTCTATCTTACAGCTTTAAGTTGGGGCCGGTCAATTTTAGTCATTATTTATTAATGTTTTATTTTAACATTACAGTTCCTTATACATCCAAGAAACTCGAACGAAACATCAAGAATTGTACGAAGCAATCACAAATTTACTACAGCCAAAATTGACCTCAGCGCAAATACAGAAGTGAGACTGTGGGCGAAACATCATTAGAAAATGTAGTGAAACAAAAAGCGTTTGTGTTAACGCTAAAGCTTATGTTCCGCATATGGTATTGATTGCCTCTAAAGAATTGGTACCAGGTAGATTTGAAAATGACGACCACGCTGGAAATTCATGATATGTTGGCATAGGATAACTTGGGGGAAGACTAGGAAATAGAGACTCAAAGTTAAGCACATTAATTACTTGCCTTATTGACGGCCTTTGATTATAATCTGGATGAGCACACCAAGACCAACAGTCATCAGGCATTTGATTTGATCATGGTCAAAATCTCCATCTAGTCTTGAATCAACTGCTTCAAGAAGTTTTCCGCTCCCATAGAGTTGCCATACCCAATTAACTATGACAGGGATTACATAATCAATTGTATTCTGATTTATATCAATTGTATTCGATTTATAGGAATCCCGATTTGTAGGGATTAAGAATAATCTTCATTAATAGTCATTATTAGTCATTATGAGCCATTACTATTAGGGCTCTCTTGTCTTCTATATATATATGTAACGTTTGTATGTGAATACAGGACACAACATTCATTCTTTCTATTTTGCCAAGTCACATGGTATCAGAGCTCAGGTTGTGTCCTCTCTAAAATATTTTTTTTTCTATACACATTTTTTTAGGTTTTTCGTTCTTCCTCGTCACCTCCAGGTTGTTTTTCTTCTCATTTTCTTGAGCTTTATTCTCTCGATCTCGAGACCTATTATCTCGATTGATCTTGTTTTTTTTTTTTTTTTTCTCTCCTTGTTTTCTCGAGACCTATTATCTCGATTGATACTATTTTTTTCTCCTCGTTTTCTCGAGACCTATTATCTCGATTGATCCTATTTTTTTCTCCTTGTTTTCTCGAGACCTATTATCTCGATTGTTCCTATTTTTTTTTCTCCTTGTTTTCTCGAGACCTATTATCTCGATTGATCCTGTTTTTTTTTTTTTTTGAGTTAACTTGGTCTCCCTCCAAGAGAGAGTTAACATAGTCTTCTTCATCTTTCTTTTACATAGTCAATTGTATTCTGATTTATATCAATTGTATTCTGATTTATCTTCTAATCACTTTTGTTAACCATTTGGTGTTGGTCCTTGATGAGACCTTTGAAGTATTTTTTGGTCCGTCACTTGTGAGACCGTTTGTTGCAGACATAGCCAGTTCATCCTACTCAGTTTCATGAACTCAAGTCCAAGCTGGGCATCCAAGACATCTATGCTCCAAACTATGCGGGTGACAGAGGATTACATAATCAATTGTATTCTGATTTATATCAATTGTATTTTGATTTATAGGAATCCCTGATTTGTAGGGATTAAGAATAATCTTCATTAATAGTCATTATGAGCCATTACTATTATGGCTCTCTTATCTTCTATATATATATGTAACGTTTGTATGTGAATACAGGACACAATATTCTTTCTTTCTATTTTGTCTAGTCACAAACTACGCTTATTTCATTTTCTGGAGCCTTAAGGTTGATGGATTTTCTTCCACAAGCTATCTCCAAAGCGACAACTCCAAAACCGTAAACATCGAGATTCTTTACTAGCCCTTCCATTGATGACGCATTCAGGTGCCAAGTAGCCCATAGTTCCAGCAAAAGCTGTAGTTTGTGATCCTTTAGCATGGTCTACAAATCTTGCTAATCCAAAATCTCCAAGTTTTGCATTGAAGTTGGAGTCCAGCATGATATTGCTTGATTTTATGTCTCTATGAATCACACATTGTTCCCATTCTTCATGCAGGTACAATAATGCTGAGGCCAAGCCTTGAGCAATTTTAAATCTAGTTGACCATATCAACAACCTTTGGTTCTTGAGTAGATGAGAATCTAAACTTCCATTTGGCATGTACTCATAAACTAGCAATAGTTCTTTCCTTTCATGATACCAACCAATTAGTTGCACCAAGTTTCGATGCCGTAGTTGACTTAATGTTCTTACTTCTGAAGTAAACTCCTTCTTTCCTTGCTTAGAAGTCTGAGATATTCTCTTTATGGTGACATCGGGGTTTGAATCTTTGAGAAAACCCCTGTACACAACTCCAAATCCTCCTTGTCCAAGCTTTTGCTCATCATTGAAATAATTTGTAGCAATTGCTAATTCAGTATATGAGTACTTTTTTGGCACTATTCCACTTTCAAAATCATCAGTAGTGTCCTCACTACACTCATCAACTTCCATTTTTTCCCTCTTTCTGCCCAAGATAAACAACACTACCCCACAGACTAAAACAAACCGTCCAACCCCTAATCCAGTTGCAAGTGCTGCAGCATTTCTACTTGTTTGGCTTATGTTTGGGCTCGGGCTCGGTATCAGACTTGGTCCTAGGCTTGTTGTGGGAGCAACATTTGGGAATTCCTCTGAATAGAAACTCCATGCTTCGATCCTGTGCGTTGCAAAATATGTTCCTGTGGCTGCTGAGAAACCAAAAGTAACCCATTCAGGCATGTACTTTGTCAGGTCAACTATATAATGAACATGTTGCCTCATAGTCTTGTTAGATTGATCAAAACCCGTAAACGAGATGCTTAAATTATGTGTACTTGCATTATAGCTGATGATAGCCTCATTTCTTCTGCCTCCTTTGATATTGGCCCACCAAGGCATAGTTGTATTAGATTTCATAGAATTGATATTGACACCCACATGTACTTCTCGAGGATCCCAGTCATTGTGAAATATATCAAACTCAACAGCAACGAATGGATGATCTATTGAATTAAGCATCGTTTCTTCACCTCCAATAATCAGACCCATAGCACCTTCTCCCGCTTTTGGAATATTGGGAAGCTTTGAACCTTTGGGGGCTAAGAAGAACGCCATGCCATCGCCAAATTTTGTGTTGCACATTGAATAAATCACAAAGGTGAATTTGGTGGTGAAATCTATGAGTTTCCCGGTGGCTTTGTCCCACAGATGCATTGGTTGGTGATATGTCACTCGACCGACACTATCATTGTACTGAGTTACCAAGTCGATGGATCTTCCTACCAGGCGAGCTGATCTTCATCCTGGTGGAAACTGGTGAAACTAAAGCTCAAGGAAAAGGCATCGGGTATCAAGAGGAAGAAAATTGATAATACCAACATCTTAACCTGCTCAAAATTTTCGGAGTAAAATCTCTATGAAGACGAAGTCAAGAAACTTGCGAATGTTTTTTCTTCCCCACGATGATTCAGTGAGATGTTCCTTTATGGCTCGCACAGCGTCCATCAATGGTCCTTGCATTCACAGTTGTAATCTTAATATTAAAACCAAATTTACAATTTTAATATATTCTGTCATGTCATGTCCAGCTAATTAATCAAGTTAAAGCTAAGGATTTGCTTTTGTTATTGGCTCCATTCGGAAAGTCATGATCTTGCATTAGCAATTGCCAACATATATAGATTTTAATTTGAATTATCTTTTTCTTGTTCTTCCACCATCTGTAACTATATATTGCTTAAACAAACGGAAGTTAAATGATAGTTGTTTTGAGGAGGTATTGTAGGAAGAAAGAAAATAAGTTTTGCTCTTTTGCCTTGTGTATTCCTCGATTGACAACGTTCATTTCTTTATGTTTATTGTGTATTTGGATTTTGTCCTTGTCTTTATTCTCTTTTCTTTTTCTTTTTTTTTTTTTTTTTTTTTGGTAAAATTGTCTTTATTCTTTGTTGGGAAGCAACTAAATTTTGTTGGGTTTTGGCATCATGAGGATAGTGACTATTTCGATGGAGGAGAAAATTTCTGGGGTGGGGAAGCCCAAGCTCAAAACCAACATGCTTGGATGTATTTTCTGCCTTTTGTTGATTTGACATAATCAGAAATTGATAAAATGTTTTATTTGACTTATGGGTCCCACATGCACAACCCCCCTTTTTTTTTTTTTTGACATAATGAACCAGACTCTCTTCACCCTTTGATCTGATTTAGCATGTATTAGGCTCCATAATTTGTACTTAGGCATGGCCTAATTTGAATTTTAAACTTGGGATAGTGAATTTGTTCATTTACCCGTTTTTATGGTGGCTTTGACTAAATAAATTTCAAAATTAATCCATGGCACTTGCAAGAGTTTTTTCTGTAATTAGCTTCTTCACCATATGAGATAATTTTTATAAATTTCTTAAACTAAAAAACATTCTTTAACTATTTTCCGTAAATTTATGATAAAATAGACCCTTAATTTTCAAAAGTTAACTTTCAAATTATTTACTGCACTGATAGGAAATTAAGCCTCTACAAAAACTTTATAAATTCTCAAACTGATTTTTTATAATTTTTTATGGACCTTTACATGATTTTAATAATTATATACTCAATTATTTCCTATAAATAATTCACTTGAAAATAGGCTTTTAGTCTTTTTTTTTTCACTTTTGCCCCAATTACCGTCTCCTTGCTTGGTTCACTGGGTCTCCAACTTCTCACTTAATCTTAATTAGCCCATACTTATTTTACTTCATTTAGCCCGTATTCAAAATATATTATATTTTGAATTCTTCTCCATAAAATAAGTTTTGTCCTCAGAAAAAATAGCTGGAACTTGGGCTAACAGGACTACAATATGATTTTTTTCCTCATTAAATCAACCACATTTAAAAGCATGTATGAGTTTATAAAGAACTTGAACTCTCAAATTAATTAGCTGATTTTGTTATATTTGAAAATAATTATCCATAATTAATAATTCATCGATCGAATACATATTTTAAAACTATAGTTAAGGATTTAGATTACAGTTAATGTTTAACTAAATTTATTTGCTAGAATAATAAGTTATTCAGGACAAGAACTAAAAATAGTTCAATTAATAATAATCTTTGCCCCTATCTTTAGAGTATCTCTGGTTGGAGGAGAGGGGACCTTCCCCTCATTTGCGAATTTGTTATAAGTCGCACATTGAGAGAGTTTCCATGAGAGAATGGCCTTTTATGGCCTTAAGTCCCCCCACCCAAACGGTTAGCTTTAGGTGTGTGGTTCTTCCAAGGACTTTTGCTTGTTATAGTGACGCTTTCATTTAGAGACCGCCTATCAGAGAGGGCTACATGGGAATGGCTCTACCTGGAGGGGTTGACTAGCAAGAGGCGGATGCTTTTATTGTGAGTCAGCCACCCGAAGAGGGCTACATGTGGAGGTGACCAGCAAGAGACCGATGCTTTCATTGAGAGACTGCCAACAAAAGAGGGCTACATCCATGTGGAAGGTTCTGACCAGAGGGGGTGACCAGCAAGAGACTGAGTGAAACATTGAGCGAACCATTGTAGTGTGGGGCTGGCATGCATGAATGAGAATGAATTTCGATAAGCAAAACTACACATTTGTTTCCTTGACTTTCTACGAAGTTTCAGTTTAGCCTCTTCTTAACTTTAAAAAACATATTTTTCAGTCATTTAACCTTAGCATTGTTTCGCAAATTAAATGAATTTTTTTATTTTTGTTTGGCAATGGTCATTGTTATTTTTGACAATTAACCTACTTTTTCAGCATCTGAAAAGGTTTTTTCAATTTTTAAGATTTTAAAGTCAGCTTTTTTTTTTTTTTTTTTTTTCCGGTTAACAACTTTGGGATTAAAGGACTAACAAGTCACTGTATAACCTGAAGGGACTAAAATGATACTCTGTGTAAACTTAAAGGTATAAATGTGTGCTTTTACTATTTTAATAAATTATGCAATCTGAATTAGGTGTCCTTTCATCTTAATTACAAAGGTTTTTTTTTTTTTTTTTTTTTTTTGAAAACGTATTAATTTGTGACAAATTTACTGCGCTTGACCATTTTAACTTTCTTACAAATTGGCTGTTTTTATAATCAGTGTACAAAGTCATCAGCTACACAATTCATAGCTCACTTTTTGAGCCTATTTCTTTACTAGTATAGAAAAGCCATTTTATATTAGTGAATTTCAGAGGTCGAAAACGTATGCCACGTATATATTACTAGGGAAAAATTGAAAATTTTCGGTCATAGCCCACCCCAGTTCCCCCTTCCTCAACCACTTATTATTTTTAGTATTTTATATCCGCTTGATGCTACCACCATCATTAATTTAATCCCAACCATTAAGAAATTAATTCCCACTACTACAGAAAATGGCTTTTGCTCCCTAATTGGCGTCTTATTACTAAAAAAGGAAGTAAAAAAAAACAAAAAAACAAAAAACACGGTGGCATTTTTGTAATTATCGGGTGACTTTTGGAGTCCAATTTTTATACTAGAACACCAAAAGTCCAGCTGTAGTGCCAAAAGCAAGTGAAAAGTGCGCCAAAGCGGAAACTAGGCCAAAAAGAAACCATTTTTGGAGTTTAGCTTTAATTATTAGACGCCCTAATTTTTTGTTTTTAACCAAAAACATACCCGAACCTCTTATTGTCTCCTACGTGCCCGTCGATTTCTCGTCTCTCGGATTTCCTCTCAACTTTGTTTCGCCTTGTCTCTTCTCTCGCTCCATCGTTGCTCCGTCGTCCCCCTCTCCACCGTAGCTCCTCCGATCAACGTCCTCTCTCTCACCGTCCTCCTTGCCTCCTCTCTCACACTGTTGGACCTTCGTGGTCCTTCCCATGGTCGTCGTCGTGGACCTGGTTGTCACCGTGGACACCGCCGCCTTTTCCTTGGTTGCCACCATTGCCTTTGTCGCGCTGTTACCATCTCACCTTCGGGTATCTTCTTCCTCATCCCATTTGTGCTGAAAATCGTTGTTTCTCTTCTTTATTTAAAAACTAGTTGCTTCATGTGTATGCGTTTTAATTTTGCAGTATCATCACAAAATGAACTAATTAGCTCTCTTCTTGCAACTGAGGTATGTTAAATCTACCAGACTTGATATGGATTCTTCCTTCCCTCTCCTACATAATGCCTATCTGATTAAATTTTGTTGGGGGTCATTTTGGGGGAGGGTGGTTCGTATGTTCTTATTTTCTTACTCTATTCTCTCTAGTGAAAAGCATTTAATTGGGAAATTAGTTAGCTTCAAAATATAAATGCGGAATGATTTTGGAAGTCAAACTCATTGCTTTGCCAATAAGTCAAGACAGTTACGATACAATCAGTAAGAAGTGTGGCAGAGTTCTATACTTTTGCATGTCCTGATCTTGGCCTTTATACTCGTTATTTTATCCATGACAATCCTATTCTCCTATGTACGGATCCTTGAAATAACTTGAAGGTCTTATCGAGCACATTTGCGTCAGACTAACTGTTTGCTTCTGTTTTCTTACTAACAGAATTAGTATATGTTATCTTTATTACTGTATCAATTATCATGAAGTCATGGCAACTATTGATCAACATTTTTTACCATAGTCACTTTTATATTTTCAAGTTTGCACTGACAAATGTCAGATTACATGTCTAACATACACCCATAGATTTGTTGGTCATCTCGTCATTTGTTCTGTAGTGGTAGAGTGTAACCTGGAGTTGGAAGTCCTTATTTCCATAATATCCAAAGAAAAAGGTTCCTTAGAATTGATGCCATGTAATGTATTTCAAACACGATTTTTGGGTTGTGCACATTGGGTTTGAAACATTCATCATTATTCTCAACTACATTGATTAAGAACTAATTTCTGGTACATTTTATAAGTATGATTAATGCACAAATTAGGATAGGCAAAGGTTGAGCTACATTATTTTTCTTGCCATGTACTGCTCATATTTTGGGAGTGCTAAGATCATCTCCTATATATATGCATTTGATATCTTGTATAAGCAATGCAAGCCTGAAAGCAATTAATTGACCAAGAAATATCGATATTGGTGAATAAAATTATTAGAATATAATCTCTTAATAAATGTTTGTATATGTCATCTTTTAAGTTGTGTTCTTATAAAATACTGAGTATTCTATATGATCGATTAGTAGAACCAGAATTGGTACTTGTCATATACCTGTTCTACTTTTTCTTGTATTTCCATGGAGTGTACACTTGTTCAATTTGAAACCTGATTTTGTTGTTAGCATTGTATTATATTATAGGTTACAATGAATTCTGGGTAAACAACTTCTCTATTCTCTGCTATTTTCAATTTAGACTTCAGAATGTAATTGTCAAGGAAAATCCAGATTTTGTCAACTGGAAAGGGGGTAAACGACACAAATAGTTAACATGAATGAAGTCATTTTATGGTGGTTATGTTCATTTTATTTGGTCATGTTTCGCTTATATTACAATAATTAAGCACTAACACTAATTTATGGAAAGTGCCATACTCTAACAATTGAATGATTGTGCTTTAATTTCTCTATGTTAATTACATATTATCAGTACATTCTGGTTTTATTTATTAAAAGGATAAGGAAACCATACCGGGAGATCAGCCATACTTCATGATTTGAGATATGGTCTAGATGGGTGGTGATATTGATGGTGATAACAAAAACAACAGAAATAAATACATGATTAGAATCGATTAATTGAGTCAACAAAGTGCTAATGATTTGCATCTGATCTGGGGGGCTCTAATTTCTATTTGTGCCGTAACAGAACTCCTAGGATAAAATATGATCTGAAGCCATAGGTTCGAGTGTTCAAATGGTAGTGATTAGTGTAACCATGCTCATGTGTAAAGTTAAATTGAGCTTATTAGTCTGTTCTAGGCTGTTTTATTAATCTTGTTATTCTGCTTCAGAGTTAAATATGTTGCTCTGCTTGTGGCTTCAACTTTTTTTGAAACCTGATTTTGTTGTTAGTATTGTATTATATTGTAGGTTACAATTATTATACTTGATGTAGTTACTAATTAGTATAGTTGACGTAAACTTTTGATTATTCTTTAGGCTATTTTGCTAGTTTAAGCTGTTGATTCTGAGTATGGCTTCAACCTATTTATGATGGAATGTTGTTTATAATTCCTATACTTGATTTATTATTAATGTGCATATTTTTGCAATTGATTTTAACTTTTCATTCAAGCATTCTATTCAAGCATATCAAAAGAGCCATAGAAGTGAGAAAAAGAAGAGAAGAAAAATAGGAAGAAATAAAGGAAGAAGCACCTAGCTTCCAACAACACTCATAGGTAATTATGCTACCTTAAATCCATTTGTAGGCTTGGTTTTATTATTAGAAGCTTGTTATGGTTTCTAACAACCTCTTGGATATTTGCTGTCAAGAGGGAAAAGAGAAGAGAACAAGGGTCCAAGAAGAGAAATTTTAAGAAACCAAGCTTGTGATTTAGGTAAGTGGTGGATTTCATTGTTGTTATTGTTGATGACGTTGCTTGTGTTGTTTGTTATCTTTGTAATTTTTGGGAAGCATAGAAAATAGAGGGAGATGCTTTCCAATTTCATAGAAAGTATGGAAGCATGATTTAATATCAAAATATGATTAAAGGTGATTGAAGGTTGAAATAAAGTAGCTAATGAAATGAAACAATGAATAATCAATTTCTCCTTCCTTGTTAAAGTCCACTGTCAGAACAGGGGATGAAGAAGGGATTGGAGTTTCATGACTTTGATTCTTCCAATGAGTCTAAACGGAAAACTTGTGTAGGGTACAAGTGAGAAAACAAGTTTGGAAGCATTAGACATCAAAGTGAACATTTTGCAGTTTTGGCCTAGATGAAGGGCAAAGAAGTTGATTTTGCTTAATTTGAGCTTAAAAAGGAAATCTACATGAACATTATTGGGGAAGAAGCATGTTAGATTAATTTTTTTTAAGTCTATGAAATTGAAATTGTAAAGTTGACGTTTAATTGGCAAGTAGGAGTAGTTTTAAGATGTCAATGATTTCAAGGGTCTTAATGAACTAACAATGGATGTGTGATATTTAATTAGGGCCACTAGACAATGTGAAAGTTGAACTATAAGCTTGAACAATAAAGCTTCAAGTATGGAGGAATTCAAAGTAGGAGAAAGAAGTTAAAGTTTCAAGGTAGCAACTTTACCTCGTTGTATTTAAATTTTGTCTATGTTTTGTTATGCTTCTTAGCTTGCCATGAGTTGAATGACTATTTTATCTTGAACATGTTGAATGTTTTCTTGAATTTTTTCATGGCCATGATTGACAATTGCATGTTTTATATGCATGTTATTAATTACATGAAAGTTTTGGTAATGCTATTTGTTGATTTTTAATGGTAAATCATAACTTGCTTACTTGAATGCTAATTGTTTGCTATTGGGGTTCTTTGAATCTCACCCCAATAACTTACCATGCTAGCTTATGAACCTCAAAATGTGTAGAATCAAAATGAACATTATAAATGTGTTTTCGTAAATGAACATTCTTGGGTCCTCCTTTTTCTATTGTCCGAATGAAGATGGAAGAAGGCTTGCTTGTGACCCTTGAGAACTCACAAGAACAAATCTCTCACTCACTCGCGCTCTCTCTTTGAACTATTTTTCTCTAGCTTGTAGATGCAAAAATTTGGGCAATTTCTAAGTTCTTTTGTTTAACTCTTACTTTATCTCTTGAAATAGAGGGTAATGGAAAGTATTGGAAAATCAAAGGGTATGAGAAGGACTCAATGACACAACATTGCTTTCGTTGGTGGTATGAGTTTTATTTATTTTTGGTTGGGAGCTCGAGAGGAACATTAATACGAGATAAGAAAATCTGCTTTGACATAATATTAACTAAATTTTTTGATAGTAGACATAAGCGGGTCTATTAGCATTATGTGTGCCTTCTATGCTCATTTGGAACCCGCATTCAACCAAGTATTTTTAATTTTTGTCAAATTTTCTTCTCACGTAGTTAATCCTCGTTCGTGTGAGTCCTCACTCTTGAGAAAATTTAATCTCGTAAGTTCTACCTTCTTGGTCAAAGGTTTAAAGCAAACTATTGCACTCTCAAATCGGGTCGAGTTGCTTTTATTTTATTCACACACACATATATTTTCCTCATATGAATACCTTCTAACTGAGTGACAACAACACTTGTCTTATGGCTTCATGGTTTACCATTATGGATTTAAGTGTTTTTAATCTAGTCGTTGAGATTTTTCTATTGTCTTTCCTTTATTATTAGCCATCTAAACTACATGAACTTGATTAAAAAAGTGATGGCTTCATGGTTTACCATTACCATTGAAGTATATGTTAGTACGAATAATTATAGTGTTCTCTTTGTTGATAAAAGTGCTTTGGATTTAATAGATGATATTGTTGGAAATGTCGAGTAGTAATAAAATGGTACATAGTTGGATGAATGCTTTGAGAACTAGTGAAGAATATGAGAATGGAGTGGAAGAGTTTATTGAATTTGCTAGGAGGAATGTGGCTGCAAAAAATGGGATGTATTTTTGTCCATGTGTAAATTGTTTAAATGAGAGACGACGGGATATTTTTGATATAAGGGATCACCTGCTTTGTGAAGTAATAAACCTTTGATACACAACGTGGATATGGCATGGTGAGGAGGTAGGAACGGCTGCATCCTACGAAAATGAAGTTGAGGTAGATGATGATGGAATGGAGAGAATGATTCATGATGTTGAGGTCGAATCTTTTGCACAATCACGTGAATATGATAACATGCGGAGTGATGCGAGAGACACCTTTGTTCCCTGGGTGTACTAGGTATACACGGTTGATTGGGACCTTACGTTTGGTCAACTTAAAGGCAACTTGTGGGTGGACCGATAGTAGTTTCACAATGCTACTTGATTTGTTGTGTGATATGTTTCCAGACGATAATGTACTTCTAAATCGTATGTATGAGGCAAAGAAAATCTTGTCTACGATGGGTATGGAGTATAAAAAGATACACTCTTGCCCTAATGACTGCATATTGTACAGAAATGAGTATGAAGGCCTTAGTAAGTGTCCTCAGTGTAATACTTCACGATACAAAGTGAAAAAAAAATGGTGGTTCTGGAGATGGGAAAAGAAAAAGGTAACCTTTAAAGGCTTTGTGGTATCTTCCAATAATACCATGGTTTAAGCGTTTGTTTACTAGTGCATCAACGGCGAAGAAGTTGAGATGGCATTCTGATGAGAGAATATCGGATGGAAAATATATGCGGCACCCGGTTGACTCTCCACAATGGAAGAAAATAGATGAAATGTTCCCTCAATTTTGCATCAAGTCAAGAAACCTTCGGCTGGGGCTTTGTACAGATGGCTTCAACCCGTATGGAACTCTTAGTAGCACCCATAGTGCATGGCCAGTTCTCCTAGTAGTATACAACTTACCTCCCTGGCTACGTATGAAACGCAAGTATGTGATGCTTTCTATGATGATTTCTGGACCAAAACAGCCAGGAAACAATATCAATGTGTACTTGGCGCCTCTAGTTGAGGATTTGAAGAAGTTGTGGGATGAAGGTGTAGATGTGTTTGATGCATACAAAAAGGAGTTCTTCTAGCTGCGTGCAATGATTTTTACCGCGATAAATGACTTTCCTGCATATAGAAATTTGTCAGGGTATAGTGTGAAGGGGCATAAAGCATGTCTGATATGTGAAGAAAACACAAACTTCCATCAACTAAAGCACGGGAAAAAAATGATGTACCTCAGTCATAGGAGGTTTCTTCATCGGTTCCACCCATACTGTAGGTTAAGAAAGTGTTTTAACGGCTTACTGGAGCATAGAACGGCTCCAAAGGCATTAACCGAAGAGGAAGTTTATAGTCGGGTGAAACATATCAATGTCATCTTGGGTAAGCAGCAAAGAATTGCAGGTGAGAAGAACATATGGAAAAAGAGATCAATTTTCTTTTATCTTCCATATTGGCGCAGTCTTGATGTAAGACACAATCTTGATGTGATGCATGTGGAGAAAAGTGTTTGTGATAGCCTTGTTAGTACGCTTTTGCACATACCTGGGAAGACTAAGGTTGGAATTAGTGCGAGACTGGATCTGGTTGAAATGGGAATAAGAGAATGGTTACATCCCCAAATAAAAGATGGTAAGAAGGCATACATGGGGCCAGCAACGGACACACTATCAAAAGCGGAAAAAAAAAGTTTGCGTGGGTGTTTATATGACATTAAGGTTCCACAAGGGTATTCTTCTAATGTGAGCAGGTGTGTGTCAATGAACGATTTGAAATTAATGGGAATGAAGTCCCATGATGATCATGTGTTGATGCAACAACTATTACCAGTAGCTATTAGAGGCATTATGAAAGATGAAGTGCGAACCACTATAACAAAAATGTGTATTTTTTTAATACTATCTGTAACAAAGTCATTGACATTGAAAAGTTGGATGAATTGGAAAATGATGGTTATATTATTTTGTCCCAACTAGAGATGCATTTTCCTCCCACATTTTTTGATATAATGGTGCATTTGATAGTACATTTGGTAAGGGAGGTAAGGCTCTCATGTCCAGCTTTACCTAAGGTGGATGTACCCTTTTGAGCGATATATGAAGATCTTAAAAGGGTATTCTAGAAATCCTTATCGACCAGGAGCCTCAATTGTTGAAAGATATGTAGTTGAGGAGGCTATGGACTTTTGCAAAGATTATCTATCAGGGGCCACGGTACAATGACAGAATGAGGAGAGGATAAGCAAGGGAACTAGAGGACTCAAAATGAAGAATATGCCTCGTGAAGAGTTGTTGCAGGCACACTTATATATCTTGAATAATATGGAATTAGTGTGACCATACATAGATGAACATAGGTAGAGTTTGAAGAATATGAATCCAAGGAAGAATGACATGCAGATAGCGAATGAGCAAAACAAGACATTCATAAAGTGGTTCGAGGAGAAGGTGTCGCACAAGACTGGGGTGTCTGATACAATCTAGTGGTTAGCTTGGGGGCCTTCTCATCAGGTCATCACTTGGAGCGGTTATGAGATAAATGGGTATTCTTTCTACACCAAAGACCAAGATGACAGAAGTTCTATGCAAAATAGTGGGGTGATGGTTGAAGCTGAATCCATGCACTTTTTGAGTTCGAAAGTCAAAAACCCCATATTAGCATCAATGGTCTATTATGGCATTATTGAAGAAATATGGGAGATGTCTTACAATAAGTTCAAAGTTGCTTTATTGAAATGTAAGTCGGTTAGCAATAATGTTGTTGTAGTAGATCCACAATTTGGATTTGTCTCAGTTGATCTTCATAGAGTTGGTCATAGAGATGAGCCATTCATTCTAGCAAGTCAGGCGAAACAAGTGTTTTATGTCACAGACCCTGCAAATAAATCCATGTCCATTGTAATCCAAAGTAGAAAACAAAAGTATGGTGAAGAATCCTTAAACCTTGACGATACACCACCTTTCACAACAAATCCACCTACAGCAACTGAAGTAGAATTGGTAGATGATGAACAATATGCTGTAAGAAATGATCATTGTGAAGGAATATGGGAAACCATATAAAGTAAGACCTTACGTTATGAAATAGTACTATGTGATTTTTGTTTTCATTTTACCTGTTTGCTTATTTTATTCATTTAATTACAACTTAATAACCTATCTTACATTTATTTGTCTTAACAAAGAATATGGACAACTCGATGGGTCACACAAATAAGTGAACCCGAACCCATTGTGAAAAGGGTTAGAAGTAGCACAAAGATGGGAGCTTTGGGCTGTACGTCATGAACAACAAGGGGAGAGGCTGCATGTGGACTTCAATGCTAATAAGAATCCAATTGGTGATGAGGAAGACAAATTCATTAGCTATATTGGATATTTAGCTCGAAGCAAAGTTCGCATTGTGTACTCGGACTAGAGATCAGTGCCACAGAAAACAAAGGACTTGATTTAGCAACAACTTTTGGTATATAACTTTCAATATATTTGCATTTGTATCTTTAGTCATATTGCTTGAAATGTAATTATCTTATTATTTACCATGCAGCAAACGTACGATGTCCCGGACAATAAGGTGATGAAGAAACACTTGATGGGGGCGGTTCGTCTTCGCTGGAAAGATTTCAAGAACAAGCTCTCCCGAAATTTTGTTCGCGGGGCAAGGAGGAACGAGGATCCATGTGTTAAATATACATACATTTCTCCAGAGGACTGGAGGTCGTTTGTGGCATCACGGTAAGAGCCTCAATTTATTGTAAAATTTCTTTAAAATCTTATCTTATCTTTTATTTCAATATACTTGACATCATTGACTTAGTTTTCTTTTCTTTTTTTTTCAGAGGAAGTAAGTGAAGCAAATAAAGTGAAGCAAGCATCAAATAAGTACCAGCATTACATGTCTCGAGCTGGTTATAAAAAGTTTGAACGAAGGATGATGGCAGAAGAGTTGGAGAAAAGGAAGGAAGCTGCCAAATCAGATCCTAGCATAATTGTTCAAGCCCTAGATCCTCCTCCGCGTTACCAAAAATGGAAAGCTGTGAGGCTTAAAGGTGATAAATACATCAATCCAGTTTGTTGCGAGGTTGCCGCAAAGATCGTAAGTAGTTAAAAAAATTCAAATTGTTTCATACTACTAGTTTTAAATTTTTATTGGATTAAAATTGTATGATATGTTGGAAATTATGCCCTAGGGGCAATTCATTGTACTTTGGATATTTAAGTTATTTAAATTATTTTCTTTAGTTATCATTATCGTTTGCATGTTCGTATTGATAATCGCATCCCCGGATACATCTTATAGATTATCCTAAATGTCCTCGGGTCGGTCATCTACGCGGAGCGAAGATGAATTAAGACCCGATGGCTTTGATGAGGTATGGAGATACAATCAAAGTCATGGGCACTTGTAAGAGTACAAGGTCCGGGACCCACCCACTATGAGAAAGCTGCATGGATCTAGTCATAAGCTTATCTCATGTATAACCGCGTCACGACGCCTATGACTCGAGATCATCATGGATTCCTACATGATGAGTCATCGACCTTTGACCTAGTCAAAAGTCACCTTTGACCGGGTGATGATAAAGGCTAGGATCGGGATCAGTGGTTTTCATGCGGAGGGATGTGAATGGTCAAGATGGAATTTGTCCCTCACATTTGTAGAGAGATAATACTGGGCCCCTCGACGATGAGTGAGTCTAAGAAAATGGCCGTATCTTGTGATGGAAAGGAGTTTCCATTTCACTTATTAGACTAACTCGAGAATCGAAAGTAATGGTCAAGAAAAGGAAGTTGACATTCTCCATGCCTCATCCTTGACCAAATTATCGCGTGACAAAAAGGGACGTGACATGGTTGTACGATAGGTGTATCGTGTCATCGATCCCCATGTGAATTGGGTAGTCGCAATGTCTTGCTAGAGGCCGCTTGCGATTTGTGGGGCGACACGGTGTTGGCCCACCGCCAATCTCATATGGGCTGCGTGGTCGCACACAAGAATAATCCAACACGGGTAAAAGTGTCGGGTTCATTGAATCTCGATTAATCGAGATTAATGAATACCGAGTTTAATGGGGTAAATATATATATATATATATATATATTTAAATTCGAAAAATAATATAATGATATTATTTTAATTGAGATTAGAATATTATTATTATATTATTTGTTTTATGTTTAATTTATTTGATAAATTAAATATCTAAAACAAACCGAGATATTGTATCTCATTTAATTTTCGAATAAAGATATTATTGTCTATTTAATTTAAATTGAGATATTAGTATCTCGATTTAAATAAATAGATAGATATCATTTCTCGGATTTAATTTATTGAGATAAATTAAATCGAAGGTTTTTGAATTTGGATTAAATAAATAGGTTGGATTAAATCTATCGATAGATTTAATTAACTATTTTTTAATCTAGATTTGAATTCGAAATTTCAGATCTGGTTTTAATTCGATTAAATAAATATTATTATATTAGATCTATCGGATAGATTTAATTAATATATATTTAATCCAGATCTAAAGTTTGAATTCAAAAGTTAATACGATTAATTTTGTATTAAATACGCCGAACAGGTTTTAGAAACCTACGGGACTTTCAGTCGAGCGTATTCTAAAAAGCCGCGAGAAACCCTAGAGTGAAAATAGAGAGAGAGACGCAAAAGAGGCGCTAGCACGCTGCCGTAGCCGTGTACGAGGATTGTTCGTGTGGATACCAGTAGAGGAAGAGGATTCTAAGAGTCGTCTTCTGTTGATCGAGGAGGTAGCCCACCTGTTCAACGAAGAAGAAACCACGAACGAGTTCTTAAAAGGTAATATCCGGATTCCCTAGCCTTGATTTAAACGCGCCTGAGTGATCCTCGGGACGGATCCGTAGAAATTTTTTATCCGCTGCGTTGTACGGATCCCTACATGATATAGGATTCACTTCAAGAGCAGAGCAGCCAAGGTTCATTCACACCGAGTCACCAGATAGACATCCTATCAACAGCAATTGGGAAACTAGATAACCCTGGTTGTCTTTGAGGGGAGCCAAAAGGAGGTGGCGTCGGAAAATATTTTGGACGCAAATCACATTGTTGTTCAAATACTGAACCTAGTCCGAAGCTTATAGCCAAACTTCGAGTGGAACTCCTTAGAGATATCATGAAATAGGTGCATTGTGAAGTGGCAACTATGATATCGTCGAAGGAACGCACAACCTAGGATTCCTCGGCCATCCCAAGCACGAAAGACAGTTATAACCCTCCAGAGGTACTACAATGTGAATCTTCTCTCCATCCACAGGGTGGCGAACCTTGCAAGCTATATGTGGATGTCCCACAACTTCGTCAAGTTGTCAATGCCCTTGTTCACTCACAATTCACCACCCACCATAATAAACAAATTCCAAAAAATGAACGTAGGGTGACTGTGATGAGTGTTCGAGAGGGGGAAGGAGAAATAGCCATCCCGATCCTTGATGACGAGGTTCCCAAACTAGGCAAGGCTTATTGACGCAAGTCGGCACCTCCAATGGTAATTACTTGAATTTTAGACTATTGATATCATTATTCTTTGTGCTTATGTGTTTGGGAGAAAATCTTTTATGTATGACATTATTTTTCTTTGTGAGTTTGGGATTTTTGTTGTCAAACCCGAAATTGCTTAAATTGTTGTATATTTACATAAACTTGAACTATATAGCTGATTGCTACATTTTCTTGTCAACCTACTCATAATCTGTATTTTATGTTTTACTAGGATGATAAACACCATGCCACACAATTTCCTTTCTTGGCACGATTGCAACAGGTGTACAATGACATTAAAGAAGTCAGCATGCAGATGCCTGCGGGAAGTCTTGGCTCAACAGTGCCATCATATCCTTTTACAATTGACAATACAAATCTGTCGGAGTTTATTCATTTAGAGGAGCTAGATGTATGTTGGCTTAAACTTGGAGTCCTGTAATTAAATCTTTCGCCTTTCAATTAATCATGTGATTTTTTCGTTTTATATATTCAACAATTCATTTATCTTTTTAATTCCATCATAGTTTCTTCTACAACCAATGCGTACAAATCGGAAGAAATGACTCGTATGGATTTTTATGTCCATTGAACACATCAAGGAGCCATAGTACCTTGGAATTAAGGACATTTTATGTGGGTTCTAAAATGGCAGATTCGAAATTGCCTTGTTATATAGCACCGGTTCATGAAGGGTACGTATTTTAGTTTTGTCTATTTAAAATGTTTAAGAATAAATTGCCTTCTTATCTTAACTTCATCTCATTCTTTATGTTTTGTTTTAGTTATCATTATACTTTGTGTGTTGTTTGTCCACCCATTTTTGTCCACCCATTAACACCGTCTATTGGTTTGATTCCATGGCTGAGAGGCCGCACAAAAAAATAAAAACCATGTTCAGCAAGTATGTAAACTTTTTGCACAATCGTTGATATTCTTGAATTAAATGAATTGTTATAATGTCTGTTCATTTTCATTTTAATGATAGTGCACTGAAGGCATAGAGATTGATTTCTGGGAATATAGCGGGTCCAAGTAGAGAACCGTGGGTTTATCCGATAGTAAGTAGTTTGTTTCCATTCAAGTTATTTCATTGACAAGTGGAATTCGATATGCTTATATTCATTAAAGAGGAATTCAAGTAACCGTTTGGCTTTGATTTATAGTGCCCTCGACAACCAGGGGGTTGGGAGTGCGGATACTACGTTATGCTCTACATGTACTCCATCATTCAGAGCGGACGTACTTCAGATTTTGAGGAGGTACTTTCTCCTTCATTCTCAAATGATAATATTTTTTGAAGTTGTAATTTAGTTGTGTAATTAATTCATTCACTTGATTGGTTTAACTTATACCTTGTTTTCCAATTTACAGATTTTTGGTACTAAGGATGCCTACTCAAAGGAAGAAATCGATTTGGTTCGAAACCCTGTTGGTGGACATCTTTTGCAACACATAGATGAATGAAGTTAGTCCTTATATTGCTTGATTAGTAGCAGGTAGCTAGACAACATTTTGACACCTTGTGGTGATTATTGTACATAGAAGTAGTGGTAGTTACTTAGAGCTAATTGGTTAAGATAATCTGAAGTTAGCCAAGTTTGTTGTTACTACTTTGCTACCACTATGTCCAACTCATCATGAACTATGTATATTGGGATATTTGTTATATAAATGTGCATGTCTTCTGTTTCTGTACGTATAAGGTTAGCTGAACTAACCTTTTAGCACATAGCTAGGTGTTGTTTTATTTTATCACATTCTGGTGATTGTTTCCTGCTGATATGTAAGAATGTTTTTTTGTAAGAAATTGTGGGATAGTGAATATACGAAGCAATTATTTATTTTTAAAAAGAACACTTAAGGCGTCTAATTTTCTTAATTAGACGCCTTAAGTCATCACTTAAGGAATCTAATTAATTAGACTCCTTAAGTGACTTAAGGCGTCTAACTTCTTAAATTAGACTCCTTAAGTGACATCTATTACTTAAGGAGTCTAATTATGAAAATTAGACTCCTTAAGTCATGATTTAAGGAGTCTAATTATATTTATTAGACTCCTTAAGTGAAGTATGGGAGGCAATTTTGCCATACTTAGAGCGTCCTATTCTAATAGTTAGACACCTTAAGTTAGACTTTAAGGCGTCTAATAAATAAATAGGACGCCTTAAGTTTTCCCTACAGCGCCTCCCAAATATGTGTCTCACGAGAAAAAGGACGTTAAATGTACAAAAAATAGGACGTTGTATCCTTGTTTTGTAGTAGTGTCCAAGACAAATTTATCCAACCAATTATTTTCTCCTAGATAATGATTTTAATTAGTTTTCTATGATTACAAGAGACTTGTAGAATTATTAATATACAAAGTTTTAACCAACTATTTCTCGTTTTTGCTTTGAATCTGATAGGTAATTGGCCCTCTACATTTTATCAATTTTCTTGCATTCACACTTGGCTATATAGGAACTGGTCTTCGCCTTATTAAAAAAACTAGGACTAGACCCCATTTGAAAGAAACAAAATCAAAACAAGATGGAGCTAGGTTGAATTGTGGTCATTGTTTATCTTTCATTTTTAACATTATCGTTACTTACATCGATCTAAGAAATGCGAAACAAACCATCACTAATTGCGTGAAGTCCATAAATACAAATTTACAACACCCAGAATTAACTTTGCGACAATACAGAAGTGAGACTGTTAGCAAAACATGATAAGAAATCTTAGTAAAACAACCGGAGTTTGTGTTAAAGCTAAAGCTTATGCTATGGTTTTGACTACCTCTCTAAAGTATTGGTCATGGATGGAATTGAAAATGATAACCCTACTGGAAATTCGTTATATGTGGGCATAAGATAACTTGAAGGAAGATTAAGACATGGAGCTTCAAAGTTAAGCACGTGAATTACTTGCCTTATTAACGGCCGACGATTATGATTAGGATTAGCACACCACAGCCCAATAGTCATTAGGCATTTGATTTGATCATGGTCAAAATCTCCATCTAGTTTTGAATCAACAGCTTCAAGAAGTTTTCCACTCCCATAGAGTTGCCATACCCAATTGACTAAGCTTATTTCATTTTCTGCGGCCTTGTGGTTGATGGATTTTCTTCCACATGCTATCTCCAAAGCAACAACTCCAAAACTATAAACATCATATTCTTTACTGGCCCTTCCGGCAGTGAGGCATTCTAGGCCCATATAGCCCACAGTTCCAGCTAGAGCTGTAGTTTGTGCTCCTTTTGTGTGGTCTACAAGGCGTGTGAGAATGAATTTTGATAAGAAAAAGTACACATTTCTTTCTTTAACTTCATACATTGTTTCAGGTTAGCCTCTTCTTAACTTTAAAAACATGGTTTCCAGTCCTTTAACCCAAACATCATTACTCAGATTAAATGATGATTGTTTTTTTTTTTTTTTTTTTTTTGGCAATGATAATTGTCATTTTTGAAAACTTAAACCTGATTTTTCAGCATTTAAAAAGGTTTTTCCAATATTTAAAATTTCAAAATCAGCTTTTTTTTTTTTTTTTTTTTTTTTTTAACAACTTTGGGATTAAAGGACTAACAAGTCACATTATAAGTTAAAGGACTAAAATGATACTTTATATAAAGTTAAAGGTCTAATGTGTGGTTTTACTATTTTAATAAATTATGCAATCTGAATTAAGGTGTCCTTTCACCTTAATTACATAGGTTTTTTTTTTTTTTTGGAAAACATATTAATTTGTGACAAATTTACTGCGTTTGCCCATTTTAACTATTTTACACGTTGGATGTTTTTATAATCGGTGTACAAAGTCATCAGCTACACAATTCATAGCTCACTTTTTTGCGCCTATTTCTTTACTAGTATAAAAAGCCATTTCATACTACTGAATTTCAGTGGTCGGAAACGTATGCCACGTATATATATTTGGATAAAAAGGTATATCCAAATAGCATGAAGTTGGAGCCGGGTTCAATTGTGGTCATTTTTTATTTTTTATTTTAACATTACCGTTACTTACATCCATCCAAGAAATGCGAAACAAACCATCTGAAATTGTCTGAAGTCATTAAATACAAATTTACAACACCCATAATCAACTTTGCGCAAATACGAAAGTGAGACTGTTGGCAAAATATGATAAGAAATCTTCGTAAAACCAATGGAGTTTGTGTTAAAGCTAAAGCTTATGTTATGGTTTTGACTACATCTCTAAAATATTGGTCATGGATGGAATTGAAAACGATGACCCCATTGGAAATTCGTTATATGTTGGTATAGGATAACTTGAAGGAAGAGTAGGACATGGAGCTTCAAAGTTAAGCACATGAATTACTTGTTGTTTCTAATATATTGAGTAGGTAGAAATTGAATATAAAGTACACAGAATATCAAAACAAGAATTTGTATTTATTAAATAGAGCATACAGGGAACATTCACTTAGTCTGTATAAAATGAAAAGCTGTAAAACGAACTCACAGGACTGCCGATATGGAATGGAAAAAGGCGAAATCCGGGCCCAACTTTCGTTGTGTCCTTAAGACAATTTTTGCTCCTCAATACGGATGCCGAAGGTTTTCTGAGCAATTGCCTCCCAGGATAGAGCGGATTATTCGTCTCCAGAAAGATGGCTCTGTCTGTCTGAAGCCCAAACGAAGCCAATGAGTCTGGGCGGAACGCACGAGTGTTTATGCAGAATGCGAGAGAGAGTGTGTGCAGAAAAATTGTGTGTCTAAACTGTGACTAGGGCGCCCTATTTATAGACTCTGAAAGAACACGATCAGATAGACAAGTCTGCTGCTGCGAACTGGTGCGTTGTGCAAACAGACGCACTAGAACGGAACGAACAGAGGCGACCCGCGTCTGTTCACAGCGAATTGGTGCGTCTTGACGAACAGTCACACCAGAACGAAGCGAACGGAGGTGACCCGCATCTGTTCACGGCGAACTGGTGCGTCTTCACGAACAGACGCACCAGAATGAAGCAAACGGATCGCAAAACGCAGCCGTTGGTTGGAAAAGTCGGAGAGGCACAACGGGAATATCTAAACGTTCGGAAATTCAAAAAGTAATTTAATAAAAATTATTTTTTAATCCAAAAAATAATTTAATAAAAAATTAATATTTTATTTCACACGCGCGGACCGGACCGGGCGGCTTGCGACCGACCGAGCAGGACGGCGGCGCGCGCATGTGTGTGGTGGACCAAAGGTCACCTAAGTCCTCACCCCTCCACAAAAGTGGGTTGGCCCAAGGGCCCAATTAGTAGGAGTCAAGTTGGGGCTTATATACCCTCCAACTTCTCTCCAACTAAGCACTGTGGGACTATTCTCTCATACACATTCCTTCTTCTTTTTTTCCTCTTCTTTTCCATCCTTCTTCTTATTCATAATCCATGGGCTTTTATCCTAAAATTCCAACATTACTTGCCTTGTTGAGGGCCGATGACTATGATGAGGATGAGCACACCACAGCCCAATAGTCATCAGGCATTTGATTTGATCATGGTCAAAATCTCCATCTAGTTTTGAATCAACTCCTTCAAGAAGTTTTCCACTCCCATAGAGTTGCCATACCCATTTGACTAAGCTTATTTCATTTTCTGCAGCCTTGAGGTTGATGGATTTTCTTCCACACGCTATCTCCAAACAGACAACTCCAAAACTATAGACATCAGATTCTTTATTGGCTCTTCCGGCAGTGAGGCATTCTGGGGCCATGTAGCCCACAGTTCCAGCCATAGCTGTAGTTTGTGCTCCTGTTGTGTGGTCTACAAGGCGTGCTAATCCAAAATCTCCAAGTTTTGCATTGAATTTGGAATCGAGCATGATGTTACTTGACTTTATGTCTCTATGAACCACACATTGCTCCCATTCTTCGTGCAGGTACAATAATGCGGAGGCCAAATCTTGAGCTATTTTTAATCTAATTGACCATGTCAGCAATATCTTGTTCTTAAAGAGATGAGAATCTAAGCTTCCATTTGGCATATACTCATAAACTAGCAATCGTTCCTTCTTTTCATGACACCAACCCATTAGTTGTACTACGTTTCGATGCCTTAGCTGACTGATTATTCTTTCTTCCGAAGCAAACTCCTTCTTTCCTTGTATAGAACTTTTTGATATTTTCTTTATGGCGACATAGGAGTTTGAATCTTTGAGAAAACCCTTGTAGACACCTCCAAATCCTCCCTGTCCAAGCTTTTGCTCATCTTTGAAATTATTTGCAGCACTTGCTAGTTCAGCATATGAGTATTTTTGGGGACCTGTCCCTCTTTCAAAATCTTCATCACTCATGTTGTCATCAGGATCATTATCTTCCAATTTTTTTTTTTTGTTCTTCCACAAGATAAACCATACCACCCCACAAACTAAAACAAACCATCCAAGCGCAAAACCTAATGCAAGTGCTATGGAATTTCTACTTACCCTGGTGGGTGTGACATTTGAAAAGTCCTCAGAGTAGAAACTCCATGTATTGATCCTGTGTGTTGATGTTGAATCTAGCTGAGAAACCAAAAGTGACCCATTCAGGCAAGTACTCCGTTAGGTCAACTACATAATGAAGATTTCCCCACATTGAGTTGTGGGGAAAATCAAAACCATTAGTGAAGGATATGTTAAGCATATGTTTGCTTGCATTGTAGGTGATGATAGCCTCATTTGTTTCGCCTGCTAGGATACCCTTACCAGCGTTCCATACCGCAACAGAATCTGATTGAATAGAATTGATATCGACACCCACATGTAAAAACGGAGGATCCCAGCCATCATTAGATTTTACATTGGGGTAGATATCAAACTCCACGGCAACAAAGGGATGATCTTTTGAGTTAAGAATCGTTTCCCGATCACCAATAATCAGACCCATAGCAGCTCCTCCTACATTTGAAATATGAGGAAACCTCGAATCTGCAGGAGCTAGAAAGAAGGCAACCCCATCTCCAAAAGTGTCCTGGCCCTTTGCATCGATCACAAAGGTAAAATTGGTGGTGAAATCTGTGAGCTTCCCAGTGGCTTTGTCCCACAAGTGCATCGGTTGGTGATATGTGGCTCGACCGACACTCTCATGGTTTGTACCGTTTACCAATTCGATGGATGTTTCCACCAAGCAAGCTGATTTTTCTAACGATATTCTGCCATCATCTTGGAAACTGGTGAAACTAAAGCTTAAGGAAAGGGCCTGGGGTATCAAGAGGAAGAAAATTGATACGACCAACATCTGAACCTGCTCAAAGTTTTAGGAGTGAAATGTTGATGGAGATGAAGAAATCAAGAAACTTGTGAGCGATTTTTCTTCATCCTTGTTGCACTATGGTTCAGTGAGGTAGCGAACGAGTTTCCCTGCTTGACGGTCTAAATCTCTCTCTCTCTCTCTCTCTCTCTCTCTCTCTCTCTCTCTCTCTCTCTCTCTCTCTCTCTCTCTCTCTCTCTCTCTCTCTCTCTCTCTCTCTCTCTCTCTATATATATATATATATCAGTTGGTATTCTAAAATATTTTTTTTGTGATGGCCAATATAGTACCCTGAAATATTCCTAAATTTTTTTCAAGATCATGAAGTGTTTTTTAGTATCGATCAATACCCCGAAATATCTTTTTAATACTAGTTAGTACACTAAAATATTTTTTGAACATCCTAAAAAAATATTTCAGGGTATTGATAAAAACATACTTCAAGGTAATGAGTTTACTGAAAAACACTTTATAATCTTAAAAAGTTATTTGAGTATTAATTAGTACTAAAAAGATATTTGAAATCTGACCGGCATGAAAAAAAATTTAGTTAAAAAAATCTTTGGACCGCCGGATGTCTTCCCCAAAGATAGTCCTTTTAACTCGTTCCAGTGAAATAGACGTACTGAAAGCAGTTCCCAATGAGAAGACGTCAATAACTATGAAAACTGACGTATCCATTAACCAATAAGTTTTTTTTTTCTTGCACTCACAGTTGTATTCTTAATATTATTAAAACCAATAAATAAATAAATAAATAGTAGATTCTTTAATTTTCCCGGCTAATTGACAAGGTAATGCTGAGGAGTTGCTTTAGTTATTGGCCCCATCAGAGAAGTCATTTTCTTTCATTGACAATTGCCGGCATAGATTATTATTTAAATTATCTTTATTTTTCACTTCTTCTATGAACTATTTATAACAATTCAGAGACGCGGCATCTTCATCTGGCTTCACATCACCTGGCATTGTTGGAATATACTTAATCCATATTTTTAGTGAATTAGGGCCCAAGCCTAATTTAAAAGGAGCTGTTATGCAATATAAAGAGACATAAGTCGATCAAGAGATTTTTTTTTTTTTTTTTTTTTTTTTTTTTTTTTTTTTTTTTTTTATGGTCTAATTATTATGTCTATTTTCATGTAATCATTTTGAGAGTTAAATATATTCCAATGTGATCATAGGTACGCTTTACATAGGATGTGAGATTGAGAGTATGAAATCTAAATACAACACACACAAAATAATGTTCTCCGCCTAAAAGATTATCTCATTAGTGTGCTCTCTTTTCTTTCTCTCGTTTGTGTATTTGTTGTATAATATGGTTGGAATCCCCATCAGTGCTCTGATTTTGATAAATCCTTAATTTCTTATATTGTTTTCATATTTTATTTGGGGTTGTTATAATAATTGAGCTTAAAATGTCTTTTTTATGATTAACTGGAATTAAGGGATAAATACAATAAATTATGACTAAAAGGGCAAAATTGTCAATAACAATTGTAATTACTCTTAGACATTGATTTTTTTTTTTTTTTTTTTTTTTTTTTATAGAATATTTGATGTTAGATCAATCTTTTTTTTTTTTTTATTGTAGGTGCTTAAAGAAATTGAACCAAATTTGAAAATGGAGGATTGGGCTCAATTGAAAAATTACAGTTGCCCCACAAACGTTTTAAATTGACATTTAAGTTCCTCCATGAACTTCTATATTTTGTAGTTTAGTCCCTGGCCAAAACCCAGTAAAATTAGGTCTGATCTTCAAACCTCCAAGTTCGATACAGACCAGGTGGCATTGCGAGACAGAAGCTGAGATCCAGAGCTCGAGAACACATAGAGGGAGGGCCACCACCTTCACCGTCGTCATTCTCCACCGATACCATCATCTTCGCCGACCCTCCCTCAACCACCATCACCTTTGTCCTCTTGATTTTCAGCGGGAAAAACACAGAGCAGCAGAGCCGTGACATATGAGAACCACATCCTTCCACTTACACTCATTACCTTCACCTTCGCCTCACAATCATCACCTTCGTGCTCGCCGCCATCGTTTTCTCCACCACGCCACAGCATCATCATCCCTAGCGACTTGGAGAAACAAAGAAGTTTCAGCTAGAGCGCCGTTAAAGCAAGAACCTTCAGAATCAATAAATCTCATGCTCGGGCTTGACCATGTCACCTTCATCCTCGTTTTCCCATCACCGTCCACCACCGTCACACTGTACTTGAAGGAGAGGGGAGAAGGCTGCGAGCCTCTTTCAATTGTCATCCCTTAATCCTTCTATTTTCATGTTCAATCTCGTTTACTTGGTGGTGTTGTGTTCAATGGCTTGATATGCCAATTAGAAGGGGGTTTTGATCCGTGAAACTAATTCCCTGGCTAAGCTTCTCAATCCTTTGTAGCAAGAGATAATGGCATGAAATTTGAGCTTCAATAGGAGAGTTTTGGCTCTTCCATTCACCTATTACTACATTGTATAATACCTGATTCTTGATTTACAGAAAATCTTTTATTTGAGGAATGTGACTATATTAAATTGGCTAATATGTGTGACATAAAATCACATAAAATAATGGTGATTTCAAAACAAAAGGAATCAAGAAAGTGTATGAAAGGCACTTAGCCAAATTGGTACATATTAACAACAATTCCCTAACAAATGATTTTGCACTAATTGAGATTAGGGGCAAACATTTGGAATTACCTAATAAGGTAATATTTTGGCCCAAAGATAAGAGGTAGAAGACAATGAAAATTAGTAATTGTCAAAGGAAATAAAATACATAGAATTTAAGGCAATTTATGCCACAGTTACACATGGCAAGTTAGGGATAAACATCTACTTGATTTTTATCCAACTTGTACAATTGTTTTCAAGTTGTGAAAGGGCAATAATATCTTCTTCTAATGGCTGAACATTTTCAAAATATAAGGGCCAATGGAAGAAAAAATAAAGATTGGAAAATACCCAAACGCAACTTGATTAATTAAGCAACCAATTAGATATGGACATGTGGCATTAAGGGACACCTAATCCTTAATTTGTTTCATCAAAATGACTTTATATTCAGCCCCAAAAGTCCTCTATTTCAGCTGGCACTACTACAAAAATTTGATATTACTACCCTCAAATACGTCCTAAATAAGAAATAGGTAGTAAAAAATGAGGCCAATGGCATTCTTATAATTATATACAAGGAAAATGAGCCTTCAACGTCCCGAATTATTGTTAAGGACTTGTAAAATTGATTTTTGACGTTCTAAATTTTTTTCAAGACGCTTTAATTGCTTTCCGCCATGAGAAATATGAGATTTTTTGTTTGGCGCCATGGTATTTAATTTTTTGGAATAAAATTCATTTTTGGCGACTTGATATTGTTTCAAGACGCCTAAAATCTGCCAAATAATTTGGCGCCAGAGGGAAATATGGGAGAATTTTTTGTTTGCGCGCCATGATATTTAATTAATTGCCAATATGGGAAAATTGGCGACCTAATAAATATTTGGTCGCTTATTTTTGAAAATTGGCGACTGATAGTATTCGGTGTCGCCAATTTTCAAAAATAGGCGACTTGTGTTAGTTCTCAATATGTTTTGATGATTAACAACAAATGTAAAACATGTTTTGAAGTTTGCAAAGTCAGTTAAAAACATTCTGATAGTTGCAAACTCGAGTATAGGTTTGCTTACTCAAGTATTGGACTTCCAGAAAGCAACCAAGTTTTTCAAACTAAGTCAATACCGCAGTATGGGTAGCCATACCGCTAAAGTATTGGACTTCCGAGAGCAACCAAGTTTTTCAAACTAAGTCAATACCGAGTATGGGTAGCCATACTCCAGTATTGGACTTCCAGAGAGCAACCAAGTTTTTCAAACTAAGTCAATACCGCAGTATGGGTAGCCATACTCAAGTATTGGACTTCCAGAAAGCAACCAAGTTTTTCAAACTAAGTCAATACCGCAGTATGGGTAGCCATACCGCAGTATTGGACTTCCAGAGAGCAACCAAGTTTTTCAAACTAAGTCAATACCGCAGCAGTATGGGTAGCCATACTCAAGTATTGGACTTCGAGAGCAACCAAGTTTTTCAAACTAAGTCAATACCGCAAGTATGGGTAGCCATACTCCAAGATTGGACTTCCAGAGAGCAACCGGTTTTTCAAACTAAGTCAATACCGCAGTATGGGTAGCCATACTCAAGTATTGGACTTCCAGAGAGCAACCAAGTTTTTCAAACTAAGTCAATACTGCAGTATGGGTAGCCATACTCGAGTATTGGACTTCCAGAGAGCAACCAGGATTTTCAAACTAAGTCAATACTGCAGTATGGGTAGCCATACTCGAGTATTGGACTTCCAGAGAGCAAAAGGATTTTTCAAACAAAGTTGCTTACTAGAGTAAAGGAGTGCATACTCAAGTATAGGTTTTATTTTTCAAACACAAGACACGTTAGTTTGCCTCTGGAAGGTGCATACTCAAGTATCCCATTGGATACCGCAGTATGGACACTTGTATAAGTGCCATACCGGAGTAAGCATGAACATACTCAAGTATACAACGGTAAAAACGATTTTTGAATTATACGAATTTGCAAATCATTGTTGTTTGATCTTATTGCTTCCATAATTCATTCAATCATATTCCTAGCTATGTTTAACAAGTTTGTTGAGTGAATTTCATTAAGATCGATGAAGATTATTGAAGGTCAAAGCCATAAAGCAAAAAGTGTTCAGTGCATTTAATGCACCTCTGCAAATCTACCTACTTTCAGCTAATTCATCTAAGCACGCCTTCTGAACGTTAAAGAATGCTTACTACAACAAGCAAAGTAATCTCCAACGGGAAAATTCTCAGAGAATCTCACCAGATCAAATTAACACCTGGATTAGCAGAAGTTTAGAGAGAGAAGATGTCCAGACCTTAAGCTAATCACCTACAACGGTTGGATTCATCAAGCAACGGTCATTTAATGTTCTCTACCTATAAATAGAGTGCATTAACTTCTTCTCAAAAACACACCCGTGAAGACGAAAATCATTCAAGTCTCATATTTATTTCTTCGGTTTTTATCTCGTGTAGTATCTTGTGATACATTGAGCTTCAGTGCTTATCATATCTACTCTTAGAGAGAGTTTGTTTCCTTGTATATCATTCATTGTAACAATCTCAAGTCAGGTGACTTGGAGATTGGGAAAATCGAAAGTACAACTTGTAAAGGGGAGTGTGTCCTAGGTTGAGGAGCATCCTTCGTTTACAGAGTGGGTATCGATTGTAATCGGAGTACAACTTGTAAGGGAGAGTTAGTCCTAGGGAGAGGATAACTCTTGAGTACAGAGTGTGTATCGATTGTTTACAATTACGGCTTGTAAGGGGGAGTGAGTCCTAGGGAGAGGATCATCCCGAGTACGAGTGTGTAATTGTAATTGAGTGATAGTGGAAAATCCCGAGTGTTTCGGGGACCGGACGTAGGTCAAATAGTTGGACCGAACTAGTATAAATCCTTGTGTCTAGCTTCTTCTTCCCTCACTCTGTTTATCTCTGTTTTCATTGCTTCAAAACAGAGCATTTTCTGAAAAGTTTTAAAATACCCAATTCACCCCCCTCTTGGGCATATAGCTCCACTTACAACTTGAATACTGTCAGGTCACCAATTTTCAAAAAGTGGCGACCTGAAATATTTATCATGTCGCTAATTTTCAAAAATAGGCGAATTCGATAAGAATTTCAGTCGCCAATATTTGAAAATTAGCGACCTGATTGTTGTTCAGGTCGTCAATGATCAACAAAAAAAAAATCCCATAAACCCTTTTGCCAAATAGCCCGCGTTTGACACCCACTCTTACAATTTCTTAGGTATTTCCCTCTGCTTCTCTCATTGAACCCTATCGACTCAGTCCCCTTGCTCGATTCACGACGAACCCTAATCGCGATCACCCTCACTCCATAGTGCGCGACGGTTCGTCTCCTCCGTCTTCCCTCTTTGTGGCGTCCATCGGCTCTCGTTTCTGTTTCGAGGCATGGCCCACTCCTTCTCCGACGATCTCTAACGGTACGCCCTTGCTTTCATGGTTCTTTGACTGTATGTGTAAAAGATAAATGTTTGAAATAGGAAATTAGGGTGGCTAGAGAATTGAGTTTTATTCAGGTTCTACGCAAGGCCCTCTCAAGCGAAATTCGTGATTTCATGTGCTTTTGGGCTTAACTCTAGGTTTGTCTTTGTACTGGAAGGATTTTGATTATTTGAATCCAGTAGTAAAAGATGTTACCCTTATATCCCCACAAATAAATGTTCAGTTGTTGAGAATTTATTGTTAAGCGTTCATTATTGGCATTTTTACTTGTCATAGCACCAAAGGTTGGGCTTTCTTGGCATTTTCATTCTTTCTCCATTTCCCGACTCATTCATAAGTGCAACTTTAGGGCAAAAGAAGATTGTCGCACAATTTTTGATAACCCAACAAATTCTCCTCTTGTATTAGTATGATTCTGGGCAAAAAATTGTGAAGAGAAAGGCCCTGATAATGTTGTTGTAGAAGTTTTCACCTTTTTTTAGTTTAGTAACCGGAGTTCTTATAAAAAAAACAATCCCTGTTTTGCTTTGATTGTTCCAGATTTGTACTTCCTCTTGAGATCACTCAAGCCTCTTGATCCAGTAAATTGCAAAATCTTACTATGAACTGGTTAAACACTCATTGACTTGAGTTTCTTGCTTAGAGAACTTACATTGCTAAAAAGATTTCCTATTACCGCTTGCAAATAAGTTTTGTGCTTGGTTCTTAATAGAACAACCATATGTTGATAATGCAGATATAGATGAGAAGAGATTAAAAGAGAGTCATCTTTGTCTATTTGACTACCTGCTGAGAAATCTTAGTCAAAGGTTTGAAGCAAACGGTTGCGCTCCCAAATTAGGTCAGTTGCTTTTATTTTATTGACACACACATATATTGTCCTTATATGATACCTTCTTCCTAAGAGAGAACAACACTTTTGTCTTATGGCTTCATGGTTTACCATTATTGATTGAAGTATATGTCAAGAGGAATAATTCCAATGTTCTCTTAGTTGATGAAATTGTTGGATTTAATAGTTGATATTGTTCTCGAATTGCTTTAGTTATAAGTTTTGTTGAACTATGCTGAAATTGCTTGTTATTGAAATTTTGAGATGTCTTACTTTTAAGGGGAAATGCTGCCAAATGTTTTTTAAAAGAAAGCATGTCAAATATGAACTTGACTGTTGTTGGAAATGTCTTAGGTGATAATAAAATGGGTCATAGTTAGATGAATGCTTTGAGAACTAGTGAAGAATATGAAAATGGGGTGGAAGAGTTTATTGAATTTGCTAGAAGGAATGTGACTACAAAAAATGAGATGTATTATTGTCCATGTGTTAATTGTTTAAATGGGATTCGAAGGGATATTGCTTATATAAGGGAGATGTGGCTGAGGTTGCCACAAAGATTGTAAGTACTTAAATTAGAAGATCTTAAATAGCCTCTGTTGTTTCATATTCTAAGAGTTTAGTTACTATTTATGAAAAATCCTATGATATAGGATGCACTTGAGAAGCAGAGCAACCAAGGTTCATTCACGCCAGATACATGGATGGACATTTTGTCCACGACGATTGAGAAGCTAGATTACCTTGATGCTGTTCGAGGGGAGGCAAGGGGAGTTAGCGTCGCGAAATATTTTGGACGACGTTCACGTTGTTCGCATGACGATGACAACCCTAGTCCTCAACTTGTAGCCAAAATTCGAGCGTCCCTCATAGATGAGATTATGGAACAAGTACGGGGTGAAATGAGATCTATGATACAAGAGAAGGAAAGGACGGAGCGTACAACCGATGAATCTTCGGCCTTACCCAGCAGCAAAGAAATTTCACCCTCCAGATGTATCTATTGGCGAACCTTCTCACCCTCTAGATGTGCCTATTGGCAAACCTTCTCACCCTCCAGATGTACTTATTGGCGAGCCTTCTCACACTCCACAGGGGGGACAACCTTGCACTCTATATTTGGATGACCCACACCGGCGTATTGTTGCCGATGGTCTTGTTTACCCGAACAAACCACACACCACAATATGTAAATTCCACAAGACCAACGTAGGGTGACTCTGAAAAGTGTGCGAGAAGGGGAAAAGAGACAGCCATCCCGATTGATGATGAGGAGGTTCCCACGCTAGGCGCTGCCACCACATCGTTCATCCTTTGGCTGCATCATCTTATTCAGATGGGGATGACACCTCCAATGGTAGGAAATACATTACTGATTGACGACGAGTAGGTTCCTGATTGATTTTCATTGCTAACCCACTCATAATCTGTTTATTATGTTTTCATAGCATGAACAAGCTACGGGCAAATTTCTATACTTAGCATAGCTGCGAGAGTTGTACGGGGACATCATCTCTATAGGCGTACAGATGCCTCCGGGCATTGTCGGTGTAGATAAGACGTATCCGATAGTAATTGACAAGAAAGATTTGACAGAGTTTATGCATATGGACTGTTTAGATATACAGCTTCTTTAATTTGCAATCTTGTAAGTTCTTTAACCCTTTAATTATGTCAGTACTCTCTTTTTGTTTAATATATTCAACAACATTTATCATTTTATTTCGATCATAGTGTCCGCCACGACATATGCAAAAAGGTAGACCCGGGTTCGTATGGATTCTTATGTCCTGCAACCACGGCTTCGACTCGCAATATCTTAGCCAGAAGGGCCATTTATGTTGGTTTAACAATGGGCGACGAACAATCGCCTTGTTATCTAGCGCCAATACATGAAAGGTGCGTATTTTTTTGTCTATATAAGATTTTTAAGAATAAATTGCTTTCTTATCTTAGTTTAATATTAATATGTATATGTTGTAGTGGTCATTGGACCCTGTGTGTTGTTTGTCCCGCCAAGAACATATGTTATTGGTTTGATTTCGTAGGTGGCAGGCCAAACGAGGATATCAAAACCATGTTTACTGAGTAAGTAAATTTTTGTCTAAATCATCGATTCTTCTTTTAAATGAATTGTTTTCATGTCTGTTTAATGATAGGATTCTTCTTTTAAATGAATTGTCGATATCCGCTGCTTTGCCCTGGAAGTCGTTTCCAATACACTGTCCTTTTCACAGGTAGTAATAGGGGCTGGAATCCCAAAGGATCCCAGAGTAGCAGGTTAATCTCACAAACATAATATAAGCAGTATATGAAAGTCAACCAAGATGACATAGCAGTCCACACAACATAAAGCCTTCAGAATCCATAATGCATATCACATATAGCCAAAACAACATATATATACCTCAAAACCACAGCACTAGGTATACCATGTGGCATGTACCGAGAGACCTCCTGTACACCGGAGTTCTCAATCGAAACACCCAACTAAGAATAGTGGACTAGGACCTATAAAGAGTCCCCTGGAACCACCAGAGTTCTCAATTGGAAGCATCCGAGTCCTCTGAATGCAACTAGGTTAGCCACCTAAGGACTTCCATCCAATAGGCCCTACCCTTATTCTATCCACCGGGAAGGTACTTCATGGTTAGCCCTTCCGCTCAATCGAGCCACGAGTGGTGCTGGCCCATATGGGATGGGACATTCACATTTATGATTCAAACAGACATACACAGCCATACCAAGTATGTGAGATTAGAGTTACTACCTTACTGCTTCAAAATCTTCAACTGGCTTCATGTCCGTTTAATTGTCTCGGCAACAAGCATGTCCTACATATTTGACGGCAGTTATTATTTGTCCAAACTCTTCATAATCCTCATGTCATGGCACTAGGATAATGTAAGGCTACCGGGCCTGTATTAACTCTCCAAGGTCCATTTTAATTTTTGAAGGCCAAAATATATACTTTGAGCCTTATTTTTCATTTTTACACTTGGGCCCAATTTTTGGCAATTTACTATTATATTATTAATTATTATTATTATTTTACAATTAGTTTAAAATCCAAAGGCTATTCCAATATTAAGCATGACATTAACGCTTTAAATAAGGTTTTTATAAATATTAACACCACGTAAAATATGCTTCATACATATATATATATAACAGCTAAAGGAAGCGGAGTTTACAAGGAAGTTTTTGATCCTATAAAACTAGGATAAGGCTCTTAAATGCCATGGAAGTTTTCACTCAGGAGCACTGGTACGACGGAATTTTTTTTTGGACCAAAAATGCCACGGAAGTTTTTTTTGAGGAGCAATTTTGCCCCGAAGTTTTCACTAAGGAGCAATTTTGCCCTTTCGTCCCAAATATTAAATTTGACTATTAAATCGTCAAAGACCACACATGTTATGCCTTGAAAAGGTCAAACTTGGAGTCGAGAAGGAGATCCTTGAGATGTTGAGCTCAAGGCGCGGTAATTTGTGAAGCCGAACTAGTCAAAGGGACCGAAAGGTTGATCGTCACAAAACCCAAAGGAAGCATCACTTATGATCTAAGCAAATTATCAATCTATAGAAACGTAAATATTAACACTATTGATTTGTTTTATTGAACCAATTTTTGGAACAATTCATTTCTCGTTTTGCGTTTCATTTGCGTTTTGTGACTGACCTTTTAGTCCCTTTGACCAGTTCGGCTTCACAAATTCTGGCCACCTTGATTTCACCATCAGAAGGATTTCCTTCTCTGACTCCAAGTTCGACCTTTTCAAGGCATGACACGTTTGGTCTTTGACTGATTTAATAGTCAAATTTAATATTTGGGGATAGAAGGGAAAAATTGCTACGTTTTGTAAACTTCCGAGGCAAAATTTCTCCTCAGCGAAAACTTCCGTGGCAAAAATGATACTTCCGGGACAAAATTGCTACGTCTTGTGAACTTCCGTGGCGTTTTTGGCCCAAAAAAAACTTTCGTTTTACCAGTGCTTCTGAGCGAAAACTTTCATGGCATTTAAGACCCTTATTCCATAAAATTACCCACCAGTAACCAGAATAAAACTTTGGGTTTATATATACACACACGCATATAGGAACAGCTGGGCTATCTTTTGGTTTCCATGTATATATATATATATATATATATAAACAACAAGTCTTCAAGGTTTTGGGTTCCATATATATATATATATATATATATTACATACAACTAAGTTTTTCCTCCTTAGTTTCCCACGCACGTGCAGCGATAGATCGATGATATATATATATATATATATATATGACTTCCACACATGCCTTCCTATATGCATTCTCTAACCTTTTATAGTTCATGATAAGAAAAGGACAAGGCAGCTAGTGCTATATATATAACTATTATTTCCTTTTCTTTCTTTTTTGTTTTTGTTTTTTTGATATCCAACGTTATATGTGAGCATTATATCTTTCTATACATATATGCCATGCCTTTTTTTTTTCCAAACCAGCAACTATATATGTGTGTGTATTAGACTTGTTATCGAATGCTGGATTCTTAGATTGTAAACCTGCTAAAACACCAATGACTCGTGATTTAAAGCTTTCAAGGATCCTGGTACTCCTTTACTTGACTGTTCTCAGTATCATACATTAGTGGGTCGTTTTCTTTACCTTACTAATACTCGTCCAGACTTATCATTTGCTGTTCAACAGTTGAGCCAATTTATTCAACAACCTACTGATGTTCATTTACAGTGTTTACATAGAGTTTTACGGTATCTTAAGGGTGCCCCTGGCCGAGGTCTTTTCTTTCCAGCCACTTCGACTACTAAACTTAATGCTTTCAGTGACTCAGATTGGGCTGGCTGTGTTGATACTAGACGTTCCATCACTGGTTTTTGTGGTTTCATTGATCAAGCACTGATTACATAGCGCTCTAAGAAGCAACCAACAACTTCTACCTCTTCTTCAGAGGTTGAGTATCGTGCCATGGTAGCAACCACTTGTGAATTACAGTGGCTCCCTCATTTATTGAGGGATTTTGGTTTGCCTCTTTCTAGCCCTGCTTCTTTATATTGTGATAATCAATCTGCGAGACACATTGCTGCCAATCCTACTTTTCATGAGCGTACTAAACACTTGGATGTAGATTGTCACATTGTTTGTGAGAAATTACAATAGGGTTTAATCCATTTTCTTCCGATTAAGTCTGAGGATTAGTTAGCTGATATTTTCACTAAGGCTTTGCCTCCTTCTTCTTTTAGTTCATCGCTTGCCAAGCCGGGCATGACCAACATTCATGCTCCAACTTAAGGGGGTATTAGAGTATATAATTAGTTTGTTAATTGTAAGTATTTTCTGTTAGAAAGAATATTCTGGAATGTAATTAGTTATTGTGTATATGTATCATTCATTGGGTCTATATAAAGACTTTGTATCATTCATTTCCGATTGAATAAGATGAATCAATATTTCATTTTCTCTTCTTGCTAAATCATAATAATGCTGACATAAAGTATGTTGGTGATCAATTCATGGGTTTAATGGTTTAGGTAAACCAAAGGTGTGTAGCTCATTCCATGTAATGAAGTTATTTTTGAATGGAAGGTTTTCTTTGGTGAAGAAGTTTGTTACAAGGTGATTGGTGATTGAATTGTAATGAATGTTTCATGTAGATATGTTGCTTGATGAGTTGTTTGTAGTTTTTGGTGTGTTCATTTATAGTATTTACTTTTGGTTAATAAATTGTGATAGTGCCCACAATTTGATATTCCCCAAAATTAATACTCGACCCAAACCTGTTCAGACACATTATCCTAATTCGGTGTTGATAGCATTCTCAAGAACACTAAGAAAGTGAAAGTTGTCAAAATTCATGATCAAGAAGTGGTGTGTTATATATTGATAGTGTAAAGGTTTGATTTTGTGATATATGAGTAATTTAATTACGTATGAAATTTTATGTAGGAGAAATAGTTTGATGCATTATGTTAGATCAAGAAGTTTGAAAGTTGAAACCCGTCATGGTTGGGTATATGAGGGCTGCTCAAGATGTAGAACTAAACCAAGGGTTGAAAATGGGAATGTTTCGTGTATCAATAATTATTGCAAGGGGAAACAAGTATGGTTCCTTAAGTGTGTTAAGTTTTATATACATGCTTCACGTGTTTTAAGCGCAGTAGATGTCACATTTTTTTGCTAAACAGGTCCAGGTTGAATTATATGATTGCTTTGGCACCGCATCAATCATTTCTTTTATTAGAAAGCCTTTATAAAATTATTTGATGTCACCTCAGAAAAGTTCTGCTGAGTTGAAAGTTGATATTCCCGAGGTATGGATATTGAGTTTTGTTATATTTGATGGTTTCTTTGAGGTTGCTTATATAGTGTTTCTTTCTTATATCTTGGAAGAATTATGTTTTACATTTCCTAAAGAGGTGGAACAGTTGGTTGAGAGGAAGATGCTTTTGAAGATAAAGTTGAATAGATATAATAATGATCACCCAAACTCAAGTGTTTCGGTTGCCACATATGTTTAATGTGCTGATCTAAATAATGATTTTAATGAAGTTGCTTCTAAGGTTCAAGTTTAGTAATAATGTTAGGTTGATCAGTGTATTTGTTGTTTCTAATAGTGATTTCTCTATATTTTGAGCATGCTGGAGGACCAAGTACATTAGCTACTGAGGAGGATAAAGACATTGTGTATGTGAAAAATGCAACCGTTGAAGCTATGAGCCCAGGGGATACCGAGACTGTTGTCATAGTTGCCGACATTTTGAGATTTTCAAATCTTATTTTTTTTATAATTTGTTTGAACTAAGTACATGCTTGATAATAGGGTAGTTATAGAAGCAATCAAGTGCATAGTTGCATAATGAAGTATAACGATATAGTTTCAAGTCTTGTTAAATTACATTGAGTGGGTTGCTACAAATTAGGTGCTACACAATTGCAAACTCAAGAACTTTTGTCATTTAATTTTTTTTAAAAAAAAATTGTGACTTGTCACCATTGATACCCCTCTTTCAGCGCCAACCCTCTTTTCAATGCCTTTCGATATATTTTCATATGTTGCCGCCAAAAGTATCGGCGACGGTCTTTTCAAGAAATGGACAGATTGTCACCTCTAAAAAGCGACATTTAGACTTTCGGCGGCGACAAAAAGTCTTTTTTTTTTCTTCTTTTTTTGTAGTGGGAGAATTAAGTGAGCATTAAGTTTAAAACCTTCCCAACTAGTGTGCTTCTCGTGATTCAAACTTGTGTTCTTCTCTTTAAAGGGTGAGACCACTTACTATCTCAACTAACAACTTATTAGTCTCATGTAATCTTATTTATAAGTCACTTCCAATATGTATCATCAAAGCAAGGGAAAAAAAAAACCATAAACCTCATTAATTCTTCCATAAAATTTAAAAACTTTCCAATTTTATGTCTTATTTAATATATATTATATCTCATGAGAATAAAGCCGATCGATACAATAATAAATAGATGGTAAAATTTTATGTTCATATGAAAAATTTAATAAAATGACTTATAAAACAGGACTAGAGGAGTATATCATGCAGATAACTTGGGCCTTTAATAGACATGAGGATGTCATGGAAATTTTATTTGTGTGATATATATAAATATAATTTATTTATTTATTTATTTTATACAACATTCTTGTAGAAGTATTCACGGTATTTTTCAAAATCAGAAGTAGGGCTACACCAGCTGTGGTGATTGGTGAAAACTGGAGCTAATTAACCAGAAGTATTAGCCTCTTCACGTCTCTCTCTCTCTCGCTTACGTGTTCCCATGACCCTTTCATTCTGTATACTAAGAGACTATTTACTAAGACCCTTTCATTGTATGAATGGTTTTGAATATTTGATTATTTTAACTTTTCTTCTTTCTTTGACGCCGTTCCGTGCTTTATTTCGCCAAATAATAATACTAATAATATTGCTAATATAAGTTGCTTACTATTTAGGATCACAGTTTTTTTTTTTTTTTTATTCTCTCTCTCATTTCTTGTTTAGAAAAGTCCACAATCCACTTCTTTCAAAAATCTAAATTTACAATCGTAGTGCCACCGACGTTAATTTTAAATCACAATTGAACGTAATTTTATGTCAACTTCTCAAGTCTTTAATTTTTATTTTCTGAACATCAAGTGAATACACATATAAAGTCATAACAAACTTTATTTGCATGCATTTGAGAAGGTTTATCTTACATTACTGCTACCTCAGTTTAATGAAATTGTCTCATCACCACAACCAAAAATAAAAAATAAAAATTTATGAACACAACTAAAAATTACGTAGAAAGAACCAAATATGAAAGACTAGCCTATTAGTTAGAGCTTCCTCATATGAAACTCATAACAATATGCACCTCTTTCAAGAGCAGATGTTCCCAGTGGCTCCATACCACATCACTTCTCTCAGCGTCCTATACATATCAAGATCCTTTGTCTCCTACTTATTAGAATCCTCTATGAGTAGCCCTCTAGCTATGTACAAGTTTTGAGAGGTAGTCTAATATCTAAAGACTATTTTATTTGATAGGAGAACTCATTAAACAAATAAACTATACTTCACTTAGCTTGTGAGCTCCCGATACAAGACTTATAACAATTGAATATATATAACATTCTTATGAACAAAAGAAATGGAAACAAAGTTGATAAAGGAATGGATCAAGTTTCAGTACGTTATTGACTCAACCAAAAGTTCATATCCGTCAATATTTGCTGACTCTCATTACTTCGAGGTGCTATAAAATAGTTTCGGTGATAAGAAAATAAAATGATAAAGATTTATTGAAGGACGTGAGAGCTATTTGAAACATGGAAATTACATGTCACGCCACAATTTTGTTCTGCTTGCGGCGGGTTTATTAAAATGTTTTATTTTGTAATTTATGACATCAGTCATTAAAATATTTTCGATTAAGGTTCATTCGAAACCCTGGAGTATCTTTTTTTAGGTAAGCCCTAGCACCTTAAAGTATTTTGTGATTCATCCAACACCTTAAAAAATGCTGAAAAATACTTTAATGTGATGGGTGCACCTTTACTTCACGGGCTTTTTGAGAAGTTAAAAGAGGAGTTAAAATTATATTGCTCTTGAAAAAATGTTCTATGAGAAAAATTTCTCCTACAAAACTTAATACTTTAAGGATAAATTTGCAACACAAAATACTTTAGGATACTGGAGAAATCATAAAATACTTTAGACCATTAGACGCCGATAGGAATAATGAAAAGAATAACCCTCGCCTCTGTTGGTTTACTCAGTAGCAAGAAATTGAAGATATAGGATAATTGTTATTAGTTATATTGTCAATTAGGGTCTTATCTTGTCAGTTATTATTATTACCGTGTTATCATTAAGGATCAGTTATGCCGCTGTCGGTTAGGAGAAGTTATGTTATCGACAGATCATATAGGAAGTTATTTATGCGGTTATGCGTACGTAGGTTACTTCTTTTATATATACCTTTGTATTGTGTTTAAGAAGATTATGAATGAAGAAGTATTTTTAGAAAAGTGTTGTGTTGGCTAGGGTTAGATTCGACTCTAGAGTATCTTATGTTTCCCTTTTCAATCCCTAAATCTGTTAGTTCTATCAACTTGGTATCGAAGCGGACATTCTTAGGACCTCGTGGGGACAATGGTGAACACCGAAACTCCTCATATGAGGATAATTCTTCACAAAGAACCTTCCCAAAATCCAGAAATTCCTCCCACAACAACCCAACATGTTGAACCAAGCGCAATCCCGTTGCAAACCCACTCTCAACCGCCACTGTAAACCGGAAATTCACAATTGAATGCCATCATGACACAATTAAACCAGATGAATGCAGAAATCCACAACTTAAGGAAACAGAAAACACCCTTATTTACTCAAGGAGAATCAAGTCAATTTAACAAAGAGACTTACAACGAAGCTGATGATGGTGAGGATCCTTACTGGCCCAGAAATAATTCACGTCGCCCTTATTCAAAAGTTGAGTTCCCAAAATACGAAGGAGGAGATCCAAGAGGGTGGATTCTGAGGGCAGAAAAGTACTTCCAATATTACCAGACGCCTGAAGAATTGAAGGTTGATGTTGCTGCGATCAATCTTGAAGGAGACGCACTAGATACATTCACTTGGGTGTCTTCAGGAAGAACCATACGTTACTGGGATGAGCTTGTACAGATACTTCAGGAGCAATTCGGTCCGACTGAATTCCAGAATCCAGATGCTTATTTGTGTGGCATAAAGCAATTAAATTCAGTTAATGAGTATAAGCAAGAATTTGTGAGGAGACAAGCACAAGTGCAAGGGTGGCTCGAGCACCTTGTCTTCTAGGGGTATTTATCAATGGTCTTAAGGAGGAGTTGCAATCACATGTCAAAATTCACAAACCACGAACGGTGTATAAAGCTGTTAGCCTTGCGTTGGAGTTGGAGTTAAAAAATCAATCTCAGATTGTCCAGCGATCCAATTTCCGTAATACTTATCCACGTGGCGTTGAGAGCTTCAACCGAGACTTCAGATCCAACTCTCGCAATACCGTCGGTTATGCAAATGCCGCAACTTCAGGAAATTACGCATCAATTAATGCATTCGGTGCACAAAATCAGGGATCCAATCTGAATTCAACGGTTTCTTCTCCTATCGGTGCGACTTCGACGGTTTCCCAAAATCCAAATTTTGGAAATTCAAATTTTCCAAAATTCATGCCATCAACCCAATCTCGCAACTATCCGACAATCTCGCAGGGACCACGACTTTCAGAAACTGAAAAACAGCAAAGACGTGATAAAGGGCTCTGCTTTCGTTGTAATGAGAAGTTTACACCTGGGCACCGTTGCGCCACATCAAAGCATTGCGTATTATGGACGTTTCCGAAGAAAAAGAAGACTCGGCGGATATTCGGGAGGAAGAATTACAAGCGAAGATGCGTTGCCGAGATTTCATTGCACGCCATCCTCGGTAATTCTTCAACCACTACTTTGAAGGTGCGAGGTACGGTGAACAATAAATCCTCCTCATTTACGATTGATTGTGGGTCAACACACAATTTCATCTCCAATCAGATTGTAAATGACCTCCACTTACATCTTCACCCTCTTCCTTCCTTCGGTGTCCAAGTGGGTGATAACCGAATGGTTCCTTGTAAATTTGTCTGTAAGCAATTGGAAGTCAAAATACAAGATGTTATAATTCATGAGGATTTTTTTCCTTTTAACTTGGGATCAGTTGACATGGTACTGGGTATCAAATGGTTGGCATCTCTGAATACAGTGGAGGCGAATTGGAATGAACTATTTATGATCTTCTGGTATAAGGGGAAACGCTACAAATTTCAAGGAATTCCACAGAAGGTATCTGCAGCATCTCTTCGCAGTTATGTGTGTGATCAAATGATACAACAATTTGATTCCTTGGAAAACCTCCTACAGATATATTCCTCAATATTCCAGGAACCACAATTCCTACCACCATTCAGACAACACAGCCATGCCATACCTCTTCTACCAACAGCCATACCACCCAATATTCGTCCTTATCGCTACCCCTTTGCACAAAAAGATGAAATTGAGCGACAAGTGGCTGACTTGCTACAAAAAGGTTTCATCCAACCTAGTGTTAGCCTGTTTGCTAGTCCAGTTCTATTAGTGGCAAAGAAGGATTCTACTTGGAGGTTTTGTGTGGATTACAGGGAACTCAATAAACTCACAATTCCAGATAAGTATCCAATCCCTACCATTGATGAGTTGATTGATGAATTACATGGCGCCAAATTTTTTTCAAAAATAGACCTACGTTCTGGATATCACCAAATCAGGGTTCTCCCTTCGATATACACAAAAAAGCATTCCGCACTCACTCTGGCCACTATGAATTTGTAGTAATGCCATTTGGCCTTACCAATGCCCCTGCAACATTTCAAGCCACTATGAACGATTTGTTCAGACCTTTTCTAAGGAGGTTCATTCTGGTCTTCTTTGATGATATTCTAGTATACAGTCGAAGTTTTGAGGATCATATGCAGCATTTGCACACCATTTTCCAAGCATTACAAAGAAGCATGATTTTTATGCCAACCCAAAGAAATGTGATTTCCTTCAACAAGACATTGCCTTTTTGGGACATGTGATTTGTTCAAGGTGTGGCAGCGATCCGACAAAGTATCTGCAATTAATGATTGGCCCCTACCTAAAGATATTACTGAACTTCGAGGGTTCTTGGGTCTTACTGGCTATTACAGAAGATTTGTGCAACACTATGGCCAAATAGCCAAACCACTTGTGGATATGACCAAAAGGGATGCTTTTCATTGGGACACCAATTCGCTATCAGCCTTTGCAAACCTCAAAGAAGCACTGACCAAAGTTCTGTTTGCACTTACCGGACTTCAATAGGCCTTTTATTGTTGAATGCGATGCATCTTCAACAGCGTTGGTGCAATTCGCAACAAGATGGTCATCCGATTGCATATTACAGCAAAGGACTCTCGGCCTTTCACCAACAGAGATCAGTTTATGATAGAGAACTTTATGCCTTGGTGATGGCATTAACCAAATGGAGACATTACCTCCTTGGTCGACAATTCCGGTCCAGCCCGATCATTTAAGCCCGAAATACCTCTTGCAACAACGGATAACAACTCCCACACAACAGCGCCTCCTCTTGAAACTTCTACCCTTTGACTTCCACATCATCTACAAACCTGGAATTACTAATCAAGGAGCTGATGCCTTATCACGCTACCCTCACTCTGGAGAATTCTTTCACTTGGCAATTCCTCACACTTCGATTTTACCGACCGCGAATTATTACAGCGGGACCATTGCACCAATCGATCTTGCAATCACTACAAACCGACCCTCATTCGATCCCTCATTACTCTTTGGTGTCGGGAGACTTTATTATAAATCCAGACGGTCATACCGCCAAATCTCCCTTAACTGCTTTATTAATTTGAAGCTCATACTTCTCTTGTTGGTGGCCATGGGGGTGTTCTCAAAACATTAAAAAGGTTGCAACAACACTATTTCTGGTGCAATATGAAAGAAGAGGTTACGAGAATTTGTTCAGCAATGCATCACATGTCAACGTAGCAAATATGTGCCTCAATCATCTGCGGGTTTACTACAACCAATTCCCATTCCTCAACACATTTGGGAGGATCTCTCACTTGACTTCATTCTTGGTTTGCCCAAATCCAATGGTTTTGATGTCATTCTAGTTGTTGTGGATCGTTTCAGCAAGTATGCTCATTTTATGGGTCTTATTCGTCCCTTTTCGCCAAATTGGTTCCGCCTGTTTTGTAAAGAGATTCGCGCCTACATGGAACTCCTAAGTCTATCATTTCGCCACCGAGACACCGTATTTCGAGTTCTTTTTGGCGGGAGCTATTCAAATTATCAGGCACAAAACTCAAAATGAGTACATCCTATCACCCACAAACAGATGGTCGATCAAGTGGTCAATAGATGCCTAGAAACCTATCTCCATTGTTTTTGTCAAGACCACCAAAAACGTTGGTATCATTATCTACATTGGGCTGAATTCTCTTACAACACGGGTTATCACACTTCTACAGGATATACACCTTTCAAGATTGTTTATGGAAAAGACCCCCCAACTCTCGTGCCGTACATTCAAGGATCTACACACATTGCAGAATTAGAGGATTTTTTTAACGAACGAGATGCTATTCTGAATTTAATCAAGGCTAACCTCTCAGTTGCACAAGATCACATGAAGGCCCAAGCAGATTCTCATAGGCGACCATTAGAGTTTCAACAAGGCGATTTGGTTTTCCTTAAAATACAGCCTTACCGCAAACTCCCTATCCGCTAGAAAATTTACTAAGCTATCAAGACGCTACTTTGGTCCTTATTCTATTATCCGTCGCATAGGAGCAGTAGCATATGAGCTTCAACTCCCACCAGGAACACGAGTTCATCCCATATTCCACGTTTCATTCTTTGAAACCAGCCCATGGTTGTGATGCCCCGCCTCGGATCACCCTCTTCCAGTCAACGATACGGGAGTTTAATCTTCAACCAGAAAAAGTGCTGTCCTCACGGATTAATACCACAGCTGAAGAAACCATCGTTGAATTACTCATCCAGTGGCGTGATCGACCTCAAGAGGAAGCTAGTTGGGAAAATTATGATCAGTTTGCCGCTCAGTTTCCTCAATTCAGCCTTGAGGACAAGACTGTTTTTCTAGGGGAGGGTATTGATAGGAATAATGAAAAGAATAACCCTCTGCCTCTGTTGGTTTACTCCAGCGCAAGAAATTGAAGATATAGGATAATTGTTATTAGTTATATTGTCAATTAGTGGTCATTATCTTTGTCGTTATTATTATTACTTTGTGTTATCATTAAGGATCGTTATCTTTGCTGTCGTTAGGAGAAGTTATGTTATCGACGATCATATAGGAAGTTATTTATGCGGTTATGCGAAGACGTAGGTTACTTCTTTTATATATACCTTTGTATTGTGTTTAAGAAGATTATGAATGAAGAAGTATTTTCAGAAAAGTGTTGTGTTGGCTAGGGTTAGATTCTGACTCTAGAGTATCTTATGTTTCCCTTTTCAATCCCTAAATCTGTTAGTTCTATCAGACGCACATTGAAAAAAAAAATCAAGGACAAGTTGGATCAACCTTGCTCAAGCAAATTGCTGTAAGGAGTATTGTTGCGGTGAACAGTATGACTTATGCAGGAAGCGAAAATGAAATTGAAAGGGAGAACAAGGTAAAAAAGAAAGCATCATATTTAGTTATTCCAATATATGTGTGTACAGTGTGTGTGAAATTAAATGAGGAAATAGTTTTGTTTTTGCCTGCGTATCTTAACTACAACATAAATCTAACTGAATCATATTTATTTATTACGGAATTAGGGAGGGTAGTCGATATATATATGTATAGTACAGTGTTTTTAGTTATTGTTGTTGCTTTTGAAGATTGGCAATTATGTTATTGTCAACTTGGAAGGCTTTAGAGAGAACATCGGGAGAGATGGGGGCAGTGGATCCAAACACGGTACAAGCAACTGTGGCGACTCCCGGATGTGAATGTAGTCATAAATGAGGAAACCTCACAAATACGTATTCCTCTAGTAATGTAAAACCTAATTGGTTAAAATAACCAATAAAGTTAATTTGGAAATTCGGGACTAAAGTGTCATTTCAGAAATTTGGGACTAAAGTGTCATTTTGGAAATTCGGGACTAAACCTGTCATTTCTGAAATTCGAGACTAAACTGTCATTTATCAAATTCAGGACTAAACTGTCATTTATGAAATTTGGGACTAAACTGTCATTTACAAATTCGGGACTAAAATGTCATTTCCGAAATTTGGGACTAAAGTGTCATTTTTGAAATTTGGGACTAAACTGTCATTTATAAAATTCGGGACTAAACTGTCATTTATGAAATTTGGGACTAAACTGTCATTTTGAAATTTGGGACTAAAGCTGTCATTTACGAAATTCGGGACTAAACTGTCATCTCCAATTTTGGGAGTAAACTGTAATTTCTGAAATTCAGGGATAAAACTGTAATTTTTGTTGGGCAAAAAACTGTAATTTCATTGGGCCAAACTATAATTTCCAGTTTTTATTACCTTCTTAAATCATAAAATTGATAGTTACAACCGAATGAAAATGAAATATCCACGGATGTGCGTAATCATTCTCAAATCATAAATTATAAGTTGCGGTATATTAGATATGACGAGAGAAGAGGATAGGCGGCAAATGAAGGAACAGTTGATTATAATTGAATAAAGGAAAGCTAATATAGAAAGAGAATATCATTATATACCACAACAACATCTTAAATACATTTAAGTTCTTTCAATTTTTGCCTCTAAAACTTTACACAGTCTCTAAAAATATTTATACTTTTGCCTCAGAAAAAATTTAAACTTGTGATTTAGTCCCTAATTATCATTTTATCTTTTCAGGGCAATCCTAAGATTTCTGCTCAACTAAACTTGACAGCCTAATTAACTCAAACATACATTCTTAAGCCTCTACATCCAAAATTTGAGATATGACACTTGTACTCAAACGTCCTCCACTTAACTTAATATAATAACTAATTAAAGGTTGATCAACAACTAAATAATGCTTCATCATTTACCAAAATATGTAAAATAAATCAGAGTATGCAGAATGAGCCTTAACGTGGCAATATACAATCATCCAACATATACCAAAAAGACAGAAGCACTACTTTCGGCAGAAGTATCATATGCTTCCGAGACCTCCCTAATGGACCTGCACGGAACTATCACCTGAAAAAAATGTTGGTAACCATCAATCCAACTCATTATGAATACTAATATGTGCTAGTGAGGTGCCATATGAAACAATTTATATAACAAAGTATTAAAAATATAATTCACCAATATACACATCATAAAATTTCATATCATGAATTCTGTATCAAAATTTATGTATCACAGTTTTTATTAATTCAATTCCCAAGATGCCTACCATCAATCCAACCGAACCGCCTTATTTCCGCCGACTAGACCCATGGGCTAAGTTATCAATCATGTTGCGGCTACTCAAAAGCTCACTCGTCATGTGATGAGGACCAGCCAAAATCCCCAGAGCACATGTCTCAGACCGTGGATCTTTTTCTCTCATTGAAGTAGTAGGGTGTCGCAAACTGATAAGTAGATATTTTATAATTAAATAAGTATAGATTCTGGAATATATTGGATTGAATTTATTAATATTTTGTACTTATTTAATTATCTTTATGTACTTATCTATCTTTTAATTAAATATAGGATAAAATGATATTATAACAGAAAATCTATTGATATCCTATTTATTTGTGCAGGAGATATTATGTGATCTGAGAGATGAGAAAATATAGGAAAAGCAATAAGAGTAACAAATTAAATTGAATATGATATAATATAATATAATATTATATTATTTATAATATAATATATTGTAATATAATATGCCGAAGGTTGAACCCACGTGAGGATGAATATCAGATTTGGAAGATAGGATATATCCTATCTTAAGAGCTTTGTAATGACGTGTGGGACCCAAGCAAGAAAAAGAAAAAAATCACAATGTCAATTGTGTGATCCATCTGGTGCGTAGATTCACGCGAATGATATTATGATATCTTTTTAAATAAGCAATAAAACAAAGAAGCGAGATCACGCACGCTGGGGAGGCCGATTATTAAATAGAAGCATAACCACATCGAAAAAGGAAGGAAGAAGTCTGGGCGCGCATTCGAGAGTAATTACGGCAATTCAAGAAATCACAAGACGCAAATCCAGTTCTATATATAGAGGACGCGAAAGACGGGGAAGAAATCGAACACCACAATCAAGACGCAAAGAAAGATTGAGACCAAGGGATTCTTTAAGAGTCTTTATTTCTCTTCTCTTTTCCTATCTTATCGAATCGATTTTCATCTTTTTATGGATTTTAGTATAGCTATGCTTGACTAGTTTTCTTTTGTAGTTAGGGCGAGGATGAACCCTATGCGAATTTAAAATATTTAGTTGGATTCTTTATTGATCTTTATTTTTCTTGATTGAATGAATTATCTGTGCTTAAAGCTTTCTTGAAGATTGATCACCTTTTAGATTGTTCATAGGTTAATGTATGACAATAGAGATGTTGGTGCATTTAACTAGATCCGTTAATTCATCGTAGAATTGCATGACCTAGACATAGGCTTACGATTTTATGCGATCTCATAATTCTGGTTTAAAAATATAATCTTTCCAATCAATACTAAGACATTAGGTTGATTTCAAAGATAACGGACTAAGGTAGCATCAAGACATTGGGACTTAGTCTAACTTTAGAGAATTGATCGTCAATCACGAGAATAATAATCAATTAGGGATTCAATTCAAATTATTAGAGGAACATAGGGGGATTCTCATCCCTAGCTGCATATTTCTTAATTGAAGGTCTTAATTTTGGATTACTCATATTTTCTTTCAGTTGTTCTTGAGATTCATATTTTGGATTCTTTATTTAATTCTTTAAATTCTGTTTGGTTACAACTCACCCCATATTACTCACTTATCTAACTAAAGCAAAAATAGCAAATTAGTGATTGGAGTACTATTCCTCGTGGGACAATCTTTTTCTCACTACTTTATTACTTATAACGACCGGTGCACTTGCCGAAGTCGCTATCACAAACCCTCATTAAACTAGTGGGCAGTCCCTCATTGAACAAGTGAGACAATAAAAAGCCAATCATCATGCACCAATAGAGGCTACACCACGTGGTGAAATAAACTACTCCATTTCCTCCCAATTCAACCCTTACCATAATTATCACAATGAATAAATAGCTTAGGGATTTTCCAAGATTTTCTGGTTCATATCATGTAATTAAAATCATTCTCATATATATGCCATCATATCTCAATTCTCAATTCTTATACATACATACATACATACATACATACATACATACATACATACATACATATATATATATATATATATATATATATATATTCACAATTCAAATCATAAGGTCCCACAAGGCAATTTCTATTAAGATATTCATAATCATTTCACAAAATACTCACAAACAACATACTAATACACATAACAAGTGGAAAGTGATTACCTCTCGCAAAGCTAACTATTATCACACTTTTGCTCCTAATCTAAGAGCTCAAACACACGCCAAAAAACAATCTACCACAACAAATTTACTAACCATTAATAACTCTTCTAAAACTCCACATAATAAAAATTATAATTTATAATTTCATAAAATTAAAATATGCAAATTTTAATAATAAATTTATTTGGAATGCTTGACGTAGGCACATTATGACGGGACTGAAAAATCAGTGAGACCATTGTAACTATTAATTATCCTTTCGATTTATTATTAATTAATAACTCTTTTTTCTATTTATTATTTATTCCTCTTTTTAATAATAACAATAGTATTTATTTTTATTTTTATTTATTTACTTTATTATTCTACTATTTATTATTATTTTCATTATAATATAACACACACACCAAATCTAACATAATACACACACACATATATATACTACGTAACTACTCATGCATGTAGACACTTTCCTCCACAACTACTCACATGCACTCATACTATTCAAAACGTATTACACTACATACTCATACCACTATTTATGCTTTTCAGTGAACGTTTCCCATGCAGCGACTTTAGTTCAAAAATCTTCTTCAAGTTCCTATTAGTTTCCAAAGATTTGAGTGTAGCGTTTTTGACAGTACAATATATGCGTGTATATATATTATAAAAACAGTAAGCTTTTGGTTCAAAACCTACTATTCAACATGAAATATGCTTCTTGCTAATATATAGAAACATTGAGCTTTGTGTTTTATAAACTCACAGAAACTATATAGTGATCTATATATACAATCATTAAACTTTAATCATGCTATGTTTTTATTATCCTATAGCAAAGCATCCCCATGCATTATATAATACAACACACACACACACACACACATAAACCAAGATGTGGCGATGTATGTACACGACAGGACAAAAAATTCCTTTATATGTATCAGCAATTTGCATATGTTAATATATATAAGACCACCTCCCTTTGTATACTTGCAGACATATAGCTTCAACTATATACATATATATGTTATCTTATCAGTAAATTTTTCTTATTCTTTTCTTATAGATATATAAGCAGACGCATACATATATATATTAGTGAGGCTTTGGTCATTGGATCAACAACCTTTCTTTTTCTGAATAGATATACATGCACACTTAACACCCAGTAGCGATAAAAAGGCTTGAGTTTAATATATATATATATGAATATAAAAGTATGTTTTGGGTTTATCAAGGAAGCACGAAAGGAAGGGAAACTCAAGACTTACCTCTGTTAAATGGATCAAGAACAGGACACAACAGCTTCAACTCTCACTCTCGGACTCTCCTTTCTTTCACTCTCAGCTCTGCTGGTTTTTGTTAAGGCAAATGGAATGAAGGGGAGTCAAGGAGCAATGATTTTATAGAGACTTAAGGGTATGGTCCAAGAAACATACAGAGCATAGACTGATGGAGAAAAAGAATGACCAAGAGGTATTCATTGTGGGACTCGAGAGGCATGGGAGTCTAGATTTAATGAGAGGAGAAGCATGGACATTGCTCTTGCATGTGCAGTAAACGGCCTAAGCTGACGAGGTGCATCATGACGTGATAGGATTTTGCTGATTTTTCCTACACTGTGGTTCCGTGTTTTACGTTGGGTAGGCATCAAAGAAATATATATTGTTATCCTATTAAATTGTCATGTGTTGAGCTGGATCGAGGGAGAAGAATGAAACAAATGATGTGAATATATTTTTGATAGGAAAATGATGTGAATATATGTATATTCTGCTCCCTTTTCACATGTTGGGCTAATGGAATAATGGGTTGGGTTTGTTTTGCTATAATCTCCTCTACCTCTTGGTCCTTCGCGTTGGGCTGGGAAAATAATAGAGAATGGAATATATGTGTGGGCTTTTATTTGTTGTTGGGTTGAGAACTAAGGTTAATGAATTGAAGGTGTTAAAATGAACAAATGGGCCAAATGAGTATATGGAATTTAAGTGGTTGGGCTACTTTAAAAATTATCCCACTTGATCTTCTTTAAGACTCACATTTATAAGTATTGGATAATTATTAAAATTTAATCCTTAGTTCCATTTAATGATTTTTTTCTCAATTAAATTTCTTTTGGCCTTAAAACATTATCCGTAAAATATTTATGCCCAAATTTTTGTTTTTCCCTAATTATTTGTCCTTAATTTATGGGAAAATATGCCTTAAATTTCAAATAATTAATTTTACAATTATTTTAGGGCAAGTTTCACAATTCAATTTCCCATATAATATTTAAATTTCAAATCCTAAAAATTTGGGATGTTACATACTCAACACATATGCATGATACTCCCTCATGTCCTTGATAAGATTTGCTTCGTAGTTCAATTTGTTTCATTTAAATGGATTTTATATTAATAAACGGAGGAAGTAGTATTATCTATTCTGTGTGTCTATACATAGAACTAGTGAATCCAGGAAGCCGAAGCCAAGAGAGCAATAATCATCGAACTAGTGAATGCCTTTGTTCTTCTCATCTATGTAATTTATAGCTCAAGGGAGCAGCGAATTAGTATTCATTTTTTAGTTTCAACTTAGTTATTAAAACTAAACATACCCATATTATGGTGTCAATTGTCAATATAATTAATGGGTTAAGGAGAATGAACTATACCTTAGGAGCACCTAGTATAAATAACTTTTAAGTGGACTAAAAATATCCAAAAAAAAAATTTAAAAATGTGCAGTTAACACAAAAAGTGGAGTAAAACTTTTTTGTGTTGGGCGCTCCGGGAGTAAAAGGTTTTTATGCTGATTGCACATTTTTTAAAGTTTTTTGGCATTTTTGTTCCACTTAAAAGTTATTTGTGTTGGGCGCTCTGAAAGTAATAGTTATTGGCCAAATTACTCCTTAACCCTTAATTAATTGATATTATTTTAAGTAAAATACTCTAACCTCCTTAGCGTTTTTGCCTTAATCACAAAGACCTCCCATTTATTTTAAAAACATACAATTAGATCCAAATTGTTAATTCCGTTAAGGATTTTGATTTCTAATTAAAATTTTATATTAAAATAAATTGTATTTACTAATTTACCCTTCATTATTACTATTTTGATAATTTTGGCTAAAATTATTTAAGTAATTTAAGATTTTTTTCTTAATTTCTTTTTACTTTTGTATATGGTTATCTGTTATTTTCTTTTTCATATTGAGATGAAGACTTCATTAATATAATTAATTCAAAACAGAAAACTTAATTAAAAATGTGATTAATTATTTTAATTGATGTATACTTAAATAAACGTGTTTATAAATGACTATGAAAAAGTATTTAAAAAATTAAAATTTAAAATTAATATAAGTTATATAATGTCTCAAATTTACATTATACATATGGTGAACCAATCATGGTGTCCTGGCTAAAAAACAAAAGAAATATGTTTTTAGTTATTTAAAAGAATACAAAATAAATAAATTTTAATAAATATGATAAATTTTTTAATTTTAGTATAATAGAAATTATAAATTTTATAATATATTGCAATTTTTGAACATATATATTAGATTGATTTTGTTGGTTTAAAAATTATTTTTACGAAAATATAAATATTCATACATTTGTTGAAAAAGGGGTATTTTGGTCAAAACAAATGTTTAATTTAATGAAGTTAACGGCCAACTAACGGTTGGATGGATGGAAATGAAATCTCAAATATGTAAGGAAGGTTTCTGTAGCGAACATTCTAATTTCAATGGAGGTTTATATACATTTTTAAAATAGAGAGGAGGTTTGTGTAATTTAGATAAAACATAGGGATAGTCATTCTATTTTACTCTATTATTTTTAGTTCGTCGTTGAAGGAGTTCATTGGGCCTGTTTGGGTTAGCGGTGGAACGTGACTTAAAAGCTATCGACTTACGTAAAAGCGGTAGGAAAAAAATCAAGTTGTAAATGTGATTTGATTTATGTTTGAATTGCCCGTTTGCCTTTTGCAAAAGTGGCTTTTTTCTAAATTGATGAGTGTTTGGATTATTATTTGAAAAGTTCGTTGAAACGAAAAATGACTGAAAATGGTATGAATTATATTAAATACTACATATACATTAGTTGTATATATTGAAATAATAGAAATTTTAATTTTAATTTGGACAAAAAAAGTTAAATGGTTATTAAGAAAAATTAATAAACAATAAAGCCCTTAATTAAATATATCTAATGGATAAAATTGTTTAAAAAATAAGGGTTAAATACCTAATTTGCCACGGAAGTTTTGCTAAGGAGCGCCCAAAGCGATAGGAAGTTTTTTGGGTACCAAATTTGCCTGGAAGTATGAAAAAGGTAGCAAATTTGCCCCTCCGTTAATTTTGACGCGTTACGTTTAACTGAGTATACACGTGACATGCCACCTCATCAATCAAAAGTATCATTTTTGCCCTGAAAGTTTTCATTGAGAATCAATTTTGCCCCGGAAGTTTTCATTGAGGAACAATTTTGCCTCGGAAGTTTACAAAAGTAGCAATTTTGCCCTTCTTTCTCCCAATATTAAATTTGACTATTAGATCGGTCAAAGACCACACATGTCATGCCTTGAAAATGTCGAACTTGGAGTCAGAGAAGGAAATCCTTGACATCTTGAGTTCAAGGCGGCCAGAATTTATGAAGCCGAACTGGTCACAGGGACTAGAGCCGGGAAATCAGGTCGGGCCCGTTTAAGCCCTGGCTCTGCAGGGCTCAGGCTTGAAAAATAAGCCAGAAATTTGAAATTAGCCCTGCAGGGCCTCGGGCTTAATCGGGTCGACCCTGCAGTTTATATAGACTGATCATTTGCTTAGATCATAAGTGATGCTTCCTGTGACTAGTTCGGCTTCACAAATTCTGGCTGCCTTGAGCTCAACATGTCAAGGATCTCCTTCTCTGACTCCAAGTTCGACCTTTTCAAGGCATGATATGTGTGGCCTTTGACTGATTTAATAGTCAAATTTAATATGCGGAAAAGGAGGGCAAAATTGATACGTTTTGTAAACTTCCGAGGTAAAATTGCTTCTTAGTGAAAACTTCCGGGGCAAACTTGCTTTCAGTGAAAACTTCCGAGGAAAAAATGATACTTAACTCTTATTGGGTTGATGAGGTGGCATGTCATGTGTCATGAGGTGGCATGCCACGTGTACACTCAGTTAAACTTAACGGTCAAAATTAACGGATGGGCAAATTTGCTACCTTTTTCATACTTCCGGGGAAAATTTGGTACCAAAAAAACTTCCAAGTGCTGGACGCTCCCTTAGCAAAACTTCCATGGAAAATTAGGCCTTTATCCCAAAAAATAAAATGCATACAAATAATACATTAATTTCTCCTATTCCTATGCCTGCCAAGTTTGTCTCTGATTCTATCACGAAGATAATTCATTTGTGGCGAAGATAATGTATTGATATTTGATGAGGAGCGTTCATCAAGTGGATCATCATCATCATCTTCTTCCTCTTCTTCTTCTTCATCACCCAAATCTCCTTGGTCAGCTCGTTCAAATTCCATATCAGAACTCGAAAATCTCCAGATGAGATTGTGTATAGCCATTGTTGCACAAACTATGTAGATTTGAGTTTCAAAGCTATAAAAGGGCATATTTCGCAATATATTAAATCTATTCTTTCAGACTCCAAATGAATAAACTGCGAAGAAAAGTTATCTCTAAATAGCATGCATATTTCCATTGGGTTTTTTAACATCACCCATGAATCTAAATTTGAGCATGTTGGGCAGCAAACCAAGCATAGCTCTCTCAACATGTTTTCCCCTAACCATAATGCTCAAATTTGAAACCTTACTTGAGAAGCATTGTTTCTCTTACTCAACCCAATAACGTGCATTTTTCTCTTAGTTGGTGAAAGAAAAGAGAACAGAACCTCTGGAATTTTATTAACTATCCATCATCAGTATCAAGGGAATAATCTATTTCAAAAAAAAGGGTGCTCCGTCAAATAGTTAAATTACACATAGATATTAGGCTTATCCCCAACAACTACTCCTACTACTAAAAGAAAATTCCAGTATGTACCTTAACTTGATTTGTTCCCATGTCAATTACAACTGCTCCTTGTTTTAACCAATTGCCACGAATCATATTGGGTATTCCAACATCAGCTACCACAATTTCAGCTTCAGATGTTATCCATTCTGGCTTCTCCGTTAATGCATGTATCATACTTACTGTTGCATGATGCCTCTACTTGAAATACAACAAATTAACAATTTGTCAACAGAAACATTCTGCTCAGAAACAACATACTATACCTGCAATAGCAACGAAGTGGGTAACCCCGCAATTTTACTTCTTCCTATTACAACTGCTCTTTCCCCACCAAATTCCACTCCATGCCTAAGCAACAACTCAATGCAGCCCATTTACGCAAAAGGAATCAAGAATGGTTTTCTTGCCCTCATGGCAAGGTTTCCTATATTTAAGGGATGAAAGCCATCTACATCCTTTTCTGGACTCACAAAGTTGATGACATTTTCTTCATTCAAATGCTGCATATTAATTTCAAAAAAACAAAGTCGTTAATAATTACATCCACCCTGGTTCAAATAATTCCACCAAATTTTATTATCAGAATTTTCATGCACCAAACTTCTGTAGCTTCCCCAATTTTGATCTATGAGAGGTCAAGCGAAGCCACTATTGCTCTGAATCAGAGCTTTAGATTAATATGCACAACTAATTTGTAAACTGGTAAAAAATGGAATAGAAATTACTTGAGGCAAGGGAAGTTGCACAATGATGCCATGCACAGCTGGGTCTTTGTTAAAATTGGCAACCAAGAAGTTCTTTTTCTTCACAGTTTTCAGGCAACTGAGCCACCGATGCCTCAATGCCAACTTGCTTTGGGAGAAATCTCTGAGCTTTAGATCTGCGGGAGGATGAGACGTGATGACCTCTCGAGATCTGCGAGACGAGAAGCGACGAGAGCTCTGCGCAAGGTTGTGAGCTCTAGAGCTCGGAGCTCTAAGCTTTTCATCTCGAGGGCTCGGGGCGACGAGAGGACGGATAGGAAGGAGAGTGGGAAACGCGCGCTTTACGCAATCGCAGACGCTCCACCCTAAGCTTCTTGACCCATTTCAGAGACCAAACCAAACAAATCACTACTTTTTCTTTACAGCCCTTCCTATTGGACTTGGACGCTCCAAACAGTTTTCAAACCAAACAGGCCCATTAACAATTTTTTTTTTTTTTTTTTTTTTTTTTTTTTTTTTTTTTTTTTTTTTTTTGGTACAAGGCGAGGGGAGGGGATTCGAACACGGACCCGAGGGGAGATATAAGGCATCTCAATACCATTTGTGCCACCGCACCGTCTTGTCCTCGGTGGTGCCCATTAACAATTTAATTAAGATATGAGTTGGACTTTTTCATCGGCCCACACAACTCTATGCCTAATGTTATAAATACTACTATCAATGAGTTTTTTTTTTAAAAAAAACCCTCGTCTTTGGGTTCAACTGTTGTGGGGGTCAGTCTTTCTCACCTTAAGGGAGGGGTTCGATCCTTGCGTCGGTCAAGGTCTTTGGAGGAGGCATCTTAGGGGTCTAGGAAGCGTGGTAACGTTGGTAAAGATAGAGGCATGTGTACTCTCGACCCGTATCCCCGTGGATTGGGTTCCAAGCGCCCTGCCCTTGGACTGTGGGTGAGCTCAACCCCTTTCCTAAAATTTTTGTATAAAAAAAAATATATTTTTTGTTATTTTTTAATAAATAACAATTATGAAACGTCATTAATAGAGGCATCATATATAAAAACATGTTATTTAACCTTTATATCATGTTTTTATATATGGCTGTTAATGGCGTTTCATAATTGTTATATATAAAAACTTGTTACTTAACCTTTATATCATTTAGGCTAAAAAAAAAAAAAAAAAAAAAAAAAAAAAAAAAAAAAAAACCTTTATATCATTATCTCTTACTCCCTTTCATCCTAATTATAAGACCTAGCTAATTTTTTTGAAGAGATTAAGGAAGCTAATTAAATTACTTTAGAATATTTTTATTTTTATTTTTTCTTCAAACTAATTAGTTAGACTAATAAACTAATATATAATCTAAAGATACACAACATATGAAATGATTAAGTAACTTATTTAGCTTACTTAATCTCTCCAAAGAAAGTCAACTAGGTCTTATAATTAGGACAAGAGGTAGTGCTATATATAAAAGCAGCGGTTTGAGCAACCATGGTACAGTTAAGTAAGCATTTCACACAGCTTATTCTTTATATACATACATTAAACCCTTTATTTCATATATTTTAACTTAATAAATATTTTTAAATATAACAACCCCATTACTCCCACTCACGGCATTCTAAATAGTTTAATAAAAAAATTCCTTTTATATTATTTTAAATATTTTTAAAATTTATTTATATTAATTTAATTTATAAGAAAATGCATGGAAAATTTAGCCATGGCCTTTTGATTTTTATATTTTTTGACTTAAACAATAATTTCTTAACTAAAATTTATATATTTTGAATTAAAATTCTGTACTTAATTATTTAAAAAAATTAAATTAATATTTACCATATTGGTATAATATCATAATTCCAGAGTTATTTAAAAAATTTGATAATATCCTAAAATATCTTTCAAGACATTTAATTTGAAGAAATAACTTCCATTATATGAGTAACCACTAACGCCATTCTAAATTTTTTAATAAAACATTTTTTCTTTATATTATTTTAAATATTTATTTATATTACTTTAAATTATAAAAAAAAGTGGAGAATTTTGTCATAGCCTTTTGATTATTATATTTTAGATATGGGTTTAATACTTTTGCTTTTGCTGCAGAATTTTTATTTTATTTTATTAATTTTTTTTTTTTTTTTTTTGCCGCATTCCACTAACGCCTATAAAAGTATGTGGGTCTCATTGTAAAGAGAAGAGAGAAAAAATATTACTGGTTACTCATATTATCTAATTCTAATTCCAAATATCTTTTCCGGGGACCACTAACGCCATGCTCAAGTTTTTTTTCCGGGGTAGATGTTTTCCTACTTCAAAAAAATTAAGAAAAATCTAAATCTAATTCCAAATATCTTTTCTTTGCCTATCATCAACGTTGACTATTTCTCATTTTGCTGCAGGAATTTTTTTCTGCCGCACTCTACTAACGCCCATAAAAAGTGGGTGGTCCTATTATAAAGAGAAGAGAGAAAAAATATTAATGGTTACTCATATTATCTAATTCTAATTCCATATATCTTTTCATGGGACCACTAACGCCATGCTTGAGTTTTTTTCCGGGGTAGATGTTTTTCTACTTCAAAAAAATTAAGAAAAGTCTAATTCTAATTCCAAATATCTTTTCTTTTCCTATCATCAATGTTGATTGTTGACTATTTCTCATTTTGCTTTCCAAAAAATTGGCCCCATTAGAGAAGTCAACTCATCGTCAAATTTTAATGCCAAGAACCTTCTGGGAAATTTTCCAGGACCGTCAATTTTCTTGCATTCACGCTTGGATGGGATCCAGCTAAGTCTTCGTCAATGCAGATGATCCAATCGTGATTGACTTGGGTAGAGCCAATCATAATTAAAATAATATAATATGATTAAAATATATAATAATATTTATAAATGGCCTTCAAAGAGTTATATATAAATAAAATAGATCTTAATGCAAAAAATAAATAAATAAAGCCTAAAGTATACTTTTCCTATTTTTTTTTTAAAAATTGCACTTGAATTATAAAATGCAACTATAACCATCTCTTCAAGGTGAGAATATAAGCATTTCATATTTTTAACTTGTATAGCAGCATACAAAGACCTAACAAGGTTGGTTATGCACTCTAGCTAACTCAGTCTCGTTGCTGAATTAATATCACACACACACACAAGTTTTTATTGCGCACACAGTGACACACTAGTTTCAATAGTACATTGAGTCAGTCTCACATGAGGAGTAGTTTTTATTAGAGGAGTGAGACTTATAATTTATAAATTCAAGAAATTCTCTCTTTTAATAGATTAACTTTTTAGGATCAGCTCTCTTTTTATATTTTAGACTTGTACTCATAATATTAATACTTTTCAAGCCCTATCTCACGGAGAGGACTACACCAGGAGTTTGTCACTGGCATGAGGCTGAATACAAAAGAAATACTATATATATATATATATATATATATATGGTTTTACAAAAGATTTTAGTGAAGACTCAAGAGATAGTTTTACAAGGGTAGATAATAGTAGGGACAAAACTTAATGCAAGGGTAGATGATAGTAGGGACAAAACTTAATGCAAGGATATCGGTCACTTGATCTTTTTACAAGTAGGCCAGGGGGGACCAACTGACTTCGCTATACAAAATTATGGTTTCTACTTTCAGGAACGAGTTTCCGAGAGCGCCTTGGGGATGAGATCTGACCATCCAGATCTGGTTTTTTTCCCCCTTTTATTTTAATTAAAAACAAATTCAGTACTAGTCATCTGAAACCCAAACTTGGTTCGTATATGTATTTCTTCCTTTATTTTTCCTAGGTTCGTATTTGTATTTCTTCCTTTATTTTTTCTATCCACACACACACATATACACACACATTGTAATATCCTAAATTTTGGGCCTAGAGACTTGGGAATAAGCCTATAAATGGCAGGTGACTAAGCCCAGTTTGAGCATAGTCCCAAGAATGTCGAGGGATAGGAAGTCTCTCGAGGGACTGAGTAACTCGGCTATACAGGTTAGTGGACTTAGTATGTATAAGTCAGAGAATTAAAGTGCACATAAGACCCATACGGTGTAAATCCACTTGAAAAAAAAAATGCCACCCAACTATATCCTGAGGTATAGGACAATTAGTTGAGCAAAAATATGCCAGTATAAGTAAGAATACGGAATTTTCAAGGCAGTCAGATATACCCTACGTTTTTTAGTAAAACCAGAGCAGGATCCCGAGCAAACATTGATAAAGTAATTTTAACAAAGTAAGTTATGATGACCCATTATAACATGTTTATGTCATGGATGATGTCATACTTATATCATGGATGATGTCATGCTTATATCATGGGGGATGTCATGCTCATGTCATCAATGATGTCATACTCATGTCATCAATGATGTCATGCTTATGTCATCATAAATTGACAAATGCACCTGCTGTACTTGTGAAATTTTAAATTGAATTTTTGAACTGAATTTTTAAATGAAATGTTTTCTATAAGAATTTGAGACCAGTTGTAGTGGTCATTTCAGAACTATGTTGTCTCATAGATAGGGTCTTGGTGGAACCCTGATTTGAAACAAAATTGTGAATCATGTTTGTGGTGAATGCAGTACAAAACTAAAATATACCAGAAACTGTTCTAGAAATACTCAGTTGCTGGATCTTACCAGATGTGTTTAGAATGTTTCTTAAATCGCTAGCCACTGATATAGCTTGTTTGAATTAAAAAATTGTTTTGATGGAATATGAGAGGTTGGCACTCACACCAATAGTGAATACTCCCAATCTGAGTAGTTTCGTCTTGTAGGGGCGTGTGTTTTGTCTTGTCCGGGCCGGCACCCACGCGGCGTTTAGAGTAGGGCACCATGGACAATGGTCCTTTGTCCCGGTATGGGATTCTGGTGGGTGACATGTTATTGTATGTGCTAGTACGGATACTAGATTCTTATGGTGAGGGATGAAAATTCTCTCACAGTAGCCGACAAGCACTAGTGCAAAAAAGGCTTTTAAGACCGGACAAAAGAGGCATCATAAGACCGGACCAACGACCGGTCTTGTTCCAGCCAGTATTAAAAGTCTAACATTTAAGACCGGACTCGGACCGGTCTTAAAGAAACTCTTTTAGACTGGACATTTAAACAATGAGTCTTAAAAGTCGTACTAAATAAACCTAAAATATTTTTTTTCGGTCCTCAAACTCAACTTTTAAGACCGGCTAAAAACTAGGCCGCTCTTAAAAGATTGGTATTTTAAGACCGGACGAACCTAAATACGGTCTAAAAAATAGCGGCTTCTAAGACTGACGACTAATTATATGCGGTCTTAAAAGACTGACTTTTAAGACTGGATGATAAATAAATCCGGTCTTAAAAATTGAAATTTTTAGACCGGACGTATAAATATACCGGTCTTAAAAGACCAACTTTTAAGACCGGGCTTAATATGAATTTGCGAGACCTTTAAGACAGGACATATAAATACATCCGGTCTTAAGAGTTTAACATTTAAGACTGGCGTATTTATTTCCGGTCTAAATTTTTCCTGTTTTGTTCTTCCTGATTGTATAACACACGAATCCACCACCCAATCCAGCACATAAAAGTTGATATTTTAAGCTACAAGCTATGAACAATTATGAATAAATTGAATTGGGACAAAGAATACAAATATTATTCACCACGAGTTATGTGGCCTTTAATTAATTATTATACTATGACTACAACACCTAAATTAATTAATACAATAACATAACTTACTTACAAATACAATAAGTTACAAATACAACATACATGCCCAAAATAATATTCACCATGCCTTCATCTGATTCCCACCCAACAACGTAATAACATCCTCTTTAAAAACATGCCCCTTTGGATCGGATCCTGCCATAAAAATAAAACAAGAACAAACTTCATACTCAGTGACATTATTTATGAACATAGAAGGAATATAATATAGGTAAAACCTTAAAGTTTTCAAAGAATTCTGCATATGAATATTACCTTATGAATTGATTATTTTATAAATGATATCCTCCCATATCCCTTCTTGATGATCATCTATCCGTTTCATTTTCTTTGTTTATGTCTGGTAGACCCCTTGAAAAAGGAGTACTCGGGAAGACCATAATTTGAATGACTTTCCTCATCAATATCAATGACCCTTTTTCCTTGGAGAGCTACGAGACCACATTTTATTTTTTGATCGGTGATATAGAACACTTGTTTCGCACGGGTGCGCCATAATAAAAGGTTCATCTCCAAAACTTCTACCATTGACATCGACTAATGTAAATCCCCGCGATCGATCGAACACCATTATTGACATTAACCCATTTGCATTTGAAAATAGGAAATCTAATTTTCACATAGTCCACCTCCCAAATCTCTTCAATAACCCCATAATATGGCATGACCGCTAATAAAGGCCTCTTGTCTTTCGAATCGGAGAAGTGCATAGATTTAGCCTCTAACATAACACCACTATTTGGATTTGTGCTCGTATCATCTAGGGACTTTGTGTAAAATGTAAAACCATTGATCACATACGAATTCCAACTTATGACATCAACCTCAGGACCACATGCTAACCATTGATTGTATCAGAAACACATTCCTCTCCCTCGACCTTTTGTTTGAACCAGTGTGCAAAAGTTCTGTTATGCTCCCTAATCAACCTTTGTTCGTCATTCGATGATTTTCTTTCCTTACAATTTCTTTATGTGCAGCTATCTTTGTCTTGAACTTCATCAACATTATTCAAGATGTATAAGTGGACTTGTGACAATTCATCGGGATCCACACTCTTTATTGAAGCCCCTCGTCTACCCCCTTCAAAGACATCGACGTTTTGGAAGCCCAATATGTCTTACTTTGGCCAAATAATTTTGACAAAATTTCATGGCTTCTTCAGAAACATATTTATGAACAATTGATGCTTCTGGTTGGTATGCGTTCTTCACGTACCCTTTTAGGAATTCCATAGATCTTTCAATTGGGTACATCCACCGTAAATGGATAGGGTCGCACAACTTTATCTCCCTCACTAGATGAACAATTAGATGAACCATGATGTCAAAAAATGTAGGAACAAAAAGCTTCTCAAGGTGGCACAAGATAAGATATCCTTCATTCTCCAATTCATCCAACTTTTCAATCTCGAAAACTTTATTACAAACCGCATTGAAGAAGAAACAAAGTCTAGTCAAAACGACCCGAAGATCATATTCGATGATGCCTCGAATAGCTATTAGGAGTAGCTGTTGCATCAAGACATGATAATCATGAGACTTTTGGCCTACTAATTTCAAGTCCTTCATCGATACAAGCCTCTTAAAATTTGAAGAATACCCCAAGGGAACTTTTGTGCCATGTAAACACTCACAAAAACTTCGCTTCTCATACTTAGACAAAGTATGAGAAGCTTCGGGGACAATAAGTTCTCTTCCCATATGGCCTTGGATGTAAGTCTTCGCGTATTCCCATTGCTTGCAAATCCAATCTTGCCTTCACACCATCCTTGGAACTACCTTGTATGTTGAGAAGCGTGCCAACAATACTATCACATACATTTTTCTCCACATGCATGACATCAATACAGTGTCTCACATCAAGATTGCGCCAATATGGAAGATCGAAGAATACAGATCTCTTTTTGCATATATTTGTTTCTTTTCTACTCTTGGCTCTCTTACTAAAGATGACATTGATATTTTTCACCTTTTCATATACTTGCTCCCCAGTCAATGCCACCGGAGCATCTTCATACTCTTGGCCACCAAAAAAGGCTTTCTTTAATCGATGATATAGGTGGCCCCGTCTAAGAAATCTCATATGTCCAAGATCAACCGTCTTTCTTCCACGTTGAAGTTGATGGTAGCATGTGCCTTCTTCACAAACCGGACATGCTTTATGGCCTTTTACACTATACCTTGACAAGTTCCCATATGCTGGGGAGTCGTTGATAGTACAAAATATCATGGCTCGCATTTTAAAAACCTCCTTCTTGAAAGACTCATAAACGTCGGCACCTTCTTCCTACAACTCCTTCAAGTCTTCGATCAAGGGCTCAAGGTAAACATCAATGTCATTTCTGGGTTGTTTTGGTCCAGAAATCAACATAGACAGCAGATGTACTTTCGTTTCATGCATAACATAGGAGATAAGTTGTAAATAATCAGGAGTACAGGTCATGAACTATGTATGCTGCTAAGGCTTCCATATGGATTTATGTCATCCGTGCTAAGGGCAAGCCTAAGGTTCCTAGGTTCTTCGCCGAAGTTCGGAAATAATTGATTGATTTTCTTCCATTGAGAAGAATTGGCCGGATGTCGAAGCTTTCCATCAGAAATCCTCTCATCTGCATGCCGCCTCAAATTTTTTGCATCATTTTCATTAGCAAACAACCGCTTGAACCTTGGTATGATTGGAAGATACCACAACACTTTTGCAGACCCCTTATCTGACTTGTACCTTGGGGTTTCACATATCGCACGCAATCATTCGGGCATGCATGGATCTTTTTGTACTCCATCCCCAGTGGACAAAGTATTTTCTTAGCATCATAGTATCGATGCAGCAACACATTATCATCCGGAAGCATGTCCTTAAAAGCCTCAAGCATTTTAGAAAAACTATTGTCGCTCCATCCATGATGTGCCTTCAAGCTTACCAATTTCAATACAGTGTTCAACAATTGGTATTTTGTGCACCCACGGTATAGCGGGGTCTCCGCATCACTGCACATATTACCATATGCATGTGATTGATGAAAAGCCTCTTCTCCTACATCACGGATAATGTCCTCTATGCGATCATCCATATCTGTGTCATTATCATCAAAGGCCACTTCCCCATATTGAGACCCACTTGGTATTTTTTCACCATGCCATACCCATACTGTATAAGTCTTACAAAATCCTTCACAAATTAAATGTGTGTGTATAACTTGAGGACTTAATCGCCTCTCATTCAAACATTTTACACAAGGGCAATAAAACTTCCCACTATCATCATGGGCATTTTGTTTAGCAAATTCTACAAAGTCCCTCACCCCATTCTGATATTCAACACTCGTCCGTAAAGCATTTATCCGTAATTCGAAAAAATTGACACACTTGCATATAAAATAAGGCAACACCAAATGCATATTTATGCTTAATATCGGTTATGTCTTTCTATTTTTATTTTTTTTACGCAGAAACTTGCCCATTAAATGCATACCGAAGAATCACTTTTGGTCATAAATGTATCACAGTGAATCCAAGAAGCAAAATAAATGCATGACGAGGAAATTAAATGCATCGCATGAAAGTCTTGTGGACTCACATGTAGCATATAAAATCAAATGTGTTTCCTGAGTCTTTCTTCTCCCGCCACGAACGTTGATGTTGCGACAAAGCAAGAGTACCCTAAAAACATTTGTTGGTCAGTTGGGTAGGTCTAAAATGCAAATATAATCTTCAAAATACAATATTCATTAACAACAAAGAAACCCACAAGAACATTTCATCGATTTCGTTCAACCCATAAAAAACCCAGAACGATAAGCAAGAAAATCATGAAGTTATATAACCGAAACACCTCTTACAGCTTGGTCTATAGACGTTTAGCTAACATTTAGCCAAGTAACCAGAAAGTGATTTTCGAGAGAGCAACACGAAGCAGCGACAAAGCAACACACAAACACTGGAGACAGAACCTGAGTAATCACTTTCGGTAGCGACAAGATAAGTTCGAGAGAGGAAATTTAATATTTCACGCGACGAGAGAGATGTTTAAGTATTTTGGATTTTATTAAGACAGGTAATTTACAAAGTAGCCGGTCCTAAATATATAATGAAATTTTTAAGATCGGAGTTTTAGAAGACTCCGGACCTAAATTTTTATCATTCATTTAATATTCCACATTTTATTAAGACCGGTTAATTCTAAAGAAACAGGTCCTAAATATATAACTTTTTAAGACTGGTGGTTTATAATACTCCGGTCCTAATATTATTAATTTAATATTCCGTGTGACAATTCAAGAGGTTATTTATTAAGTAATAGGTCCTAAATATATAACTTTTTAAGACCAGGAGTTTTGGAAGACTCCGGTCCTAAATTTTGGCAAAATTTAAGGAAAAATGGAGTTTCTTTAATTCGGAGAATATGAACAAAAAAAAAAGACGAAGCTTAGTTCTTAATGCTACATATATTACTTGAATATGCAGGTACACGAGAAAAAATACAAAACAAAAACAAGCAGAAAATTATCAAAAACAAAAATCTGACTAAACATCCTAAAGCTTATTATCCTCCAAAGCCTTGGCGATATTGGCGTAAACAGCATTAACTTCCCGCTGGAGATCAACAAGTTCCTGTCTTATTCGTATCAGCGGATCATTAGAGGAAAGAGGAGTGGGGTCAGCGGTAGGCGCGCTGGGTCCAACTGGTTGGAGAGGGGGAGCAGGAACCTCTTCATGGTCTAAAGGCTGGAGGGGGCTGGCAATCTCTTCATCCTCAAGAATACGGAGGAACTCAGCATAGACAAGGTCGGTAGAAGGATGGAGGGGGTGCGGCAATCTCTTCATGATCAGAAATAACAATGGGTCCAACGCCCCGAGACTCTTCTATTTCAATAGAACGCACTCTCGATGGAGGAGGCGCACCATATAACAACCGACGGAAGGCACAAGCATCACGAGTAAGAGCACCCCTACGAGCGGTTCTCTTGTATCTAACCATGGTTTGAGCAGTTGGGGCAAAGAGGTATGAGGAGTTTATTAATAAAGGCAGAGAGCAGTTCTCAGTTGGGGCAAAGAAGTACGTAGTTTGGAGTTACGAGGTAGTGAGGAGTTAAGGACAGAGAAGTATGAGGAGTTAATAAAGGCAGAGAGCATATAAATAAATGATCTACTTTACGAGCGGATTTTTTTAATTCAATTGATTTTAAGACCGACCTTTTATAATATATGGCCGGTCCTAAAAGTATATTATTTATTTTTTTTAATCAATTCATTTTAAGACTGACCTTTTATCATTTATCTGGTCTCAAAAGTATATTATTTATTTTTTAATCAATTCAATTACTTTTAAGACCGACCTTATATTTTATCCGGTGCTAAAAGTCATTCTTTTCAAATTCAGATAGCAGAGTCGTATCCTTTTACACTATGTATCAAATGAATGATTCAGAGTCTCTTCGGCTTCCAGATAAACTTGCCAACTAGGTGTCTCCTCGTGTTCTGATGAACTATGCGTCCCCTCATTAAATTTTCCGGCCTTTCACATTGTTCAAGCAGGGTTCTCTATTTAAACCCGATGTTACTTTACTTCCTTCACATAACATTCTTCTCCATCACTTCTTTTTCCTCCACAGTAATGGCTGTTCCACCACCACCACGAGGTCCTCAACCACCCCCAGGTCCTCCTTTTCCAATTAATCCTCTTCCACCTCTGTTCCCTCTACCGCTGCCTCTGAACCCGACACGCTACCAGATGCTGTAGCACCTTTTGGCCCGCGTCGATCATATAGATCGACACTTGGGCCAGTTGTTTCAGGTCTATCACGCCGTCAATAATAAGCTGACTGCGGTACTCGACGCCCAGGACATTGAGTACCATCCTTCAGACGACGACGTCTCTGACCTCTTCGACGACTCCCTCCCCTCCGACAACGATAGGGAGGAGTAAATATTTTTATGTTTTGTTTTTTGTTTTTTGTTTTTTGTTTTTTGTTTTTTTCTGTTTTTCTTTCTCGTTTTGCCCCCACGAGGTAGCATAAAAAAATATAATAAATTTTTTCTTTCCTATTTCGATCGCCTTGTCCTTCTCATTAGATTCTTTCTTTTTCCAACAAAAAGGAAACAAACAAAACATTGTCCTCGTGTGTGATCAATATTAAAAACTCACACAATACAGTTAAGATCAGACCATACAAAACAAAAAACATCGTTTACCTTATTCGAATAAAAAACAAACACAGTGACAATTCTTCCCAAGGTTGGACCGTCGTTGTCGTCGATTTTACCTCGCCCGATTTGAAACAAAGTGTCCTTTTCATTATCTTCCTTCTTTTTCTGACAAAAAGAAAAAAAGACAAAAGAAAAGGGACACCGATAATGCTTGCTCAACATCAAGAGAGGTAAAAACGACGACAACGAAGGACCTAGCTTGAGCGTAACGCCGAACCTCAGTTGTCTTGAACCCTAATGGTTTGTCTAAAAAGAGACAACATTTACTATATATAAGAAGACTATTAAGACCAGAGATTTAAAAAATACACGGTCCTAAATGTTGAGCTGAAATACACGAAGCCAGACTTTTAGGAGCGGATATAAAAATAAATTACTTTTAGGACCGGACCTCTAATAAATATGCAGGCCTAAAAGTCTCTAGTCTTTAGAGACTTTTAGGACCGGACTATAATACACTTTTAAGACCGGAGATTAAACAAACCTATTTAGGACCGGACTTTTAAAAAATATGTGGTCCTAAAAGTCACGATTAATATGTCTTATTGCTCATTCGCAACATCCTTGTACCTCAAATTTCAAGCACTAAATAGCTAGAATGAATGAATTTCTTCGAAAAAATAAACAAATTTATTATTGGATTACACATTGCGTATGTTTATTTACAAATCAATGAATTGTTCAAAAAAATAAACAAATTTACAGAAAATTAGTGTTGCTACAACATATATTTACAAATGAATTTAGGACATTAATTATTGTCCGATCGTTAATCAGTCATACGAGATATTCACAAAACAAATTGCATATGTGCTCCAATTCATCATCGGGAAAGGGATCGGGACGAGGCAAACCCTACGTAACATCAAAGACGTAAACTGAATTAACTTGCGTGCATATTTCATATGTAACATTAAGCCAGAAACTGAATTCAGCCAAACCTCTATAACATCAAATACATTTACCTTTATAGTTAATTTAGTCCTTCCTTCCGTGATAATATCATATATGTGTTTCATGATGTACTGGCCACATAAGTTGGACTCCGTTGGTTTACGACGGGTCTAAAAAGAACAAGAAATATATATAAGAGCATATATAGCTTATTGACCAAGTTCACAAGACAGTGTGGCAGTGTCCAAATATGTACCAACCTTTGGTTTGTGTCATGTAGGATTAATGGCCTGAGAGGAATGCTTTTTGTTTACTGAGATTTGGAAGGTCCTCATGGCACTATCATAAAAATCACAAATTTATCAATAAAGGTTCGAAAATTCACAAAGAGATTTCGACAAGAGAACCAAAATGACATGCTTACTCGTTGATTATGCACCAACGTGGTCCCCTGGATCACTGTGGGTGGAGCATAAGAAGATAACTTTATGCTCCTCCATGCACATGAGGACCAAGCGCGATGTGGCGACTGAAAATTCACACGAGTAAAGTACTCGGTGATATATGTAGCGAGAATTAAGTGAATTGCAGACAAGAATTGTGATATGTACCTGTGAAAGTATGGAAACATGTAAACCTTTCTTCTCACTTCAAACAACCTCGTTGATATGTACTCCTGTCTCTCATCCTTGGATGTTGTACTTGCATAGACTGGGCGCAAGAATCCAAAATCATTGATTTTTCCCTGTTGCTCCAATACTTGATGCATGAACCTACAATAATGACATCGATCAGGGAATTAGTATATATGTATGTGTGTCTAAACGATGCATTTAAATTATGTACTCATAGAAGAAGATACTTACTTCATCCACATTTGAACAATTGCATTAGTAAGCTCTTGTCGAGGAAGCAGCAGGGATGTTACATCAACGGTGTCAAAGTAAACCGGTTGAGGACTAGTGAGGCCTACTACTTCATTCACAGGCCACGATCTATCTTTAAAATATCCACTCTTCACCAGATCGGATATTTTTTCCTTGGCAGTCAACTTAGCAGTATTAGCAGTAGGGGATAGAGCTTGAGGAGGGGATGGAACTTGACGAGGGGATGGAACTTGAGGAGGAGTAGAGACATATACAAGCTTCATTGGCCAAGAGATGAAGATTCCCTTGACATGACTCACAAGCTTCAGCTCATCAATTGGGAGAGGGACAGGTACATCACTGATCACCTTTTCAACTGACACTTTGACTCATCATCATCCATTTGTTGGTGGTGTACAGTTGATCCCAAGTTGTGGATAGTCCCTTTTGCAACTAATCGTCTATGACTATCACGATCTTCCACATATAGCTCACAGGGTTGCTCTGACTGTCCAACAATACAACTCCCTCTAGTGCTCTGCTGCATAGCAGCTGTAGGTGAGTGTGGCAAGGGAACACTATTCTCTGGACAAGAGCTCAAAAGCAGCCTCATCTGCTTCAATTCTTCCTTCATCTGGCTCATCTCGGATTGCCACTTTGCTTCTTTAGCCGCTGCTTCCTCATTTATTTTGGCCACCGTGTGGTCCACCTCCTCCCGGGTAACCATACTTGGTATATGATGTTTGGATTTACCAAAGTATTCCTTCAGGCCTACTCGTCCTCCAGTCCCCCTTACACGCCCCGGGTGATCCAGTTTTCCGGTCGCAACAGTCAGAATATCATTCCTCCCGTCCAACACAAAAGATCCCTTTGCTTCTTTCTTTTTAAGATCTTCTGTAAGATACGGATAACGAGAAGCGTAGTACTGAAACTTGTTTAGTAACTAAAAAATAACAATAACGATACTTACAATTCTTTCAACAACTACACGAGTTTGTTCACTCGTGTAGGCGCCGCTTGGCTTTTGCCGAATATGCAACCACAACTCCTCGCGACGTATTGGAGATAGATGATCAACTATCGCAGAAGGATTGGATTCAGCTTCATCTTCCAATCTCTTCCGCTTGGCCTCCATCAATTCTTTTTCGGCCTTTTCATATCCGCCACGAGAAACCCTATGCGGGCAATCATTCTTTCTCCCTATCTCCTGTGCATGTTCCCTTCTTTTCTGTGAATCAGAATTGAAAACAAGTATTAATTTTAAATTCCAGCCATGTCACTAATAGAAATTAGAGAACTTCTAATTATCAGAATTGAAAACAACTATTTAATTATGCTAATTATCAATAGGCAAAGGCAGAGCAACGTCTTCGCTAGGGACTATTAATTATGTCCAACCATAAGGAGTTTGAACATAAATTGGAGCTATGTATTGTACTGCTAGATAGATAGGTTAAGAAACAAAAGACAATTATGCTTATAGAAAAATACAAACTTAATCCTTTTTAAGGCATCCAGTGGGATCAGCAGTCCCCATTAGATAGTAACAATTCGGTATATAAAGTTTCGTTGGTTCTCAATATGTTTTGATGATTAACAACAAATGTAAAACATGGTTTGAAGTTTGCAAAGTTGTTTTAAAAACATTCGATAGTTGCAAACTACAGTTTGCATTTGCAAACTCGAGTATTGGACAGCCAATACTGCAGTTTGCTTGGCAAACTCGAGTAAAGGCCATACAGAAAGCAACCAAGTTTTTAGCCAAAGTTGATACTGCGGTTTGCATAGGCAAACTCGAGTATTGGACAACCAATACTGCAGTTTGCATGGGTAAACTCGAGTATCGAACTTCTTGTGAATTAAAGGATTTTTCAGACTTAGTCGATACTGCAGTTTGCATTTGCAAACTCGAGTATTGGACTTCCAGAAGCAAACCAAGTTTTTCAAACGAAGTCAAAACTGCGGTTTCCAAAACCAAACTCGAGTATTGGACTTCCAGAAGCAAACCAAGTTTTTCAAACGAAGTCAAAACTGCGGTTTCCAAAACCAAACTCGAGTATTGGACTTCCGAGAAGCAAACCAAGTTTTTCAAACGAAGTCAAAACTACGGTTTCCAAAACCAAACTCGAGTATTGGACTTCCAGAAGCAAACCAAGTTTTTCAAACGAAGTCAAAACTACGGTTTCCAAAACCAAACTCGAGTATTGGACTTCCAGAAGCAAACCAAGTTTTTCAAACGAAGTCAAAACTGCGGTTTCCAAAACCAAACTCGAGTATTGGACTTCCGAGAGCAAATGGATTTTTCAAGATAAACCAATCGCAGTTTGCATAGCCAAACTCGAGTATTGAATAGTCAATACTTTGCAGGTTGCGTTGCCAAACTCGAGTATTGGACTTCCGAGAGAGCAAATGGATTTTTCAAGTTAAACCAATACTTGCAGTTTGCATAGGCAAACTCGAGTATAGGTTTTATCTTTCAAATACAAGACACGATGGTTTGCCTCGAAAGGTGCAAACTCGAGTATCCAATTGGATCTTGCGGTTTGGACACTTGTGAATAGTGCCATACTCGAGTTTACATAAACATACTGTTAGTTTACAACGGTGGAAACCAATTTTTGAATTATACGAATTTGTAAATCATTCTTGTTTGTTCCAATTGCTTTCATGAATCATTCACCTATGATCCCAACTATGTTTAACAAGTTTGTTGAGTGAATTTCGGTTAGCACAAGATGAAGATTATTGAAGGTCAAAGCCATAAAGCAAAAAGTGTACAAGTGCATTTAATGCACTTCGCAAATCTACCTTCTTCGGATAATCCATCCGAGCACGCATTCTCAACGGTCAAGAATGCTTTCTTCATCAAGTAAACTCTTCTCCAACGGAAAATCCTCGAGTTCCACATCGACCATATTAGCACTGGATTAGTTGGAGTTTAGAGAGAGAAGATGACCAGACTTAATGCTAATCACCTACAACGGTTGGATTCATCATTCAACGGTCATTTAATGTTCTCTACCTATAAATAGAGTTCATTAACTTCTTCTCAAGCTGATACACCTACTGAGAGTGAAAATTTACTAAGTGTCATTTATTGTGTTTAGCTTTCACTTATATTGTATCAATCGATACTTGTACTTCGATGTTCATTTTATCTCGCTCTGTGAGAGAGTTCTATCTCAGTAAATCATTTATTGATTGAGATAACCACAAGTCGGGGACTTGGTGGTTGGGTGTATTGATTACAACTTGTAAGGGGGAGTGAGTTCTAGAGAGAACTACTCTTGAGTACGAGTTTGTAATCTGTTAGTGAGTATAGTGGATTGAAAATCCCAAGTGTAACTTGGGGATTTGGATGTAGGTCAAGGATAAGACCGAACCAGGATAATTTCTCTTGTGCAAGCTTTTCTTCTCTTCCTCTTCTATCATAATCTGCTTTACTTGCTCAAAACAGAGCGTGTTTTGAAAAGTTTCTAAAATACCCAATTCACCCCCCCTCTTGGGTATATTGCTCCATTTACATTTGGTATCAGAGCAAGGTCTTCTCTTAAGAGCTTAACAACTCGAGAAGGATCATTATGGAAGGTATCTTACCTGATGGAGCTTCTATCAACAGACCACCCGGTTTCAATGGAGAGCATTACTCCTTCTGGAAAGCAAAATTCAAAGTTTTCGTCATGGCAACAGAGTATGGTCTCTGGAGAGTATTTGAAAGAGGAGACTATGCGCCATCAACCCTTGAAGATGGAGTGAGAGTTCCTAAGCTAGAAGAAGAATATGATGATAATGACAGAAGAAATGTCACACTCAACAGCAAGGCTGTGTTACTACTCCAAAGTGCTCTAAGTCAACAAGAATACTTTCGTATTTGCACCTTATCATCTGCTAAGGCCATGTGGGATGCTCTAGAAGTAGCTCATGAAGGAACAGCTGGAGTAAAGCAAAACAGAGTCAATACTCTTATGACCGAATATGATCTTCTACGAATGAAGCATGGTGAATCCATTGGTGAGTTCCAGCTGAGGTTCACCCATCTCATCAATCAACTTGCTGCCTTGGGAAAAGAATATGACCAACTGGTCCAAGTAAGGAAGATCTTGAATATCCTTAACAAGGAATGGGAAGCAAAGGTCACAGCTATTGAAGAGGCTCGAGGAGAGTCAATGACGTCAGTAGCTGCTCTATTCGGAAGTCTCTCTGAGTATGAGGCTAAACTCAAATTCAAGAAGGGACTTGATGAAGTTCATGGCAAGAACAAAGGAATTGCCCTCAAGGATGCAAGAGAAGTTAGAGATTCAGATGAGGAAAATGAGAATGAAGATGAAGATGAAGAAATTGGCATGCTGGTCCGAAGATTCAAGAAATTCTACAAGAAGGACCAAGGCTTTAAGAAGTTTCACAAGGGTAGCTCCAGTTATGAGGCAAAGAAGCCAATCATCTGCTACGAATGTCAAAAGCCCGGCCACATCAAGTCCGAATGCCCTCACTGAACAACAAAGACAAAGAAAAGAAGAAGTTCAGCAAATACAAGAAGAAAGCTTATGTCTCCAAAGATCTCGGGGTGATAGCTCATCGATGAAGATGATGAGGATGAGGAAGAAAAAGCCAATATATGCCTTGTTCTTTGAAGAAGAAGAGCAACGTGCTAAACTTGAAGAGGTATATGATTGCAAACCTCCTTATGATGATATGTTCGATGAATATATGACTTGTGCAATTTGAATTTGAAAAACTTGCTGAAAAATATTTCAAACCGAAAAACAGAAATCTTACTCTTGAATCTCAAGTTGAAAAATTGTCTTCTTGAGAAAATACTATTTGTAAAGATTGTCCGATCTGAAGAAAAAGAATTCATATCTTACAAAGGCACTTGAGAAATTCACTAGAGGAAGTGAAATGCTCAATGTCATTTTGAAACAACAACGTTTTATAAATGATAGATCGGGCATTGGTTACGACGATTTTGATAAGAAGAAAGGCAAGAAGAAGAGTGGTCAAAAAACATACATGAACTATTTCACAAAATCAGTTCACTCTTCAAATCCCTTTGCGCATTGCAATTACTTGTAATAAGAAGGGTCATTCTACTTCATCTTGCTTTCATAGAAAGGAAAGAAAAATTAAGCCCGTGGGAAATTATCAATGGGTACCGAAAGGAACTTATGTTCCTAAGGTCAAAACTAACTCCAAAGGACCCAAGAAAAGATGGGTACCTAAGGCTTGATCCCTTGTGAATTGCAGGTTTGTCTTAGAGCATCAAGACCCAACAAGTGGTACATTGATAGTGGGTGCTCAAGACATATGACTGGAGATGAATCTAAATTCCTCTCAATCAAATCAAAGGATGGTGGTAGAGTCACATTTGGAGGAGACCAATCGGGAAAAATTGCTGGAATCGGTGAGATAGGAAACAATGAAGGTCCTCTCATCAAAGATGTCTACCTAGTAGAAGGATTGTGTCACAACCTCCTAAGTGTGAGCCAAAGCACCGACAAGGGTAACCTAGTTATCTTTGATTCAAATGAATGCTTGATTGTTAGAAAGGATTTAGTCCCCATTGATGATTTGAAAACTAAAGCCTTATTTAGAGCACCTAGAGATGGAAATTGCTATACCCTTAATCTCTCTAGCAATGCTTCGGTTTCTGAAAACTGTTTTGTTAGTAACTTGAATGAGAGTTGGCTATGGCATAAACGATTAGCTCATGTTAATATGTTTCAACTTGACAAGTTGCTGAAAAAGGATTTGGTCATTGGTATTCCTAAATTGAATTTCAAAAATGACATAGTCTCGTGATGCTTGTCAAAAAGGAAAACAAACCAAATCTTCTTTTAAAGCAAAAATGAGATCTCAACTAGTAGACCTCTTCAATTATTTCATATGGATCTAGTTGGACCAGCTAGAGTAAAAAGTCTTGGTGGAAATCTCTATACTTTGGTCATAGTTGATGATTACTCTAGATTTGCTTGGACAATATTTTTATCATCTAAAGATGAAACATTTGATCAGTTTGTTACCTTTGCCAAAAAGGTCCGAACGAGAAAGGTTTTGCAATTTCGGGAATAAGGACTCGATCATGGTGGCGAATTTGAAAACAACGCCTTTGCTGAGTTCTGTGACAATGTGGGAATTGATCACAATTTCTCAGCTCCAAGGACTCCTCAACAAAACGGTATGGTTGAGAGGAAGAATAGAGTCCTCACTGAGATGGCAAGGGCAATGTTAAATGAGAACAACACCTCTCAAGTGTTTTGGGTGACGCGATGAGTACGACTTGCTACATCTCCAACCGAGCCTATTTGAGGAAGAAGCCGAACAAGACCCCATATGAACTCTACAAGGAAAGGAAGCCAAATCTCAGCCACCTACATGTCTTTGGATGCAAGTGCTATGTGCACAATAATGGTAAAGAGAATCTTGGTAAATTCGATTCCAAAGCGATATAGGTATCTTCATTGGTTATTCGAATAGGAGTAGAGCTTATAGAGTCTTTAATACTCGCACTCGTATTGTTGAAGAGTCAATACATGTTGTTTTCTCGTGAATCCAAATCGATAAAGCCTTGGACAATGAAGAAGAAAATGTTTTCAAAAATCAATTCTTTTCGAAAACTACTCCCGCTTCTATTGAAAATCCTGAAAATGTTTTTGAGGCCGATCCCCAAAACGATATTGAAAATCCCGATCGACTCAACCTAGAGCTTGGAAATTTATTAGAAATCATCCTCTAGACCAAGTTATAGGTGATATTAATCAGGGAGTAAAAACCAGAAATAGTACTTTGAATGAAGTAACCTTCTCGCATTTATATCTCATATAGAACCCTCTAAGATTGATGAAGCCCTTTCGGATAATGATTGGGTGTTAGCAATGCAAGAGGAGTTACATCAATTTGATAGAAATCAAGTTTGGGATTTGGTACCTAGGCCCGAGACCATCCGGTCATTGGCACCAAATGGGTATTCAAGAACAAACGTGATGAGTCCGCAATCATTGTCCGCAACAAGGCAAGATTGGTTGCCAAAGGCTATAATCAAGAAGAAGGAATTGATTATGAAGAAACTTATGCTCCAGTGGCAAGATTGGAAGCCATAAGAGTACTTCTAGCCTTTGCATGTGTAAAAGGTTTTAAACTATATCAAATGGATGTGAAAAGTGCTTTTCTGAATGGTTTTATACAAGAGGAAGTTTATGTAGAACAACCTCCTGGTTTTGAAAATGAACATTGTCCAGATCATGTGTATCGTCTCAAGAAGGCCCTATATGGCCTGAAACAAGCTCCTAGAGCTTGGTATGAGCGATTAAGCAAATTCCTTCTTGATCAAGGTTTTGTTAGAGGAAAAGCAGATACAACTCTCTTCATAAAGAGTAATAAGCTGAATGAAATTTTAATGGTTCAAATATATGTGGATGATATTATATTTGGTGCTTCTAATGATGCTTTGTGTGAAGAATTTTCAAAGACTATGCAGGGAGAGTTTGAGATGTCCATGATGGGAGAGCTCAACTACTTTCTTGGATTGCAAATCAAGCAAAGAAAAGATGGGATATTTGTTTCCCAAACCAAATATCTCGAATGATTTTCAAGAAATTTGAGATGGACCAATGCAACGGAGCCGACACTCCTATGAGCTCAACTTGCTTCTTTGGATGCTGATGAGAAGGGCAAAGATTTCAACATCACAAAGTATAGAGGAATGATTGGATCACTACTCTATCTCACAAAGAAGTCGCCCGGACATCCAATTCGGTGTTGGGATGTGTGCAAGGTTCCAATCCGCTCCAAAAGAGTCCCATGTCTTGAACATGTGAAGAGGATATTCGATATCTCTCGACACGAAGACTCTTGGACTATGGTTTCCTAAAGGTCAACCGGAACACTTGGTGGCATACTCGATTCGGATCATGCCGGCTACAAGACAGATAGAAAGAGCACAAGTGGCCAATGCGAATTCTTTGGCAACTCACTTGTCTCTTGGTTCAAAGAAGAAGCAAACATCGTAGCCGTGTCCTCTACCGAAGCCGAATATGTGGCCGCTTCAAGTTGTTGTGCTCAAGTGCTATGGTTGAAGCAACAACTTGCAAACTTGGGAGTTTACCTGAAGGAGATTCCGATTTTGTGTGACAACACAAGCACAATAAGCTTGGCCAAGAATCCGGTGCAACATACAAGAACCAAGCATATTGATGTGAGGCATCACTTCATTCGGGATCATGTCCGTAAAAGAGATGTCAAAGTGATGTTCATCCCAACTCATCTCCAACTTGTTGACATCTTCACAAAGCCTCTAGCCAAAGAACCTTTCAACTTCATAAGAAGAGAATTGGGAATGGTAAATCCCAATGAATTGTAAGCATTTCTCATCTAATTTAATGTTAGTTATAATTTTGATGATTAATCTTTACTAACTTGGGCATCGGAGTGTTTAGTCATGCTTTTGCAGGGTACTATGATGTTTCAGAAGTGGCATACTGCAGTATGGGATGGCCTACTCGAGTTTAGGACCGCAATTTTGTAAACCGAGTATGGTAAACCTGAAATTCAAATTTTTCGAGTAATAGCTTGACTCGAGTATGGTGAACAAAAGCTTGCGAGTATGTGGAACAAAGCGCAATTTAGGACCGCACAAACTACAGTTTGTAAGTGCAAGTATGCTAAACTCGAGTAAGGAAAAGCTAAACTCGAGTATGTTCATCGTGGGTTCAAAAATTCACGCTACATTTTTGAAGTCCAGGTTAGTATATTTTCACCTTTCTCGCAAAGATGTAAATGAAAGTTTGCTAAACTCGAGTAAAGAGGTGCTAAACTCGAGTATGGTTATCGTGGACTCAAAACTTCCACCTTTACTCGAGTTTGTAAGTGAAAGTTTGGTAAACTCGAGTAAGCAAGTTCTTGACTCGAGTATAGGTGTCTGTCTATATATATGATGAACAGTGGTGTTCTTCCAAACTCGCGTCTTCACTCCAAGAAACCCTAGAGTTACGACTTTCTCTCTTCTTCTCCTTTCAAAACCGTCACAATCCCTCATCAACCCCCTCAAATCCTCACCAAACTTCATCTAATTCTTCCTATCTTCACTCTTTCCGAAACCCTAAGCGCTCAAATGTCTAAGGAAATCTCTCAATCCTCTCGACCGATTCCTCCAGAGCTCCAAGGAGCAAATCGATTCCACAGAAGTTGTAGAGAGGCATTGATAGAAGGATTCCTGGCATAGGCTCTACGATTCCAGAGGCACAATCTCCAAACCCCAAGAAAGGGGATTCGTCGTCAAAGGATCCGGAACCTTCATCGCCCACAAAAAGAAAGAGGACGGCCGAGTCGAGCAAAGCAAAAGGGAAAAGAACCATTGTTCACGTAAAGACAAGGTCCAAGAATGCCACCCCGCTTCTCGGCTCTCCTCCACCGCCGAGGTTACCGGCTCTTCTTCGATTATGAGACCGAAGAAGGTGAGCACGAAGGAGTCTCCCCATTCATCGACAATGCGTAGAGGAGATTAAGCTTCACAAGACTCCACCTCCGGATTCAAAGTCACCCTGCCCTCTTCCTCCCGGTCTCAATGCCAAGTTCAAGGACCCGGTATTCATCTCGTGGCTTTTGTGCGCTTGTTTCGGTTGACTCGGAGCAAATGTATCGCGAATGCAATGTGGATCTCTCACCATGGTTTGGGCCCTATCGACATTCATCTCCATCGAAGCCGCTTACTACCCGGAGTTGGTCAAGATGTTCTATTTCAATATGGCAACCAACCACCTATTGGACTCGTAAGGCTATACGGCCGAGGAGAGGATCACCACATGTGTCGGGGGTCCAATTCACTGCCCGCCGCTATCATCAACAAGATCCTAAAGGTTGCTCATCCTCCACCGGCGTCCACACCACAATACACCAATGCTGAGGTGTATAGGACCTTAATGCGTACTCAGGACGTACCGAATGATCAGCTTGCTCATCTGTCTATCAAGCCCGCAGACATGCCACCCCTGCACCGAGTGATTTGGTACATCTACACTCGGAATTTTGTGCAGAAAGGAGGGAGCTATACTCACTTTGCTCGGAAGGATTATAGATTCTTCACGGCCTTCATCCGAAGCATCCTCTCAACATTGGGCAATGGCTCTTCAAAGAAATCGCGCATTCAAGTTTACATCCCGAAAGGGATCATATATGCCCTTCGCCTCACTGGTGTCCCTCATTATGTTCTACTACAAAATATGGTATGTGGGACCACCTAAGCAGATGAAGTTCGTCCCATCCTTCGGCAAGACTCAGTTGAACTTTATGAAGATCTCATTCGAGCCGGAAGGATCAGGCCAGCCAAGGGCTCCTCCGAGGTCACAAGCCCGTGCATCACGCTCATATGCGCACAAGGCTCGGCCGCATCCTCCTCCATCATTGGACCTCGAAGAACGGTTGAGAGAAATGATCGATGCTGCCCTCTCATCTCATAGATCGATTATGAAAGCCGAGTTGGACACATCGCGAGCCGAGTTCAAGATGGGTCTCATGGATGTGAAGACCGACTTGGAGAAGCCGAAGGATGCCACTGACCAGAAGTAAAGCGAGATTTTTGATCAGGGGATTGATATAGACTCCCGGTTATCCATGACATATGAGCTTGCTTCAGACGCCCGGAATAAGATTGATCGTCTGATTGACCATTTTGGTGTTGGTGCTTCTTCGTCCTCCACGTTTGGGTTCACGACTGGTCCATCCTCATCTTCCCCTATACCTGAGACCCAACCACCAGAGACACACATTTCCCCACCTTCCTCACCTCCATTCTCCTTTCCCACCCACTTCACACCACTTCCCCAGCCTCCACTTCCACTCCTACCCCCCGTGATTCCATCGTCTCCTATCACTCCTTCCACCGAGATTCTACCCGACCGACCTCCATCTCCATCTACCCCGTCTTCATCGAGAAATTCCCCACACCTTCTCCTCACCTTGACCCTACCTTTGATCCATCCACCGCTATGGTCCTCGGTCCCCTCCTTTTGTTATCCTTGATCCCGAGTATGTTGATGAAGACAAAGGGGGAGAAGGAGAGAAAGATGTAGATGTATAGGGTCTATTGGTTCTAGGTAGTTTGTTGTTCTAACCTTGTCATTTGTACTTTGCTATTTCTAAACTTGTTGATTATCAGAATGATATCAGTAGTTATCAGAGAATCTATCTTTCCTGATATTGTTCATTGATTGCTTAATTGAATATAGTTCAGCTTGTTTACACTTTTGAATTCCACTTCGCCGCCATTCTCCGAACTTCCAATGTTGAAATGCAAAATTAGATGGTTTTCTGATAACTCAACCTTGAACTTTGAAAACTTCATTTCAAAACAAATTACATCTTTCAAATTCTTTGCAAAATAATTTACAAGTGTTGTCATCATCAAAAAAGGGGAGAATGTTAGTTCTCAATATGTTTTGATGATTAACAACAAATGTAAAACATGGTTTGAAGTTTGCAAAGTTGTTTTAAAAACATTCGATAGTTGCAAACTGCAGTTTGCATTTGCAAACTCGAGTATTGGATGCCAATGCGTTAGTTTGCTTGGCAAACTCGAGTAAAGGCCATACAGAAAGCAACCAAGTTTTTAGCCAAAGTTGATACTCGCGGTTTGCATAGGCAAACTCGAGTATTGGACAACCAATACCGCAGGTTGCATGGGTAAACTCGAGTATCGAACTTCTTGTGAATTAAAGGATTTTTCAGACTTAGTCGACATCATAGCTTGCATTTGCAAACTCGAGTATTGGACTTCCGAGGAAGCAAACCAAGTTTTTCAAACGAAGTCAAAACTGCGGTTTCCAAAACCAAACTCGAGTATTGGACTTCCAGAAGCAAACCAAGTTTTTCAAACGAAGTCAAAACTGCGGTTTCCAAAACCAAACTCGAGTATTGGACTTCCAGAAGCAAACCAAGTTTTTCAAACGAAGTCAAAACTACGGTTTCCAAAACCAAACTCGAGTATTGGACTTCCAGAGAGCAAATGGATTTTTCAAGATAAACCAATACTGCAGTTTGCATAGCCAAACTCGAGTATTGAATAGTCAATCTTTTGCAGTTTGCGTTGCCAAACTCGAGTATTGGACTTCCGAGAGCAAATGGATTTTTCAAGTTAAACCAATACTGCAGCTTGCATAGGCAAACTCGAGTATAGGTTTTATCTTTCAAATACAAGACACGATGGTTTGCCTCGAAAGGTGCAAACTCGAGTATCCAATTGGATATCGTAGAGTTTGGACACTTGTGAAGAAAGTGCCATACTCGAGTTTACATAAACATACCTGCAGTTTACAACGGTGGAAACCAATTTTTGAATTATACGAATTTGTAAATCATTCTTGTTTGTTCCAATTGCTTTCATGAATCATTCACCTATGATCCCAACTATGTTTAACAAGTTTGTTGAGTGAATTTCAGTTAGCACAGATGAAGATTATTGAAGGTCAAAGCCATAAAGCAAAAAGTGTACAGTGCATTTAATGCACTTCGCAAATCTACCTTCTTCGGATAATCCATCGAGCACGCATTCTCAACGGTCAAGAATGCTTTCTTCATCAAGTAAACTCTTCTCCAACGGGCAAATCCTCGAGTTCCACATCGACCATATTAGCACTGGATTAGTTGGAGTTTAGAGAGAAGATGACCAGACTTAATGCTAATCACCTACAACGGTTGGATTCATCATTCAACGGTCATTTAATGTTCTCTACCTATAAATAGAGTTCATTAACTTCTTCTCAAGCCGATACACCTCGAGAGCGAAAATTTACTAAGTGTCATTTATTGTGTTTAGCTTTCACTTATATTGTATCAATCGATACTTGTACTTGATGTTCATTTTATCTCGCTTTCTGTGAGAGAGTTCTATCTCGTAAATCATTTATTGATTGAGATAACCACAAGTCGGGGGACTTGGTGGTTGGGTGTATTGATTACAACTTGTAAGGGGAGTGAGTTCTAGAGAACTACTCTTGAGTACGAGTTTGTAATCGTTAGTGAGTATAGTGGATTGAAAATCCCAAGTGTAACTTGGGATTTGGATGTAGGTCAAGGATAAGACCGAACCGGGATAATTTCTCTTGTGCAAGCTTTTCTTCTCTTCCTCTTCTATCATAATCTCGCTTTACTTGCTCAAAACGAGCGTGTTTTGAAAAGTTTCTAAAATACCCAATTCACCCCCCCTCTTGGGTATATTGCTCCATTTACAAGTTTCCCCCTCTTAAGACTATTCATTTCCTCCTTTGCAAGACAAACCATTACACAATTACCTTCTTAGTATTTTATTTTTTCAGGGTTTACATATCAGACTTGCATAGACAAAGGCAGGAAATGTATACTTCTATTTACACACCAAACCATTTAACTAACAGGATTAGATGAACACAATAACATTCACATATCCGCACAGTTAATAAGCAAACAAAAGGGCAAACAAAACTAAATATAAACTCACCGAGCTTGAGAGTGGTCCGCACTGAACAAATTGTTGCCAAGTTTGTTCATCAATAAATGTGTACTTGTCCCAAGGATGTTGGTCATTTGAACTCGGCAAAAATATACTTGTTAGTGAGAAAGGTCTTAAACTTCCTCCACCGATCAACACAATAAGATAATGTCTTGTCTTTCAACTTCTGAGAGTCAGGGACAGTGTATGTAAGCCAGATAGTGCCCCAAATAGGTTGCTTTACATTGCCAAAGTCGACATTTTTCCACTCATCCGTCAAGATGCTAACCTTTTGCGCGTGCAAGATAGCCAACAAAACTAGTATATTTGCTTTTATTAGGACCAAAAGGTTCCAATTTTTCATCAAACTGAATCTCGAGCTTTGACCCAGAAGTCCGACTTAGGGTTACATCTATCATTCGTGTGCCTCTTCTACCACAGCGTGCAGGGCGATTACGAGGCTCATTGTGAGATGAAGAGGGTTCGTTCTGACTCACGCCAGTAACTGGCGTTCCTGGAACACGAATAGAATTGTTTTCACCGTTCATTTTCGAGACAGGAAGAGAGGAGTGCCTAAGCAAATGAGAGACTAATGAGGCTATCGTACGTGGGCGAGGAAGAGAGGTAATGCAACGGGGAAGGGTTTCGCAATGGGAACAGAGGTTCTTTAGTGAGAGTAACAAAAGATTTCACGCGAAGAAATGTTTTGTTGGCGCCTCATTTTTAAGACCGAAGAAAAAATAAAGTCCGGCCTTAATATTAAAATCAAGACCGTTCATATTTAAGGCCAATCTTAAAAGTAATTAATTATTTGCTTAATTTTCTTCAATATCGAGGTATCTGGCCGCCACAATTTAAGTCCGGACTTAAAATATTTAACTTTACGAACGGACAAATTATAAGACAAGTTTTAAAAGTTAACCTTTAAGACTGTCCTTATAAACGTCCAGTCTTAAAATTAATTAATTTTTTGTGGATCGGCCTTATTATATCTCCGTCTTAAAAGGTTAACTTGTAAGACTGCCTATTATATATGTGCGGTCTTAAAACCTTGAGACTTTTATATTTAAATTTTTCCTTATTATGTTGGAGCATAGAAAATATAAGTACGGTTGTATGAGATTTTTCTATAAAGTAATTGAAATTTGAATTTTTTTAATGACATTTGTAAGACCGGTTGTTTTTATGTCCGGCCGAATAATATATTTAAGACCGATGAAAATATGATCCGGTCCAAAAAGTTCTTTATATTTATGGAACTACCACCAAGTCATTCCTTTAAGATCGGCGCGTTGAATCTCCTAAATGAGGCGGTCTTAAAATCCTTTTTTGCACTAGTGAAGTGTGTTGCTACTTCGGTGGCTTGTGTATGAAAAGATTGGGATGTGTCCGGATGAGGCAGGGCATAATGGTGGCGTGTGCCTCTCAGTTGTTGAACTTTGTTGAATTATTCCATGTGTGAATTAAGCCGGTCGAAAAATGTTTTCTTGAATTTAAGCCGGTAGTGAATGTGTTTTCTTGAATTTGAGATGACAGCGATTATGATTTTCCCGAAAACGTGAAAAATACTATTTTGTGTGATTATGAACCGTACGCAACCATAGATATTTTCGAAAATGTGAAAATTTGAAATGTTGAGTATGAGACAACATAGTAAGCGGTGACATGATTGTCGTTGTTTTCATGTTGAAATAAAAAGCGGTGCAATTAGTGATTGTGTTAATACAAGAACAGAAACTAATAAAATGGTCTAGAAATCTAAATTGGTTAAGTCAGATAGAATTTGCCAGCCCCAGTGCTAAGCAAGAGGAAAATAATCTGAGAGCTTGAATTGAAAAACTGAGACATGAGATAGGCGAGTAGATGCTCGAGGCAGTAAGACCCAGTGTGCAAGTTTGACGAGGCAATGTCCCTGGGCCGTAAGACCTGTATGCCTAGCACTGTGTTTGTTGTCTGTCATGGTAACTTTGGACCAAAGTGCCTAGAATATATCTTGAGGCTGGCGTAGTATTTAGACTGTATCAAGTTAAAGTTGAGATGGATATGGCTTAAAGATGATGTTGGAAATTATGCCCTAGGGCAAGTCATTGTTCTCCATTAAGTTATCACTTCATTCACATGTTTACAGTGATAACTGATCCCTGGATATATCTTATAGATGATATCCTAAATGTCTCGATCGGTCATCTACGGGAGCGAAGATGAGGTAAGACCGAGTATGACTTTGATGACGTATGGAGATACAAATCAAAGTCATGGGCACTTGTAAGAGTACAAGGTCTTTGGACCGACCCACTATGAGAAAGCTGCATGGATTTAGTCATAAGCTTATCTCATGTATAACCGCGTCACAACGCCCTATGACTGAGACCATCATGGATTCCTACATGATGAGTCATCGACCTTTGACCTAGTCAAAAGTCACCTTTGACGGGTGATGATAAAGGCTGGGATCGGGATCAGTGGTTTTCATGCGGAGGAATGTGTATGGTCAAGATGGAATTTGTCCCTCACATTTGTAGAGAGATAATACTGGGCCCCTCGATGAGTAAGTCTATGAAATGTATGGCCATACTGTGATGGAAAGGAGTTTCCGTTTCACTTATTAGACTACTTGAGAATCGAGAAAGTAATGGTCAAGAAAAGGAAGTTGACATTATCCATGCCTCATCCTTGACCAAATTATCGCGTGACAAAAGGGACGTGACATGGTTGTACGATAGGTTGTATCGTGTCATCGATCCCCATGTGAATTGGGTAGTCGCAATGTCTTGCTAGAGGCCGCTTGCTTGCGATTTGTGGGTCGACACGGTGTTGGTCCACGCCAATCTCATGGGCAACGAGGTCGCACACAAGAATAACTCAACATGAGCGAATGTGTCAGCATTCAATGAATCTTAGATACGTCTGGATTTAATGAATACGAATTTAATCTAGGATATATATATACATATATATATGTATATATATATACATATTAAAATTCGAAATTAATATATGTTAATATTATTAATAGAGATTATAATATTAATATATTTGTTTTGTATTTAATTTATTTGATAAATTAAATATCTAAAACAAATTGAGATATTGCATCTCATTTAATTTTCGAATAAAGATATCGTATATCTGTTTAATATTAAATTGAGATATGGTATCTCAAATTTAAATTAAATAGATAGATATTATTTCGGATTTAATTTATAGAGATAAATTAAATCGAAGGCTTTTAATTTGGATTAAATAAATGGATTTGATTAGATCTATTAGATGGATTTAATTAATACATTTATTTTAATTCGATTCCAAATTCAATTTCAAATCAGCCTTAATGTGGATTAAATGCGTTACATCGATTTGATTGATGTAATTAATGTATTTTAATCCATATTTGAAATTTAAATTTCAAAATTAATGAGGATTAATTTTATACAATGCTGAAGTTTAGAAAAACTCACGGGACATTTTGTCAAGCGCATTCAGAAAGCCGCAGAAAAACCCTAGAGTGGAAAATTAAGAGAGACGCACAAAGAGGCGCTAGCACGCCGTAGCCGTGTTCGGGAGTTGTTCGTGTGGATACCGGTGGAGGAAGACGATCCTACGAGTTGTCTTCTCCGATCGAGGAGGTAGCCCATTGTTCAACGAAGAACAAGTCGCAAACGAATTCTCCTAAGGTAATTTCGGATTCACTAGCCTAGGTTTAAACGCACCTGAGTGATCCTCGGGGACGGATTCATAAGTTTTTTTAATCCGCCGCGTTGTACAGATCCCAACAAAGTGGCATCGAGCCAACTCAACGTGCGTTTAAATCAGGCTTCTTTCGTTTGATTATTATGTATGGCCGATATATGAATGTTAAATCAAATCCTGATCTTTTGTTTCTGAGTTCACATTAGGGTTTCATCAGTTCTATAAAATGGAGCCGTGGCGGTTTAATCCAGTTCTGAATCGTTCAGGACGTAGTACGATCTGGCCGAATCATTCATCCACTCGAACCTAGGTCACGTTTCTGAAACGTTTGGAAACTCGATCGCATTGGGACGTTTGGAAAATCGATCACGCTGGAATCGTTGGGGTCGGAATCGTCCGACACGTTTGATGGTGATCGAACGTTGGTGATTCTCGGATGGCCTGCTGTTCGCATATTGATCGGATTCTGAAACGTTTAGAGACGATGATCATACGCGACGTGGGTTGAAGGCTGAGTCGAACACGTCTGGATTCACGAGGATGTTAGGGTTCATCCTTCAACGTAGTTTTATGGGCTGTCCAGATTTAACGATAGTCATGTTAGACATGGTCTGCGTTGGACGTTCGAGATCAACGGCGTTGGGACGGCCTTCTTCATCGACGAAATCGGGTTTAGTCGACGCCTTTTTGGGGTTAAAATTATTTTTTACGAAACCGTAGGGACCGCCCGATTGTTCGTAGCGCGATTAATTAAATCATGGCATATTATATATGTATTATATAATATAAAATAAAATTAGAGAATTTTATCATGAATTAATATACATTATAATTTACCTTTCAAAGTCTTGTTTGGGTATGGTGAACAACATGGCTCTAGAGATTTTACAAGTGTTGTAATTTAAATATGGCCTGCGTGCCATGCCTCTCTCTCTCTAAATGATCTTGATGTACATTCTCTTCTCATCTCACTCCCCTCGAATGTTAAAAGAGGTTTCTCTATATGTATTTTCTTTTATTATTTAGAGAAGTCCCCTCATTGGCTTGAGTGGACTCTAGGTTAGATGAGCCATGTTGTGTCACGAGTTTTTCTTAATTATGTTTGATGTGATCATATCATAATTAAATTAGACATTATATGATATACAATAAGGATTGCATTCATATAGGTAAAATTAATAAGATTAATTAGTTAATATCAATAAATACCCTCTAAATACAATCTTAAGTCACAATGCCGTCAATAAATGAATACTTGTCAAAACCTAGATCACCCATTTGTATGTTCCACCAAAGTGGATGCATTTGAGTTATCTTGGTGAGGCAAGAGAGAGTAATGGTGATACTCTATATTCATTGTTGTCTTGACTTAATTGAGATTATCAAAACGGTTTTGGATCTCAAGGCATTGGATGGGATTAAACATGCTAGGTCATATGATGATCAAATCCCATAAAGATCTAAGAGTTACATGTGATGTAATTGGCAAAGTGGTTGCCTACCTAAATAACTTGGTTTTAAGCGTCCTGCCAAAGCGGACTTAAGATCAAGCCAAATATGGATCTTAGCCCACTAATTAAAATGAGGGTTGTTAATTCAGTGGGAGAATATTAACTAACTTTGCATATCTTTTAAATTGTAGAATCATGTCAAATAGTAAACAAGTAACACCATCAATGCGATCAGTCCTTGAGAAGGACGAACTCGATGAGACAAAGTTTCTTGACATGTTTGGGGATTTAAGCGTTGATCCTAAACACGGAAGAAAGGAGTATCTCATCGATCAACCCATTCCTAATGAGCCTGCAGCTAATGATCCAAGAGATCAAACTGATGCTTACATGAAGCATCAAAATGACTCTATGGATACAGGATGCTTGATGCCTGCCACCATGATTCCAGATCTCGATGAAGATCTGGAACATATGGAGGACTCTGAGATGATTGGTCATCCTTTGGAAATGTTCCAAAGAATAAAGGCAACTAAAGAGAGGTATAAGGCCATAAAGGCCTTATTCTCTTGCAAGATGGCTGAAGGTGAATCAGTTAGTCCCCATTTGTTGAAAATGAAAGGCTACATTGATCACCTTGAGAGACTTAGATTCCCCATCTCCAAGGAGTTAGCTACAGATGTGATCTTGAGCTCACTCCCAGGAAGTTATGAACACGTTGTCATGAATTACGTCATGAACAACATGAGGGAATCAATTACTGAACTGCATGAGATGCTCAAAACTGCTGAGCAAAGTCTTGAGAAGAGGCCCAGTTCTGTTTTGTCTGTTCAGAGAGGAAGGGGTATGAAACGGAAAGCCAAGAAGGCAAAACCTCCAAAGGATGGGGTCTGCTTCTTCTGCAATGAAATCGGTCATTGGAAGAGGAACTGCAAGCTCTATCAAGAAGATCTGGAAAATAACAAGAAGGATAGCGGGGCTATCGCTTCAGGTATCTATGTCATAGATATTCACTTTTCTACTTCCTCTACATGGGTATTGGATACTATATGTGGATCTCACATTTGTACAAATGGACAGTAGAAAATTGAAGAAGGGTAAAGTTGACCTACGAGCTGGAAATCGAGCAACAGTTGCTGATTTAGCCATAGGCACTTATGAAATAGTTCTGCCCAGTGGGCTTTTGTTTAATTTTGAACAACTGCTTTTATGTTCCTGCTTTGAGCAGTAACAATACTTTATTACGTTCTTATTTAGGAATCGTAAATGTTCAAGTTTTCCATAATGACAATTTTATGCTCATGGTGATTTGCATTCTGGTCATTGTGTGCTTAATTAAGAACATCCTAATAATGAACGAATCTATGACATAACTACTAAAAGGTTCAAGTCAAATGATTTGAATCCAACCTACCTATGGCATTGTCGTCTAGGCCATATAAATGAGAAACACATTTTGAAACTCCATCACAGATGGATTTCTGAATTCATTTGATTTTGAATTATTTGATACATGTGAGTCTTGTTTATTGGGAAAGATGACAAAGGCGTCTCTTACTAGAAACAGTGAGAGGGTCACCGATTTATTGGGCCTCATACATACGGATGTGTGTGGACCAATGAATGAATTTGCCAGAGGAAGTCATTTGCACTTTATTACTTTTATAGACGATTTTAGTAGATATGGGTATATCTACCTAATCAAATATAAAATTGAATCTTTGAAATGTTCAAAATATTCCAAATGAAATGCAAAACCAACTTGGCAAAATAATTAAAGCACTTCGATCCGGTCGAGGTGGCGAATATTTGAGCCAAGAGTTATTTGACCATCTTAGGAGTTGTGGGATCTTTCACAACTTACTCCTCCATAACACCTCAATGGAAAGATGTTTCGAACGGAGGAATCGAACTTTATTTGATATGGTTTGACCTATGATGAGTCAAACAGATCTTCCACCTTCCTTTTGGGGTCATGCCCTAGAAATAGCTGCGTTCACACTAAATCGTGTTCCGTCAAAGGCAGTTGAAAAGACACCATATGAGATATGGACTGGGAAGAAACCCAGTTTGTCATTTCTTAAGATTTGGGGATATGAGGTTTGTGTTAAACGACAAGCCTCTGATGAATAATCATCCAGATCCTCAAAATGCCCTTTTGTGGGGTATCCTAAGGAAACTATAGGATACTATGTCTACAATCTCACCGATCACAAAGTGTTTGTTATTCGGAATGGTATCTTTTAGGAAAAAGAGTTTATCTCTAAAAGAATCAGTGGGAGTAAGGTGAACCTCGAAGAAGTTCGAGAGTCACAGGACAATGTAGAACCACAGATGGAAATCGAAGAAGACTCACAACAAGTTGTTGAGCCTACTCAAGTAACACAAGGCCCATGACGATCCGATAGATCACGGCTACAGCCTCAGAGATATGGATTGACATCGGAAGTCGTGATGTTTTGCTTATTGAACGTAATGAGCCAAACACCTATCGAGAGGCCGTGGTGGGGCCGACTCGAAAAATGGCTTGATGCCATGAAGTCCAAATGCAATCCATATACGACAATAAGGTTTGGACCTTAGTCGATCCACCGAAGGTTTAAAAACCATTGGGTGCAAGTGGGTTTTCGAAGAGAAAACTGACATGGATGGCAAAGTAAATGTCTTCAAGGCACAACTGGTTGCAAAAGGATTCACTCATGGTGTGGACTATGATGAAACCTTTTCCCTAGTTGCAATGGCCAGATCAATCAATCCTTCTTGCCATTGCATCATAATATGACTATGAGATATGGCAGATGGACGTCAAAACAGTCTTCCTTAACGGAAGTCGCTTAAGGATGTGTACATGACACAACCTAAGGATTTTGTGCGCCCGCAGGACTCGGTAAAGTATGTAAGCTTCAAAGATCCTTTTATGGATTGAAGCACGCATATCGGAGTAGGAATCATTGTTTTGATGAAGTAGTCAAAGAGTTTGAATTCATTCAAAACATCGATGCATCTTGTGTTTACAAGAAGGTTAGTGGGAGCACAAGCTTGTATTTCTAATGCTTTACGTTGATAACATCCTATTCATTGGGAATCACATTCCTACCATGCAGAGTGTCAAGTCTTGGTTAGGAAAGTCTTTCTTAATGAAAGATTTAGGCAAAGCCGCTTATATCCTAGGGATATGATCTATAGAGATAGATCCAAGAGGCTGATAGGCCTAAGTCAGAGCACATATATAGACAAGATACTGCATAGGTTCGTATGCTAGAATCTAAAAGGGGTAACATACCCATGTCTCATGGCATCCATCTCAAGAAAGATCTCGTGTCCTAGTACACAAGATCAAGGAGACCGCATGAGTAAGATTCCATATGCCTCCGCCATTGGATCTATCATGCATGCCATGTTATGTACTCGACCGGATGTGTCATTTGCCTTGAATATGACCAGCAGATATCAACAAGATCCCGGTAAAGGTCACTGGATCGTTATCAAGAATATCCTTAAGTACTTGAGAAGGACTAAGGACTCATTC